>JACSYO010000742.1:0-365000 GCA_016806645.1 Ophiodon elongatus
TATATATTTATATATATATATATATAGGCCAGTCCAATCGTTATTCACGGGAAAAACACATGGGGCTAAAAAAGGAAGGTAACCGTGAAGTGTTCAATATTAAATAAACAAATGTTTAATTATGAAATAAATAGTTAAATTGGGCAAGATATGTAATTTTTTTAAATTATCGAAGATGCTATTAAATCCTTCTTTTTTGCCACAATTAACTTTTTCCACTTTTAATGGCAGTGGTGTCACCTTTCAGCGAGTCGCATGCCTTCTGCCTCTTAAGCTAGCAAACTCAACAACAGCGACCATATTTAGCCAGTTAAATCCTGCTAGCTAGAACAACAATGTCAAAAAACTTCTGAAAAGAAACAAAACCTATCTGTGTGCTATTTATTTATAATAGTAGCTAAACACATAAAGGCTGCATGTGCTACTTACCTATTTGGCTAACTAGCTAGTCGGGGTTGTGGGCTTTATTAAGTGAAGCGACAGTGTTAGCGGCAGCAGCTAACGTCAGCTAGTTAAGTCATAGTTACTTCTGCCGTATTTTCAATCTAAAGGTGTTCCTCGGAGATGGACGCACAACTCGCTCGCTCAGCGACAACTAACCGACACTGCTACACTACTTTGAGGCTACCACCTAGCTCGGTGGCATGGGCAGCCTCGTTAAGCTAGTTCTTTAAAGCTAAAGAGGTGTCTGTCTGTTTATTTACAGCTGCAGCCTTGAGTTAGTTTATTCACAACTACTGTACTTTGACATTGTTATTGTTCTAGTTAACAGAACCTAACAGGATCTAAATTTGGTAGCTGATGTTGAGCTTGCTAGTTTAAGAGGCAGGGGTCACGTGAAGGTGAGAGGGCAGTGATGACACCACTGTCCCGAAAAGTGACCAAAAACTTCACATAAAATTAGAATGGGGAAAAATGCCCTGATAGAGCAACGGTAGACTTTTGAAGAAGGCCATTTCTATAATGAAATACAAATGATTTCCAATGAAATTATGTTCATATTAGAATAAAAACAACATTATTTTTTTCTTAGTAATTTTAGTTGATATTTATATTTTAAACAATTTCTTCCTTTGATTATTTATTTCATACTGTCTTTTTTATTCATTTAATATTGCACACTTTGGTGCTCCATATGTAACAGGGTGTTGCTTGATTGCTTTGGCATTGACAGATTAGGGTCTAACACTACCTCTGAGAAAATGTGACAGAGACTTTCCTGAGCCTACTTTCCATCATTCAGCCTTTGAGCCAAAATTTTAATCTTCACTGTGATCGACAATGTTCCCCATTATTTGATTGTGTTTCGCAAAACAAACGTTCTGTTGTTGTTTTTCTAAATTCCCGTCTCAACACAACAAGGACTGAAGATTTACAGAGTGATTTGGATCAGTCGCGTTTTCTACACACATATCTGCATTTAAATATTTACTGCATACACATCTATCTAACTGAAGAATGTGCCAGCATTGTGCCAGATGGTTTTACTGAATACAAAATGATGTTTATTCTGGTTGTGCTAACGGACCAGAGCTTTCTGAAAGGTGCTTCGTATCATTCAGTTGCCTTTCTTCTCAGCCAACATTTCGACAGACAGGAGCTCCGGATGCTGTTTGTTTGAAAGTATAGAAAAAGGAATAGTAAAGTAGATTACCCCATATTTCATATTTGATCTGCTGATCGTAATATTCCATCTACTTGGATTCCTTTCCTAATCCTCCTCGAGTGTCCCCACTAATCTACTGTGTTCAGGCCTTTCAATTCCTACTAGTTCCTGTAATGTGCAGCAGCAGCAGCAGCAGACGTCTGTATCACTGACGGTCTATTTCAATCAGACCAGCCTTCTTTGTGGTGCTGTCATAATTTCAGATGGACACGGCTTTTGATATTGCTATTGTATACAAGTGGGATGATGGTATGAACATCGGAACTAAATACAATGCTTTTATGCCACTCATAAAATGTCTTTCTACAAATATTAAGCAATGAAAGTCATTCTTGTCAGTGCTGGATTAACTGCTAGGAGGTACCGGGGCAAAAATTAGCCAATTGATTTTCCAGAAAATGTATTAAATCCCGATATTTATACGAATATTGTGATATCAAATTATATATACTGTAGGTTTTCTTTTTTTCAGATTTTTATTTAAGCGGGAATCAAGTCACATTTACATATTATGTTACATTTTTTACTTTTACTATTTTTTTTTTATCTTTTGGTCTGACAGAAATAATTGACCCTTTGCTAAGTCCCGCCCTCCAACGCAGACTGGCCAATCGTGGTGTAGCATCGACCAAATCCGACCAGGGTCCGGCTTCGTTCCGGTTGTGGTTCATAAACTCTCGTTGAATAAACTTGTGCAGTCGTTTCAGATTTTCTCCATTTTCAGGCTGGTTTAGTGGATTTGGAGCTCATTGGGGTTAGATGTTGTAGAATAGTGATACTCGTTACCCGGAGTCGTTGAAAGGAGATAAACGTTTGAATCTTATACTGAATGTGTACACGTGCTGCTTTAGCTTTTTAATGATTGTGAATGAAGTCCTACCCGGCTTTACAGGAACACTGTTGCTCCTTCCGTCTCGATCACCATGGTGATGTGGTGGTTCACTTTTACACTGTAATGTGTGGGCTTTAGCTTCTAGCTTTATCTTTTTAACCTGGTCGATGTCCTGGATTCATCCTTTTAAACACATTGGAGACCCTTCTGTCTGCTTCTCTCTGAAATCGCCTTTTTGTTCTCCCAAATATTAGATAGCAGTTATTCCAGGAGTACAGTTAGTGACAGTGTGGGCTCCATAGTCAGTCTGATGGGTGAACGCAGTAGCCGAGGGGGCGGGGCTTAGTGAAGGAAGGGGCAATTGTGATGAGGGTTTTATCAATATCGCTCTCCCCTATTCTAAATAACTATGTATAGACACGTCAAACATGATCAGGACTTGTGACCTCATTATCTTTAGTATCTTGGCTACGGCCCTGTTTAAACCTCTACTGGCTTCTTTTTTTTTCTTTTTTAAATGTGTGCCTGTTTTAGTGAATACATCGCTACAAATGCTCATTTAATGTGTGTGTGTGTGTGTGTGTGTGTGTGTGTGTGTGTGTGTGTGTGTGTGTGTGTGTGTGTGTGGCGGGGAGGGAGGCGGGGGGGGTGTATGTGAAGAGGTACAAGTAAACAGGTTTTACGGCACTACTCGCGATCACTCTGACTCGACGGTGTAGTTCGCATGAAACTACTGGAGATGGTTTTTAAAGACGATAATCACAATGCAAGAAAACATTTATGGTTTTTACATTTTACTTTTTTTTTTTTTTAATCGGCCCTGTTTCATACTTGTGTTTTATGTCATGACACACACACATATGGACTATGCTGCATGAATAAGATCCAGTGAATGCTCTGTCGTTATCGATGTACACGTGATCTCTAGTTCTACTGTTCAGTTCACAACACAAGTGAACTCAGTCAAGCATGGACTCCATACTGCTCGTAACCAAGCCTCTGGTACAACCTGCAGAGCTGATGCTCGCCATTTTGATGACATCATCACGCACATGCTCGGAGCTGAAGCCTCTGTCACTTGATTTGTAGGGGGGGAGCTGGGGGGGGGGGGGGGGGATGGACTATGATAGTCGTTCACAAGATACATAAATGTATATTTTGTATTTTTTAAAGTGTCTATGTTCAGGACTTTTGACAAATTTGTTTGTGTATTGATTATGTCATGTTAATAAATACACTTTTATTTATGAGATTGTTTTTATTTTATTTTAATTATCGCACACAACAATTCAGCACAGTAAGTAACGACAGGACGAGCAGGGTGGAGTGTGAGGAAAAGTACATTTTTCAAATGAAATTCCAATTCTCTATATTTTGTACGGAGACGCTGCTCAGCCTGTGAAAACGTGACAGGATGTGGCCTGTGATGTCATCAGGGGGTGTCTAGTAGGAGTCAATGTGTTTTTTTTTTAAGCTTGAATCATACAAGAGACTAGAAATCAGAATATCTCTGCTGTACTAATTTTTACCATTATTAAAACATAATACTAATAAAAGAGTCTAATACTAAATTGATGAACCCTTTAATGCAGTGCCTACGACTTGCCCCTGCATTATATTTGACAGCACTTAACTCTCTAACAAGTATTTAAAAAAAATTGTATTCTCAAATGCTTAGAGCACAACATGACTAAACAACTTCAAGTTGGAAATATGCATGTAGAACGCCGTACAATCATTCAAGAAGTTGTATTTAATAGAATTGTTTGTATTGATGCAGTTCTGCAAGTGTGATCCTTACAATTTATTTTGTATTGATCTGACACATTTGTCACTTGCATTAATTCATATTTCCCTAAAAAAAAAATTCAGAATAAAACATTCAATGATTAATGTAACAGGTTCATACATGCACATGAGTTAAGTGTGTATAATATAAAATATTCATGACCCCCCCCACCCACCAGGGTTTACGGCCCACGCGTGATACTGTTGTCGTCGTTGCCAACAGTGCACGTGTATGGATGGGGCAGTGCATCACATCTACTGGCACGTGTCAAGTAACCAGAATGAAGACGCACACTTCCGGTTTACCTTTCAAAGCAAACGTCGTTATTTCGGTGGCGACTCACGTTTCCTTCAGAAATAAACGTGAATTCTTCTCGGGCGGGGTCTGATGAGTAGCAATAGCCATATTGCCGTCTCGCATACTTTTCACAAACATTCTCTTGTTATTAGTCTTACACATATTGTTTTAACCCTGAACGTAAACATAGTTTCCGGTGTACTTATAGCTTGACAGAAGTTGCAGACGGGGTCGATTCGAAAGCGCGAGGTGTCTTGTCTGTAAGTGTCACGCACCATAACACGCTTTTCCTCTTCATTCTGTATTGCATTAGACCGTGACAACATACGAAGGCTGTACTGTCCGGGAGGGGGTGTAGTAATGTGCGCGTGCCAAGGACGTTGGGTTACCTGTCTTCTGAACGTCCCGCTCGCCTGCATGTGTCACCCAGCAGCTACAGCTAACGTTAGCCCCGCTAGCTTAGAGGTGCGCTTTGCGGTCGCAGTGACGGCTCGTCGGAAACCTAAAAACCCGGTGTGTGTGTGTGTATGTGGAGTTTGACGTGAAGTTATACCGGCTCGCGTCCTGGCGTTGGACAAAAAAACCCTAAAAAACACACACCAGGAGTGGTTCAGGGTAATAACGTGCCTGAGAGCGCTGAAGGAAAAAGCCAAGGTTATCCATTCAGCCGGTCTGAGGTGATGTTTCGGTGGCGTCGCCAAATTGTTTAACGACGTCGACACGTAACGGACCGCTCGAGACGCGGTAGCTCCGTGGGAGTGGGACACCGCGTCACCTCGGGTCGGCTCAACGTTATCTTATCAACTCTCAGAGCTTCTCCTCCCGAAACACACGCGTGTTGAAGTGTCATAAGCACTTGTGACATTTTTGGGATTGTGACTTTTTTTGTTTATTGCCACAAACCGCTGTCTGACGTCGTAACAATTTCCGAAAAGTCTCACGTTGTGTTTTTGCCCATTTGTGTCCGTCTTTCTGTCAGAAACTCCGCTCGAAGTCGCTATTTTTAAACCAGAATCGGTTCTCTTTTAGAAAAGAAACTCCTCTCTCGCCAGCCGCATGTCGGTCTGCACACGTGACCACAGTGAAGGTGTGCATTAGGTCCGTGCTGATTTCTGATGAACTAACGATGCTTCTCTGATTGTCTCTCCCACTTCCATGCCGTGCAATGTGATTGACCAGTTGCTGCCATGTAGTGACTTGAAATGCTGAAACTCTTCTTCTCCTTCTACCGGTCTCCTCAGTAGTCTTGAACGTGGATGTAAACAAAGCAAAAACAAACGACAACAAAAGAAGATCTCTATCTTTTTAGTCCCGATTCTTCCCGAGATGGACGTTGGAGTGTCCAAGTCCCATGTGTTTCTCAACTACTGTCCCAGAGCCCTCTTCTCCCAGTGAGACACGCATCTTGCATGACGGTGCCGTGTGCTCCCTGCGGGCCCCTGCGGCGGTGTCTCACTACTCATCACTGTTGGCTCACCTCCAGTGCATTCTGTCTCTCTCTGTGCGTGTGTGCGCGCGTGTGTTGCAGTTTTAAAGCCGGGTTACACTAAAAAGCCTCGCAAACAATTGGCTGCCAGTGTTCAGGGATTAATGGAATGGCTGGAGGTCGCCCAACTGAGCTAAATGGTATGCAGCCTGTGCAGCAGCAGCAGCTTTCAGTGTACTCTGCTGAAGTCAGGGTCACAGCAGCTGCAGTTTTGAGCTTGGCGCACTGCTGTTTGTGTGTGCACACTAAATGTTTTAATCATTTAGGGGACTTTATTGTGTGTATGTGACTGCTTGTGCACGTTTTTGCCAGCTAATTTATTTATTTTTTGGCAAGATGATGTCGTCTGATGACAGTGTTACGGGCTACATCGTAAGAATCTCTTGCAGTGGTTCTCAAAATGGGGTCACGGGGACCTCCTGGGGTCCCTCAAGTACCTTTTTAGGGAGGTACAAAACAAGGGACACTTACAGTTCACTGTAATTTACTTTAGTGGAAATTATCTCAATTATATGACCTAATCGCTCCTGTAACGACAAGTTTCGCTATCACTATCGTCACGCAGTTGAGAAGACTGCTCATCTGCTCTTTCTAAGATCAAGATTGAACTTTGACCCCCGAGCAACCCGGATGTTAAGTCCTTCAAGTGCTCATAATGAACAACCTTGCAAAAATATGATCGAAAGCCCCAGAACAGCTGCCTGATGGACGTTGGAGTGTCCAGGTCCCATGTGTTTCTCAACCAGATAGTTAATGACACGCTGACACCCAAAGCTCAGGTGTCGCTATCACATAGGTGCATCCCTAAGGTCAGGAATGAGCTTTATCATTACTATGTGACAAAAAAAAAAGTAAATCCTAAGGTCCACTCATGGTTGAAAGCTCCATGGAAAAAAAAGCAAGTAAGTGGACCTCGAGTCAAAATGTTTAATCTTTTTTTTTTGTCAAACTACTGGTTGCAAGCAGTGAACTTTCCTCTATGCTATCATCTATGTTGCCAAGACAGTTACACAAATCAATAGCGCAAAATAAATAAATGTATAATAAATAAAAAAACAAGCATCTTCTCATAAATGTCAATGGGACATAATCTAATCAATTGGGGATCCACAGAGAAATCAAATTTGATTAGTGGTCTGTAATGTGGGTATGTTTGAGAACACTGATCTACTGTTTTGATTTCAGGCTGGCTAATGCTTTGAGCTTTGTGCTGCATGACTGTACAGTGTACAGTGACTGAGGAGTGTACATGACACCAGCTACATTTCACATTTTCTTTTACAAAAGGCCTGATTTGTTGTCAAGACATTTCATACGCAGGAGTTGATAGCACTGGACATAAAAAAAAGAAAAGAAAACGAGCAGTAACTTGCAGGACAGTCGGGAAGGATACTTATGTGGTGTTTGTGTTTTAGGTGGAGCCTCCCGCTGGGTGCACGCCGTGTCATGGACGCAGTGATGGAGGGTCGCAAGAGCACCCTGAGCTCAGGCCAAATGGTGGCCCTGGCTGCGGGGCTCTCCGTCGGGGCCACGGTGGGCTACATCGTCTATCGCCACATAAGCAGTGCCAGCCACAGTGAGTCTCTTTTTGTGTGTATTTTCTTATGCGTGACATAATTGTATGAGTTTGTGTTTGTTCTCTGATGACCTTCTCTGTAACTGGCGGTTGTGTCCATTCTGCCATCAGCTGATCAGGAGCCCAACACGGAGGTGTCCAAGGTGACGCTTCCAGTAGAAGTTTATAGGAACATATCCAGATACCAAGCCAAGTTTCTGGACATGGTGAGTAGCTTTAAAAAAACAAAAAAAAAAACATATTTTTGTGTGTGTGTGTGTAGATATATCATTGTGTGTGCTTTTATTTGGGTTAGGGTTGTAACTAATCATTACTTTCATTGTCTGTTCATCTGGAGAATTATGGCTCTCCAAAAGTGTTCTGTATTAAATTTATTCAAAAATATTGATGTCACTCTCAGTAGTTTTGTCACCGCCCCCTTCACCTGTCAGCTGAGGATATGGATATGCGCTCAGCCTCTTTTGAGATGCTCCTCGATGTGGCAGCCGATGCTGAAGTTAGCTGCTTAGCCCTAGCTTAACAAGGCTGCTTATGCTACCTATCTAGCCCGGCTAACTAGCTCGGCTGCTTTGTGAGCGTATCGGGTTTCGTTGCGTTGTCTCGTTGCCTTGGGCGAGCATTGGCCAATCCTGAAGCTCGAACCCTACGGAGGGCGGGTCTTTCCAAGAAGAGCAGTGGGATTCATAATAACGATGCTTCAGGATAACTGTGAATTAACATGCTAACATCTCTTCACTTTGATGCTTGGTGACTAAGCAGAGCTCACTGCCGTGGAGAGCCTTGTGGAGCTAAATAAATAAATGTTGAATGTCAGTTTATATTTCCAACTTCTGTTTTGATTCAGAGCAGTAGCTAGATGGCGTATTCAGAATTATTCTGTTGTTTAGCTAGCTTGAAACCGACTGTCTAAAGTGTTATTGGGAAATAAGCCAGCATGAAATAAAAACAGACTTTTGAAAAAAGGGGCATTGTGACATTACAGATTTGAATACGATTTGACAAATAAAGAATGATGAAATAACATTTCGTAATAAAGTCTTCAATTTGGATAATTTCTTAAATTTTGAAGATTGGAAAAAATTGTCCATAATTTCCAAAAAAAAGATGAAGGACAAAAGATGTTCAATTTACTTTCATACACGAGGAGCCGCCTAACTCTGCTCTCCTGCCGTCTCCTCCTCTCTCAGGTGGCCCAGAAGTCTGGAGCTCAGGTGAGGATTCTGCCGGATCCCGGGGATCCCGAGTGCAGGACGACCGTATGCTTCCTGCTGCATGGGTCTCAGGACCAGGTCCTGCTGGCCCGCTGCGTCCTGGAGAACCTGGTCACTGACTGCGAGCCAGTGAGCGAGGATTTGGAAGTTCCTCAGATCGCCTTCGGACGTATAATAGGTAGCTTGTTGTTTTTTTAATGCTGGCAGCTTGTTCTCCTCATTAGCATACAAACATGTGCACGCTAGAAGTCACACTAATCAATATGTTAAATGAACAATTGGCAATATGAAAGATATTACTTATACATGTAGCAAAATCGTGTGTGTGTGTGTGTTTTGCAGGCCGCGGCGGAGAGAGTTTGAAACTGATCACCAGGACCACGGGGGCCAAAGTAGCTTGTTCCAAAGAGAAGACGCACGGCCCCGGGGCCAAGGGCAACGTGACCATCACAGGGACCAGACAGGAGGTGGAACAGGCCAAGGTGAGCCGGGTTCTCTCACGCGCTCCGTCCACTCGTAAGGACACGGCTGCAACTCCTGCTTTCTTTCTATCTTTTTTTACGACCCGTTTCGCAGGAGCTGATTCTAGAGAAAGTCAGGGAGGACACGATGGTGAGGACAAAGATCTCGCAGTCGTCCGCCCTGCGGCAGAAGCGCGGCCACACCGCCGTGACTCAGAGGCCAGGCGGCGCAGAGACGGAGGCCCCAGTGGGCCTGAACAACAACGGTCCTCACTCGCTGACGGAGAAGAACGGGCTTCTCCATGCCAACGGGACCGCGGGAGAGCCAGAAACTATTTTTGACAAGATCGAGGAGCTTAAAATCACCAACACAGCAAACAACAAGGAGGAGGAGGAAAAGGAGGAGGAGGAGAGTGGCTCCACAGACTCTCTCTCTGAAATTTCCAAGTTCGAAAGTGAGTTTGCTTTCTCTACAGTCGAGGCTGGAGAAGACGATCCACACTGAAATCTGTCCTAGAACACGGGTCATTTTTTCCTCCTCTCTGTTGTCCAGTTCCCAGCCCCGACCTGAGCTTCCAGCCCGATGAACACCTCGAGGTTTATGTTTCTGCGTCGGAGAACCCTAACCACTTTTGGATCCAGATCCTCGGGGTGCGTTCCCTTCAGCTGGACAAACTGACGGAGGAGATGAACCGCTTCTACAACAGTGGCAACCCCGCCGTAAGGACAACTGCCTTTTACTTTTTCTTTTACATATATAAATGTATAATATATGTGTGTGTGTGTGTGTGTGTGTGTGTGTGTGTGTGTGTGTGTGTGTGTGTGTATATATATATGTATATGTATATGTATATGTATATGTATATATATATATATATATAAATATATAAATATATAAATAAATAAATAAATAAAAACTGCGAGGCGTCTCCGTAGGGCCCGCTCATGAACACCATTAGCACGAACAGCTGACGTGGCTGTGACACACAGCTCATGGAGGCAATTACAGTCATTTAAAATCCTGCAGCGCATCATTACCACACAGACTCGATGCATTCAGTGTGACTTCTACTATCCAAGGATATCATTATCTCCAAGTTTGTGAATAAAAATTAGTTTATGTTTTCTTCAGTAATCCGGTAAGAGTTGTCTCTACGGGTACATTGTCAGGATGCTCCCATCAGGATTTTATGCAAAACCATTCCATATCTCCTGGAAGATTTAAAAAATGGGAGAAATTCCAGTCCAATTTGATCTGTGTTCATTGAGCCTGAAAACAAATGACAGGCAGGCTCTCTAAAGAATGACATCACTGTGTGAACGCTCAATTTGTTTCGTTTCCTTTCGCCTGGAGCCGCGGCCTCCGTGACCTCGATGACCTCAGATCTCAAACTCATTCGACCTGCTTGGTTTCAGAAGGGCTGTGCCGAGTGGTTCGAAGCTTCAGTCGTAACGTTTTGACTTTTGGATTCTAAACAGACATTTTTGCACGTCTATTCATTTTACACCGTTTGGCCGATTTAATCAGAGCGCCACTGCTACGCTGCAAACAGGAACGGCTAATAGCGAGTTCAGCATACTTATAATGCTGACAAAAAAACAAAACAGGGCTCAAGTTGTAGCGCACTGCTAACTCACCGACTCCGACATTAAACTTCCTGTTAAGCTCCCCCAAAGCCCCCAAATTACTGGGGAACTGTAGTTCCAAAACGTAAAGCGTGAATACACCTCAGATGAAAGCGAGACAAAGTATAATAAAAGTAAATCCATTAATATTAATAAGTGTCAACACTGAAACTCTCCTCTGTCCGTCCATATGCAGATATCTGCCCTGTGTTGAAAACCTGTGCCACTGTAGTTGTCCAAAAAGCCCACGCAAAATAAAACCAAGTTGTTGTGTTGGTAACCAGTCAGCTGGTCTTCTCCAGGAGCAGAGGGTGGAGACCATCGTGGTGGGGGACATCGTGGCCGCTCCGTTCCACGACCACGGCACGTGGAACAGGGCCAGGGTGCTGGGAGTGCTGGGCTCCGGACTGGTGGACCTTTACTACGTTGACTTTGGGGACAACGGGGAGCTGCCCAGAGACGGCCTCTGCCGTATGAGGTGAGTCCGCCGATTACAGTAACGCCTCCGCTGCATTCGCTCTCAATTAGATGCTCTCGCTTCATTATTTAGAAAACCGGAAACGATGTTAATGGGCTTGTAGTCTGTAGAGATGGTGATCTCTGCAGCGCCACAATATTTCCTTTAAAATGCTATCTGGACACACATTTCCCCTTTAACACATATCGCCCCTCCTGCGATTTGAAAATGGCCGAAGGCCATATTGCGATTTTGATTATATTTCGATTAAATGGCTCCGCCCTAGCTAAGTCATTAATTGCTTTTGCTGCATTGCTATTTCAGGAGTGACTTCCTCAGCTTACCATTCCAAGCCATTGAGTGCAACTTAGCAGGAGTGAGACCAAAAGGTAAACGCCCTCGTGTTAAAAACGTTATCGCACAGTCTTGTAACAACGGGAAAGTTGAAAATTGCACTATTCTGAAATAACAATTGATTGTCCTTTTTCTTTTTATTCTTTCTTTCTTTTTTCTTTTTTCCTTGCATTTTCCAAATTGTCCTCCTCTTCCATCAGGAGAGGTGTGGACTGAGGCAGCCCTGGATGAGTTCGAGCAGCTGACATACTGCGCCTACTGGAGACCCCTGCAGGCCAAACTGTGCAGCTACTCCCACTCCGACGTCTCCTCCTGGCCCAGCGTCAAGCTCTACGACAACACTGAGGGCGAGGTCAGCTGGCGTGGTTCTTTTTTGTGTGTGTCATTTATCTGTGTTTGTCTGCTGTCTCTTTGCACACATCTTTAAAACAACGACTGCCTATCCCAGGCCGTAGATATCGGCGAGGAGCTGGTACGGCTGGGCCACGCTGTCAGCTTCCAGGAGGCGGTGAACGGGAGGACCGAGGGCGGCAATCTTGGCTGTCTCCAGAGGATGCTGGTGATTCACTCAACACACTGGATTTCTTTTTTACATTAGCCTCATTAACACTGGTGTCGGGAAGGTTCAATGAATAACTGTTAACGGCGGTTTTATCTAAAGGCCAGTATTTCGCGCCCCTGTTTAATATCTTTAAACCAAATTCTCGTCAGTGAAATTTTTTTTTTTTTATCCCGATTTAAGGAACGCTAAAGGAACAATTATGATTTCTATTGAAACCAGGAAATGTAAGAAGAAGAAGAAGAAGAAGAATTCTCTTTTTCTTGAATGTTTGCATAGAGTCCGTTCTGAAAATGATTTGGCAACAAAGCATCAAACACGTTTACATCACATTTAACTGCGAGAGCCTCTTATATCATCTTAAACTTGGACTAAAATATTTGAAAACATCCTCTAATTGTTTTTTTTAATGAACTTGTAACTGCAGTAGGTGGAGCAGCTGTTTTAACCGTTAATCAGAACAAAACAATTCGACTGGAAACGCGTGGAAATTGAGTCGGAAGAAACCGGACAAAAGCTTAACTCAATCGGATTTTCAAGCAAAAAAAACATCCAGCATTGGTGCTTTCCAGTCACCAGTCTGATAATGACACATGTGAGCAACCCCTGTTGAAATCGGCAGGAGAGCTAGTTACCTTGGTAACGTTGACAGCAACAGGTGTTGTGAAGTATGGACCAGAGCCTGGGGGAGGTTCCATTTAGTTCCATTGTGGGTGCTTTCAAACTCCATTCAGTATAAATGAGTATTGAACGAAAGTAAATTATATCATGGTGTGTTCAAATGTCATCTTATAATCTCACAGAGAAACTTGAATAAATCCAGATGTTATAAGGAGATGTTTTCACAGCAGCATAAATAGATATTGGATATGGAAATATGACCTGTTTAACTTCCATTATTTCAAATTAGTCTAAAAATAGGTTTTATCAATAAAAATACAATCTTTTGTTTCCTAATCATTTCAATTGTGTTTTTATGCAAATCACAACCTAAACCAAGAAAAAATAAAAATAGTTGATGATGATAAATATTTTAGTTTATTGGCTTTAAAGCTTATTAGAAATAGACTGATGTGAGAGATAAACCAAGTAAAAACTTTATCTTATTAGAAACAACAGATGTTGACAAAATGCATAATTTGCCGTTGAAAATGGTATTATATCGCAATACTGTGCGTATTGCGATGTCACAATAATATCGTATTGTGACATAAGTGCTGCGTCGGGGGGGGCCCCTGGAGAATCCCGCCCCCAGTACTGAGACACAGAGGTGCTTTGAGCCAAATGCTAATGAGGGACTTACAATGACAATTGTAACATGCCGATGCTAATCAGGGGTAATATTTACTGTGATCGTGTTGGTTACGCGTGTCACCACTGTACGAAGTACAGCTGAGGCTGATGGGAATGGCATTAGCTTTGCAGGTATTTGGTCATAAACAGACGATATCCAGCCTTGTGTGTTCCGCCCGGTAGCGGCGGCGCCGTTACTGTGGTGGCAGGTCGTGGTGACTCGGTGTCCGCTGGCCGTGCCGACTCGTGACTTTCAGCCCAATCCATCCGTGGCTGCTCGTAGAGTAACTTCTGTAAAATGGTCGGCGCGGATAATAAACACGGATGAGGATAAATTTGGAATGGATTGAAGTGAAATTGAAAGCTTTCACGAGGACACAGCCGCTGTCGCTGCGATCCGTGGGAACAGGGACAGAATGAACATTTGACCCAAAGATGGCGCCGGACGAAAAGTCAGAGGATCGCCAAAGTGAGGACAGTTCATCCTGAGGGGATCATGAATCGTGTGTTTGTGTCCGTCCAATAGTTAGGTGTTTCATTCTGGAGCAAAGTGGTGGACCGACAGACAGACGGTCCTAAGAAGTAGAAAATGGCATTCTTGTAAAAAAAAAAAAGAAAAACCGTCAGTCTGTACTGCATTCTAAAATAAGATAGCCATCATGAAATTACTTTTTTATCCAGCCGCTGTCACAAAGTCAACTATGAGCTGGAAGAAATCAGGGGGTTTTGGATGTGGCCCTTACCGATCACAACGTAGCCGACTCACTTTTTGTTCTTTTCTCCAACTCTCTTGGTTTCTCGTCCTCCGATAGGACGACGTGATAGGAGCGTCATCGGAGCTCAGTCTCTCCTGCATCAGCTTATCGGGTGAGTACAGTCACTTCCATTTCCCTCCCTCGCTTCATATTCGGTGGGTTCTTTGTGCATTTGGGAGTTAACCAGTGATGAGAGGATTGGAGACAACATTTACAAGGAAGAATTCCTTCAAGGTAACACAGGGTGAATAATTGATATACAAATGGTCATTTTAGGAGTGAAGTATTTTGTTTAAGTTGTTTGGATGATTGTTGAATGGCCATTAACTGGATTTCTTTTCTCTCTTTTGTACATCAGAAGCTGCTTCAATCTCAGGAAGCGTGGATGATGTCATAGAAGACGAGCTGCTCTGAGACCAAAGACCTCAATAGACATCAAAGGTATTGTTTCCTGTCTAGATGACGGAACGACTTCTAACATTCCCTAAATAATGGATACACGAGCCACCATGTCCATCAGAAGTAACGACCTCTCCTCTCGTCTTCCAGCGCCGACAATCCCCCCTCCCCCTTCTCCTCCTCGGCATCGGTTCAAATGAGACCAAGGAGATGTTTCCTTGTCTGACCCCAACTCAACCGCATAAATCCTCATTGTGAAGCCTTACCGACACTTTATGTTCACTTTTATTGGTGTTGCCACAGTACAACTCTTGTGTTTTGCCTTCATGCTGTTCCGTTGTACCCAGCGCCGCTCTGCTTATATATGTGTGTCGTTACTAATATTTCCTGTTCAAGAAGTGACGAGCGGAACAAAAACAAGAAAGCCATTTTTATTTTATTTTGAAAAGCACTGTGAAGAGTCGGTGGTACGAGAAGGCAGCTGATTAGCTAATGTCTATTTTGTTTTTTGTTTTCAACTTGTATGTATATTAAGATTTTCATGGTCTGCATATTTGGCCTGACAATTTATTATATTTTGGAAAGGAAACCATACAGTATTATTGAATTTGCTCCGCAGATTTTGTTCAGTATAATGCTCTACCGGATCATTACCTAAAGGCCAGAGGAAAGTGGTAGTTTCCCTTCAGAGGTGTAATAGACTGCCCTATATATGATAAAGGATTTATTTTATGTCACAAGAATTGTCTGTGTCTTACTTTGATGTGCTGGTCATACTACAAATATATATTTCAAAATAATAATAAAAAAATTGATTAAGAGGAGCGAGACCATTTTACCACAAAGCTGCCTTTTCTAGCTACTTAGAGAAGGGGTTATTCTCAAGGTTATCTTCCCTTTTTCATAAATCCTAATTGTTTAAAGTTATAGTTTTCCTCTGAGAAAGTGGTATGAAACTAATTGTGAAACAACTAGTTTCACAATGGATATCCCCTCTATTGATATCAGTGTTGGTTGGACACAAGACGTTTGACTCTCTCCTGTTCTCGGGCCATAAACTGAGGAGGCCATTCATTCATTTCCACGGCCCAGTCCACTGTTTTGTTTCTGTGTGGGTCGATGACCTCCATTCCGGATTGACCAATTGCGTGAAAGTGGGTTACGCTCGCACATGCGCAGAGGCCGCAGAGTAATTTGTTGATATCCTGCTTGGTAGTATTCATTTAGACTTTGGTATTTCAAAGCCAAAATTCATCCCCGGCGCAGGGGTTTAATTTGCACCGGGCGGCTCAGTTACAAGACCGTTATCTATATGAAGGGCTGATGGAGGACACAAGGGATTTGGTACGTGGATTCCAGACATTTTACGGCCGCGAGCCTCCGATCACAGAGGATTTGCTGCTTCGGCTAGCGCTGCTCCTTTGTTGTTATCTGTTTGGTAGCTAGCTAGTGGCTCAGTCAGCGTTAAGTATTAGCAAGCTCTCACAATAAAGAACAAACAAGTATATAAATAAAACAACCCCCCACTTGTTTTAACAGCACGTGAGTAGGCCTAGGTTTGCTACGCTGATGGAAATTGTGGTTTGCTTTTCTGGATAAAAACAGGTTTCCGCTAGCTAGCTGCGCTAACGCTAGTTAGCATTGGGAGCTATTTGGAATAAAGGCCGCCCCTAATTTTGGCGTATGCCTTAGCTAGCTTTTCTGTTTTGTACAGCTTACATTCCGCGTAGTACGTCTGTCATGGCTGCTGCATTGTTTTGTTTTTGTTCTTTCATAATTCTCTCTCTGTCTCTGGCCAAATTATTTTTTTGTTAGCGCCGCCAGTTGGATGCGCTGCTCGGAGGAGGAAGTAGACGGGCTGTGTCAAAATAAACATGTTCTGGCTCTGTTCCGGATCATGTACCGTTGTGTCTCTCCAGCGAGGCCTATTGCACTTTCAGACTGTCACGGCGGCGATAACAATTAGGTTTTTGCATTTCGACATCTTCTTTTAAATTATTTTATTTGTTTTGTATTATTATTAATTTCTCATTGGCTCCCAAAGCCAGCTTTCCCAGGTCACATTCCACAGCAGGTGACATTTTAATGAGACTGTGAAATATCATCAATGCAAACAATTGTGAATGTGCAACAGTCACTGTTACTAAATAAACTTGACAAAAAGCCACTGGCCCTGACCTTCAAATTCAAATATGTGCTAGTTTCCTTAGTTTTATGATACAAAACTGAATAAAAGTGGCTTTTGGTCGGTTGTTGGGCCTAACAAGACATTTAAGGATGTCCTTTCTATGTCGGGGGAAACTGTGATGGACATTCTCACCATTATCTGACATTTTATTGACCCAACTATGAACTGCATCAGAATGTAATCACAAGATTCACCATTGACTTTTTAAAAAAAAAAAAGCAATTTAAATTAGACTGTCTTTTTTTGGGTAATTTCCTTGATTGCAAAGGCGGAACGCACCCCACGTTCAGAGCGCAAGCGGAGAGACTCCTTCGGGATGTTCGATGGCTATGACAGCTGCAGCGAGGAGTCTACCAGCAGCTCCAGCTCGGAAGACAGCGAGGATGAGGTGGTGCCTTCCATCCCCGCCAGCTTGCCCATCATCAAGAACAATGGTCAAGTCTACACGTACCCCGACGGCAAGGCGGGAATGGGTCAGTACCTGGAAACATGTTTGGAACTTGTCCGTTGGAAGATCGTCTCATTATTACATTTTTGCCAGCGCGTATTAGTCTGAGAGGATTTGAACAGGATACATGTGTTTGTTCTGTGGCCTCTGTTCCACAGCCACGTGTGAGATGTGTGGGATGGTTGGAGTACGAGATGCCTTTTACTCAAAAACCAAGCGCTTCTGCAGTGTGTCCTGTTCTCGGAGTTATTCCTCAAATTCCAAAAAAGCCAGCATCTTGGCAAGACTCCAGGTAAGTGCATTGTCGGGCATATGCCGACAAATTCCGATTTAAACCTATATTATGTGACTAATATTGATACCTGCTTTGGTTTTTGATATTTTTTTCTTCTTTTGCAAGGGCAAACCCCCAACAAAAAAGGCGAAAGTATTACAGAAACAGCCTCTCATGGCAAAGTTGGCTGCCTACGCCCAGTACCAAGCAAGTCAGAACCAGGCCAAATCAAAAGCCGGTATGTTCCCAACAGAGCAGCAGAGACCATTAACGGCGTTGCAGCGCTGCTCCGTTTAGATACACTCCGGCTTTACACTCCTTCTTGTTTTCTGCCAGTGGTCCCCGCAGAGAGCTTCGACTGGGGTCGGTATATCTGTAGCAATAACACGATCGGAGCTCCAGTCAGTTGTTTCAAGCATGTAAGTAAAAGTTGGACTTTTGGTAGGTAGCAATCCCCCCCCCCCCCCCCATCTCCCATCCCCCATCTCCCATCTGTTTCCTGCTTTTCGTTTTCTTTTGCTTAAAAACCTCACCGCTTCCTGTGTGTCTCAGGCCCCTATGGGGACGTGCTGGGGAGACATAGAAGAAGGAGTGAGGATTGAAGTGACCAACTCCGATACCAACCTCTCCACCAAGGTGTACTGGATAGCAGAAATCATTAAGCTAGCAGGTAAGACGACACGTCCTCGGACAGCTCAAGGAAATTTAGTCAAAGGACAAATCTGCCCTGAAAGTGTCGTTAGGATTCATATTTTCTGCTTCCTTTTGTTTAGAACGAATTAATTAATTTTCATTCATATGAATCCATTTGTGGCACCAGCTGATTTGGTTGAATCGATGAACGTGATGTGTCACGTCGTCACGACACAATACCAGTGAAAGTCAATGATCATTAATTGTCAACTTTGTTAACCTTAATCATACATCGAGCAGCGTCATGCGCACAAACACAATATATATCTAAACGAATGCTCTCATTCTGACAAGTGTCAACAACCACAATAAGAACTTACAGTCACAAGATAATGAATGATTATGGTCCCTGTATATTATGTTATTGACCGTCCCGCGGGGTTATCATCACCCGATTGCGTTTGCACCGTTGCCATGGAACTGTGGGTGGTAAACGTGTTATCATTGTGAGCATTCTCAAGACTCCTCGTCCACATTACCCTTTTTTTAAAAGTTGAGTTTCACGTGCTCGTCGACACGACGCCCACGGCTCCGTGACAACAGAGCAAACGCCGTCCGGCGACGGAGGCCGCGCGGTGGGGTTGAAAGTCCAAGGTGAGCGGGTGAGCTGTCTAATCGACGTGTGTGTGTGTGTGTGTGTGTGTGTGTGTGTGTGTGTGTGTGTGTGTGTGTGTGTGTGTGTGTGTGTGTGTGTGTGTGTGTGTGTGTGTGTGTGTGTGTGTGTGTGTTCTGTGGTCGTGCAGGGTTCAAAGCTCTCCTGCGGTACGAGGGCTTCGACAACGACACCAGCAAGGACTTCTGGTGCGACCTCTGCGTCCCCGAGGTGCACCCGGTGGGATGGTGCGCTTCGAGCGGCAAATCCCTCGTACCTCCAAAAAGTGAGTCTCGTGCCAAACGTGTGCAGGGTCTTGTTCTTGGGGGTTTTGTGGCAATTGTTACTGTTTATTTTTGTGACCTCCCTTTCAGGCATACAACATAAGTACTCTAACTGGAAAGCCTTTCTTGTGAAGCGTCTCACTGGAGCTAAAACACTGCCACCTGACTTTAATGCCAAGGTGAGACCCACAAATGCCCCATCGGTTTGATGATGCTTTTTTTTGTAATTTTTTCTGTTTTTGATGGGCATTGCCAATATCTTTTTAAATCGGAGCAAGCTGGTAGCTGATATATTATGTCAATTTTTCATCTCTAAATTTGCTAAAGTTTTCAGAAAGGATTTGACAAAAGCACATAAACGTTCATTTGTGTCAGACATGAACCTCCTCTCGAGAGCCCTCGACAAACGACTTTATAATAAGTAATGTAATATAATAATCAGAGAAAAGTTTTCGATCCTTTCTGCCATTGTTGAAACCACGCGTGACCTTTTTTTTTTTTCTTTTTTTTTTTTTTTCCCCCGTAGGTACACGAGAACCTGCAGTTCCCCTTTAAGAAGCTTATGCGGGTAGAGGTGGTGGACAAGAACTACCTGTGCCGGACACGGGTGGCGCTGGTGGAGCAGGTCATCGGGGGTCGCCTTAGGCTGGTCTACGAGGAGAGCCAGGACGGGTCGGACGACTTCTGGTGCCACATGTACAGCCCGCTCATTCATAACATCGGCTGGTCGCGCAGCATCGGACACCGCTTCAAAAGATCTGGTGAGAAACCCGGTGGCAACTTTAAAGGTCCAGCGTGTGCGGTTTAGTGACATCTAGTGGTGGGCTTCCCAATACGCCGGCCGTTAGTCATTTAGAACCCGGAGGGCACGTTTACCACTGAGTTTCGTTACCCGTCCTTACCTTAGCTACAGCCGGTGTTCGGTTTGTCCGCTCTGTGCTGCTGTAGAAACATGGCGGACTCTGTGGAAGAGGACCCGCACCCCCGTGCAGATGTAAATGCGTTATTCTAAGCTAACAATAACACAACGATTCTTAGTTTCATATTAGAATGTAATCGCTCGGGGCGACGTCATGTAGACGCCCACTAAAAGTGCTCGTTTTTGCCAACGACGGGCTCCGATTTTCATTACGAGTCCGACAACATTATAGAAAGAACTTTTCTTTTTTTCTTTTTACCTCTACGCTCACATTGATTATAATCATTATTTCTTTTCTCCTCAAAGTGTGTTTGTTGAAGCCTGGCTCATTCTCCGCCTCTCCTGTCTGCAGTCATGTTTCATTCTTTTTTTAAGCCCAGGCAAGTCATTCTGATCTGTTAAATTTAATTTTTCAGATGTCACAAAGAAAATTGAGGGTCAAGCTGATGCTCCCGCGCCGTTCTTCCAGAAGGTAACGCAAAACCAACCCGAATAGCTTTTCTTTTAAGAAGTGGTCTTACGGGGTGGTTTGAATTGATTCGCTGGCGTGTCATTTCCTGTTATTGTCACACCTGCAGCTTGTTCTGAGTCACAGTGAGTCAGGCCCACTGGTGTGGAGACACTTTAAAAAAAAACAAATTGTAATGCAAAGTGTAAAAGCTGGCGCGGGCAACACACATGTGTGACAAGAGGTGTTTCTCAGCAATATAAAATGGAGATTAGGACCAATCATGTTCCAGCATCACTCAAAGTCTAACCACATTCACTGATAATATCCGAAATAGTTCAACAGTGATGACCGTGAGGAAACATTGTGGAGCGCCATGCGGAACAGAACCTGTAACAATGCGGGATGTTCCAGGAACGCACAAAAAACGAGACTTGGGTCCCTGAATCTCTTGCCCTAGTGCATGCTGGGAGGGTTTCCACCTACCTCGTGTAATGCAATCACGTTTGACCTTTTTTATTTCAAAATAAGAGCCCACTATTATTCATGATAACTTTATCCAGGATTAACAAATCAATCCAGGGTCAATCAACGGGATTATTTGAGCCTGATAGCTGCCTGTTAGCCTGGATTAGTTAAACCGCTATCGGGCCAACGGCGCGCCGCTATTCAACTGACGCCGCGTGATGCGCTGCAGGTGATGAGATTGATGCATCTGTACGACTGGTTTCCACAAACCCTTAAAAAAAACCTCAGACTTCCCCAAACGCCCAACTCCTGTCCCTGTTAGGATTCAATCATATTTCAAATAGTAATCCACACTTGCTCTTTCTTCCATCCGAATGTGTATCAGGTGAAAGACGTGGACCAGAGTGGGGATTGGTTCAAAGATGGGATGAAGCTAGAAGCCATTGATCCCCTCAACCTCTCAGCTATATGTGTAGCCACTGTAAGAAAGGTAAGTGGGTTCTTTCTGGAGTGAACATTAATGTTGTGATGAAATACTGTGGGTGAGGGGGGATGGGAGGAGGGGACTTGCTTGGTCCAGACTGACCTCAGCCATCGTGGTTCTCCGTAGGTGTTGGCAGACGGGTACCTCATGATCGGGATTGACGGTTCGGAGGCAGTGGACGGGTCAGACTGGTTCTGCTACCACGGCACCTCCCCGTCCATCTACCCCGTCGGCTTCTGTGAAATCAACAACATTGAACTCACGCCCCCTAGAGGTACTGTGCGCGCCACGTCCTCGTTTCTGTGAGCCCTTCATCATGAATGTAAAAACGGGCATTTGATCCCATTGAGTGGACCACAGAGGTATGGAAGATTTAAAACGCCTAAACAAAAACAATCAAACAACGGTGGGGGGTGGGTTTAGGGGGGGACATTAAATTGTTCTATTTCCCTTTTCATGTATGCATTTACTGTGTCATGTGTCCAAAAAAAAACAACCAATTATTTAGATGTCTCGATTTTTTTTTTACTGCTCTCTAAATCATATGAATTTAAGAAAGAAGAAAAGGAAGTGAAGCGGCGCGTTTTATTTACACTGTTGACCAGCCGACGCTCCATCCAGAGCACTGGCATTAGTTTGTCCGTGGGGAGGTGTCGGGGAGCCGCTTCTCCTTCAGTACGCTCACACAGCAGACGTATCGATATCAATCTCAGATGTAATTAAACGTCCAGTTGATGGTAATGTTCCTCCGGCTGGTTCGCCACAGGAGGCTGGTTGAGTGTGATCGCCTGTCTGTCACGGCTGCAACCAGCTGTGTCTGTGATGAAAAGCTCTGACTCCACAGAGCTGTGCTTTAGATAGTAAATAGTTTTTTGCACGTGCAATGTGTCGCCATCTCTTTAAAAAAAAAAAAAAAAAGAACCAGTTCTGTTGCTCCTCCTGATGAAAACTGTTCATTTAGGTGCTTTAATTCTTCCATTCCTCCACACTCTGGATATACACACATCTGCCATATTTGAATGCCATTTGTCGTTTCGGTGAAGTTGATGGTTAGAAGTAGTTTGATAACATCTTCTTGCATATGATTTTCCTAATGTTCTGGTCTCAACACTGACTCTGTTCCCCAGGGTACACTAAACTGCCATTTAAATGGTTTGACTACCTCAGAGAAACAGGTTCAATAGCTGCTCCTGTCAAGCTCTTTAACAAGGTAGGCTGGTTTCTCCACTGTGTTTGTGTTGAGATCTTGTCTTTCAGTTTCACTGTCTTCTGGTATCATTTTTCTGGTTCTGTAATAGGCGCAACGGGGTTCAGTACCACGACTCCTCCGGACAGAAAGCAAACGGGTAGACGGAGCACCGCGCTGATTTAATCCGCTAAACATTCAAAGCGATATTTTCTCTGGCGAAAGGTTTAGAACATTTGGAATGTGGGCTTCATTGTTCTATACGACCGTTTTCAATTTAGTTCTCCCCACAAAAGTTGTCTCTCCAATATGTAACGCAACACTATCAGCTTTTTGTCCACGATACAAGACGGGGAGGAAAATAAATCATTCAACTGTCACTTTAACTCATCTATTAGATTTTCTATAATTTAATGATCGCCGAGCCCTACTAAGCCCTTGTTCAGCTCCAAATGTATCAGAGTTAGTCCCATTTTATTGGCTTTTTCATTAATGATCTGGTCTTTTAAGAATTCACTGACTGAATTGCTAATTGTTTGTGGATGTTTTATCCCCCTGGGCTTTTCTTTTTTTGGGGGGGGGGGGGGGTGAACCGCATGCCGCCATGTTTTCACTTTTATAATACTTCCGGGTCGACCCCGAGATGTAGCAGCGGCGTCGACTCTTCTTCCTCCGCCTCGCTCCGCTTTTTCTCCTCGGTGCGCTGTGGATCAACTTTATTGTCTCTGTGAGCTGATTTTCCAAATCAATTCAAATCCAATTTTAGGAAAAATGCATATAAAAAAATAACAGAGCGCCACTTGCATGAATTGGAAAATTGATATCAGTGTAAATGAATAAAACCACTGGTGTGGTCTTTTTTTAAAAGGTAGCCCTTGCTAGATTTTGCGTGGCTGACCGACGCCCCCCTTTCACGTAGCCTCGTGCTTGTCGCCCGTGGGGTTCAGGGTTCACCGGTGCTCCTCCTCCCTGCAGCCGCATGTCTTCACGCTTGTGCTTCCATTCTCTGCAAATCTCCTAGGAGGTTCCCAATCACGGCTTCCGTCAAGGCATGAAGCTGGAGGCCGTTGATCTCATGGAGCCGCGGCTGGTGTGCGTCGCCACGGTGACGAGGATCGTGCACCGGCTACTGAGGATCCACTTTGACGGCTGGGAGGACGAGTACGACCAGTGGGTGGACTGCGAGTCCCCGGACCTATACCCCGTGGGCTGGTGCCACCTGACGGGCTACCAGCTCCAGCCCCCCGCCTCGCAGAGTAAGAGCGCGGGACGCTTTCTCCACCCCGGGGCCCCCGGGGCCTCCGGCCCGATGGCACGCCGTCCAATAGTCTGAATGGCAGGTTGCCACTGGCACGAGTTGGAATAGTCGAATTTCTTTCGGATAACACTTCCATTATGGAAACGTTGTGCCTGTTTTCCACGTCAGCCGTGTGTCTGAGTGTGTTTCCTGGTTTTCATTTAGTATCTGTAATGGCAATTTTTCTGGGTAACTTTTCCGTTGTGCGTCCAGCACGGTGGTCCGGATTGAGTTCTGTCACATTAACAGAACTGGTACAGTTTAACGAAGGGTTAAATACGCAGGGAGGGATGCTGTATGAAATGCATGTTATTTGTGAGTTATTGTTTCTTACAGCTACACACACACAATATAAGTTATCTAAAAAATTGGATGTGTAGAACTATAAATGAGGCTTCTTAAATATGTGCAAATTTGCATACATTTCCAAAACGGAAATCTGAACATTGGATGAAAGCTTGGTGTGTGTGAGTGTGTGAGTGAAACTGAAGTGGAGATTTCTGCCTCCGAGCATAAGAAACGGCTAATTTTGAGAAAGGGCGCCCTTCATAAGGCCAGGTGATACCCAGCCCCTAATTCTAGGTTGTGCTAGAATACCTACAATCTATATTACTACATGTTTGGTACCATCTGTTCTCTTGGTCTGTGCCTCACCTCGCTAAACCTCAAATGTCCCGTAGTTTATTATCATAATCTTTTTGTTCTTCTTTTTTTCTTTCAGGTAACAGAGAAATGCCTCAATCTGTACCCAAGCAGAAGAAAAAGGCCCAGCAGTACAAAGGCCAAAAGAAAAGTGAGTAACCCGTCCTGTCCACAGCTTCCTCTTCCTCTTCCTCTTCCTCTTCCTCTTCCTCTTCCTGCTGTCCGACTGGTCAACTGCTCGGTGTGCCGGGAGCTTTTTTCCGCCCGTGTCACATTACTGGTCGCTGGCGTAGAAAGACGACGGTGTCCTTTCCCTTTGTGACTCCCACAGTTATTAACACAGACACACCTGGGCGCTTGGGCGCGAAAGCAGAGGCTGATTCCAAATGGTTTCAGTTCCTTCTGCTGAACACGAGCAGTTTATGTGCAAGTCTGTGGTTGTGAATATGAAAATGACGTAATTTAAGTCAAACTGAGACGTCATTTGTTTTTGCAGAATGTCAAAAGTCAAAATGATAACCTCTCTGACAAACAGTTTTCTGTTTCTGTTCTGCAATTATATGTGGAATGGACTTTAGCAAGCCACACTTTTATTCCCCCCCACCCCACCCCTCTTCCGAGCGATGGCTCAGTTGGCTGCTCATGAGAGGGGGACGTGCTCTCCATTGAATGAGTTTGATCAATATATGCTGACATGGGGCCCTTTCACTGCTCGGCCATCTGTCATTTAGAGATCAATTTAGTAATCCAGTGCAACTAATGTACTGCTGCGCTTCCCCTCGGAGAAGAGGCCAGTGAGTTGGTCTCCGTTTGGTCTCGCCCTGTTTCATTCGTCCCTTTTCCTCTCACTCTGTACATTTCTACACGTGGCAGTCTATTTCCGATGGATCTCCTGTGAACCGCTTTTCGGTTTGTGTCGCCTTGTTTTAAATTAAAATGTAAAAAAAGAAATCAGCATTGTACGCATGGTAGCTCACCCAAGTCTGGCTTGGTGTTTTGTTTTTAGAGAGGAAGCTTCCGGTTGGTCGGCGGCCCTTCAGTCAGGCAGGCAGGAGGAGGAGCAGCTTCTCCGGGGATGAAGAGCAGAGTCCGCCCCCTTACCCCGCCCAGGGGCCCTCCCGACCCCGACCCCGAACCCACCTCCACCAAACCCACAAATCAGGTAACGTCAACACCTAACGATTCTAAAAAAATTTTTTTTTTTTTTAAACCCAGCGGGGCCGGAGGCGGTCCTCTTGAGTCCCACTCAGGGGCCCGGAGGCGGTCCTCTTGAGTCCCACTCAGGGGGCCGGAGGCGGTCCTCTTGAGTCCCACTCAGGGGGCCTCGCTGTGGAGCTGGAGGCTGCTGATGCGGCGTGTTCTGCTCTTAAATCCACCTCGTAGTCGTTCTCACATGAATGTGTTTCATTTGATCTTTAAAAAAAAAAAAAATCTTGACACCCCCTCCCCCGCCCCCCCATCTGTCTCCGCCCCCGCCTGTAGAGTCTCTCCTGCGGATGAAGGAGGAGACGGCAGAGGTGGACGAGTTCACCTTCTCACAGGGCACCTCGGACCAGGAGAGCAACGGCTCGGGCAGCTACTACATCAAACAGGAGCCCTGATGTCGGGACGGAGCGGGACACAAATAAACAACAGGACAAGACACGCTTCTGGAAAAATATACAACCCACCCCCCCTTCATCCCCCAGCAAGGATCAGGAACACGGAGAGTCAAACTAGCTTCGAATCCCACTCAGACCAACGCCACCGGCCTTCTTCTATGGAGTACAGCACAGCTGATGCCGATGTCCAGGACAAGTGGGGCAGTTTCATGCTTCTGAAAAAACAAAATGTCCTGAAGGGAGCACTCCTCAACAATTTCTCTAACCTTGTAGCTGTGTGTGCACGTAATCACTCACACGAAAACCCCCTGGGTCACACATGTTTGGGCATTCTCTTTCGTACCACCCACGGATGATGCAACAGCATCCTCTCCTCCCGTCTGAAACGTCCAATCGGACGCGAGACATTCGGACGGATGAAAAGCAACACCCTCTTTCCACAGGAACGGGAGTCCTGCAAGTCGACACCAGCCCTCCCTGCCTCTGCCACAATCCGGGCTGCGCACAGAGACCTGTAGAAACTGTGAGAAACCATTTATTGAGCCAGGTCTTTCGTTTGTTTTCTTTTTGTTGTTGGTCTTGTTGTTGTTGTTGTTGTGTTGTTTTCAGGTCAGAGAGTCAGCCACTGAACGGCCTGAGGAGAGAAAAGAGGCTGGCAGTAAGAGGAACAGAGTTGTGGATATTTTGATTATTTTCTTCTGAACAATATTGCCAGCTGGACTTATACTTTGTTAATAGTACTTGAAGTTTTTTTTTTTTCTTTTTTTTTTTCTTATTTTTCTAATGATTTGAGTTGTTTTTGTCTTAATGTACTTATTTTGCATTTTAACGTTTTTTTGGTGGCTGTGTGGGAAACTTGATGTGCATTGTTTTCATAAAAGTGATTATATTCATATAGTATGTGGAGACCTATTCAAATAGAACTACAGAGTATAGATATAAAGGATTTGGAGGAGAGATCTCAGTACAGTGCTGCTCAGCATTACTGATATTGGTCTTTTTTTTTTTTTCTTTTTTTCTTTTGTTTGTTCCGATATTTGCCAGAAGATTTCCACAGCCGCAGTCATTTCTGATTCACCCATTACAGAACCCCAAAAATCACATTCAAGTTAAACAAAATCATTCATATTAGACCAATTTACTGTTATAGTTTATTATAATGGACATAGCGCAGCTTTGAATAGTAATCCACCATAACCATTGTTTTATTGAATTACACAAATCCTCTTTGGGTTTTCACCGTACATTTGTACGTCACACAACCTTTTCCTTTTCCTGCCTGTAGATTACGGGAGGAGGAGCTTAAATCAGGAGCGTGCACATCTAATGAGGTCACGGTGTCGGGGGTCTGGGACCGCTATCATGTGGAGTTTTCGTTCGGACCTATCACAGTAACCGGAGCTCCCACCAGACCACTAGCTGACCTGTTGAGGAGTCAGCGTAATGCTTGATGAGCGCAGGAGGAAGTCGTCATTGGGAATATTTGTTGTTGTTCTGTAACGTTGAACGGAAATGGTGGCGCTGTGGAGATGAAAAGCTTGGTTTGAAAGGAATACTAAAAGAATAACAATGATCGTCGCGTGACTGAGTGAGCTGCAGGGTATGTTTCATAAAGAGAAACCTTACTGGTATGATGGGGGGACTCTGACACCTCACTGTCCAGCCCCCGAGACGTGTAGCACGTCGAGCTTTCACGGTGTGGGTGTGGCTACCGTCGGGCACGAACCTCAGTCTTATCGGAGAGACGCAGCTGACCAACGTCGGCGCGCGCGTGCGTGTGTGTCTGTTTCAAACCGTATTGCAGACGCATCGCCCACAAACCGCCAAAGGTGGCGCTACAGCAGTGATTCAGATTGCAGACGCAGGTGTTCCTGTTGACCCTCGAGGAGGACCGAGCTCAGAGCCTCCTCACTCATATGGAGTCTGGAGTATGCCATCACATCTATACACCTATTCAGTATGAAATTATAGTCAATTAATACCTGTAATTATAAATAGTTTAATCTCTTGTTTAGATGATATGCATTAACAACTACAGTGGGGGACATTTTTTTGAAATTTGCCCAATTAATATTTCTACTTCCTTATTCTGTCTTTAAATTATGAATTGCAAATTACTTACCAGGCAGAATACCTTTCTTTTCTTTTTTTAATTGATGAAATATCAACCCACATAGCGCCCTTTTTCTACAGGAGCTCTAAGTCCAGCTGTGTCTGCGGGACAACCCACGTGGTATTGTATTTAATATTTAAGCAGCACACTGTTGTTCTATTTGCTTATCATTTAAATATGTATAAGCGAAGAACAATTACAAAATAATTTTTAGATTTTTTATTTTTATGCTTTGCTTAAATTCAATTAATGAATATTTTTTTTAGTTAATTAGTAATGTATTAATTGAATATAATTAAACACTGAAAATGTGGCACAGTCGAGACTCCATACATCAGCAACTGTAGCATCAATCCTTGGTTTCTGTCTTTGAAAATAAGAGGTTGGACTCATTATCATGCAGTTTTGTTTTCCAAATGCAAAAAAAAAAAAAGAATATGTTAAATATTTTATTAGGGTAATATGCAAAGCTTTCATGTTGTTGTTTTTGTTTTTTTTATTGCTTAGGTTGTTCTCATGTCAGAGCCATATGTATGCAAGCTAGTTTATGATTCACCTGAGCCACAGAATAACAGGTTTGTTGTTAATAATGAAACATGAACAATGCACTGCTTTTCCAATATTCTCCGAGGGCAGCATTCACGTAACACGACAGGATCTAAAAGTGGCATAAAGACATAGATTCTATATATAGAATATATATTCTTCAAGACTATGATGGTATTGAGTTTCAAGTCCTGATTAGTCAGAAATCCACGCTTGGTCGTGGGGAAAAGACTCCTTTCATTCTTCTTCGAGCTAGATCTCTGAGCTGTTTATCTACTACCTCCTGATGCTAGCCACGTTTAGCTGAAACCAGAACGTGAAATAGACTATGGCAGTGTGTTAGCATATGCAAATGAAAGTGATTTACCGAAAAAATTATCCGCTTGAAGACTAGACACCAAACATTGGAAGAATGTTATCGCAGCACATGAGGTAGTCTTCTAATTTGAATGATATGCAATAATAATAGATCCCATATTGTTTTGCTATGTTGAATAAATCTTATAGCACCCTCAAATGTCATGATCACTACATTAATATAATTAACAGATGAGATAATTTAACAAAAAATGGTATTGTATGACTGTGATTTTCTTTCTTTTTTTTGTGGGCGAGGGCTCACATGCAGGATACTCACTGTATTGAAACGCAGAGCAGATTTCAACTTCTCAGTGACGGTAAAAGATCCATAATTTCTCTTTCTACCAGTAAGGTTCACCATTAGATTCTCAGGAAGTTTGTGTTTGTGGTTTGTTTTTTTTTGGGAGGGGGTGGGGGGGGGGGGTTGTAAGGGTCGTAACTTCAAGTCTGAATCGGCTGGGTTTGAAAAACTCATCTTCATCATGTTCGTCTCCGCCTATGGAAGCAAAAGAGCGGCGTGAGAATGACGCAGCTTTAGTGAAGCGACTGAAACGTGGCACTTGTGAATGAAAATGTAACCGCTCACTTGTTGCATCAATGCTCTGAACGTAAACGCCTCTGAACTCACAGCAGCTTATTTCACCGGCCCAACTTCAAATCACATCTTTTGAAAATGTGCGCCATTCGAAATGACCACCCCGAAGTATGAATTTCAAATCACAGAAATTCAACTGGGTGGCTTTCCAGAGTAAAGTGAAGGAATGCTGTTCATTAATTGGTATTTACAATTTAAACACAAAGTATTCAGAAGTGGCTAAATTTCACAGGTGAATTTCCGGTATTCAGTGGCTTTCAAGATTCTGCTCGTTAGGGCCCTTATTTGCTTCCATACTTTTCAAACAACAAAAGGTCTTATCTCTCAAACCATTTATGTCCACGTTTTTTTTTTTTTTTTTGTCGCTCTTTAAAATCTGCCTTCACGTTAAACATTTTAAGCTACAATGACAAACGCGTAGATGTTTGTAGTTTGATTTGCTTCTTTTTTTTGTGGCTTCCTGCTTTCCTTTCAATTAAAGGGATGTGAGATTTCTTTTTTTCTTTTTTATTTGATGTGTCTCCTGATCAGATTGGATACTAAGCCCAGCTGAAACGCGAAGCTTCTCAGACCAAATGAGCAATAAAACGCAGTGTCTCACAATCATTTGAAGCAGATTGGTTTCAGGTTACGATCTGGTCACGGAGTTCTTTTTTTTTTCTCCGATGTTGGAGGCAGAACGAAGCATTAAAGTACTTCACGACCAAACTGCATTAATATCTTAGTACACAAAAAGGAAACAAAAGACTGTTCTATTGACTAATTGCTGCTACCTTCCTCTAGATTAACCCTAAATACTTAAAACGCACAATCAACACTGTTTTGGATCCTCTGTTTCTCACTCCTCCTTGTAGATATTAAACACGTTCTTGTTTCACCTTGATCCCCCCGAATCTAAAAGAAAACAAATGGAATTTTGATCTCCATCCATGACTATACTGTGTAGTAGAAGTGTTTGAGCATCAGTAGCTGGAGATAGGAGCGATGATTGGGTGCACTGATCAGCTGAATGCATGTAGAACAGAACGCGTTGTGATGATGTCGTGCTGAGCTTGTTTCTTTTTTTGTTTGACCGTCATTGGTTGTTCTTCAGTCTGTCTGTGTTTTGTTTTTTTTCTCTTCCGCTGTGATCGGAAAGTGTATGGTTGCCCATGTCTGCCAAGAAAATAAATTAAAAGTGTGGCATGATTAAAAAAAAATAATTAAAAATACTAAAAGTATATTAAAGTAAAATTATGAGATACTAATTCAATATTTTAGTTTTACTCAGGAACAATTCTAACAAAGTCAAAATGTGTCCGTTTAAATTTAAAAAAAAAAAAAACTTTTCATTTGGACCATTTTATTTTTTACTTATCTTAATTTTGGCTCAATCAAACTTTCAACAGTACCTCACAATTTTGATGTAGTATTTAATAATGTTGACTCTATCATACTTTTGGTGTCCCAATGTTGCGGTATCTCATAACTGAAAACTACATTTCGACTTTCTATTTAATAATTTTGTCTTTCCCTGGCGGTATTGGGCTTCCATAGAGGTCTGAACTGGTTCTGCCAAATGTGGGCAGCGGTGCGGAGCGGGCTGTATTTTTACTTTTTTTTTTGGATACTAACACGGGTCTTTTGTATGTGATAGCCCCCCTCCCCTCCCCCCCCCCCCACCCCCCCATTATATTAAACCATTATATTGTGGTGCTATATATATTTGATAAAAATGACTTAATGTATTGGGATTACTATTGTCTGAAAATAATTGTGAGTTGAGAGGGTTATTGTGCAAAATTTATTTTGGATACAAATGAAAAAAAAAAAATCTATGTTAATAATTATAAATCTATTGATATTAACACTGACCCCTGAGGTACATTATTAGATTACAGTTTAAAGTTTGTACATCTTTTTGATAGTGTATACCATTTTCCTTTCATATGGTAAATTTGTGCTGTGATCAAGCTTTGATAGACTTTGTAAATAAAGCCAAATGTTTGGATCATAATATTGGTTGTAATGGATGGCTTCTTTGTTTACAGGCATTGCAAACTGTTTCCGCATGGCTGTGAAAGTTTATCTGGTGATTTTGTAAGATCTGACTTTTACACTGAATAAAAAGGCTTATGACTTCAAACACGGTTTCAGCACGTTGGGCTCTTTAAACACGTAAGCCGTAACTTAAAGGAGCCGTGGACGTACCGGAGCGCCGTGGCCGTTCAAGAGTTCCCGTGACGGGGACGTTACACAATCGCCTCATCCGGACTCGATGCCTCTTCAGTCCACCAGCTGTAACGCTCGCACTTTGAACCTTTCCGAATGTCGTGTTCTCTGCTGCGTTTGATGGTATTGTTGGTCGTGACCAGTTTCCTGCTCAGCAGTGAAAACCGTTTGCTCCTAAAGCACAAATACCAGAGCAATTACACACTAAATGCTCAAATAGCAATACCGCTAAGCTCATCTGCAGTTCAATCGGATGCTCTTGTAGAATATGACTTATCAAAATTCCTAGTATAGCATGTATGGAAAAAAAAGGTCATGGTATAGCATGTATGGAAAAAAAAGTCATGGTATAGCATGCATGTAAAAAGTCATAGTATAGCATGTATGTAAAAAAAAAAGTCACAGTATAGCATGTATGTAAAAAAAAAAAGTCACAGTATAGCATGTATGTAAAAAAAAAAAGTCACAGTATAGCATGTAGAAAAATACTTTTCTGGTTTGACCTATTTCGAAAAGTATTTTTGGTGAAAGGCTCCCATTGGCTCTCTCCTTAAAGAATATTCAATGACTGAAGCCTGCGGTGATGCGGTGCTTCACACACACGCCGTCATGTGGCTCCTCCTGCTGCTCATTCTGAAGTGACCACTCACAGGCCCCCGCTTGTTATTTAACACACATTTAACACACACCATCTTATCTATGTAACATGCGGTGGACCACGGGCAGCACGTGTTCCTGGCGGCGACGGCGCTTGATGGGAACCTCAACCCCACCACGGTACGGGGAACTCGGGGCCCCTCACCCGACGACAAGTTTACCCAAACCATAACAAACACATGAAAATATATTTCTATTGCTACAACATCCACCAGAAACCAATCAATACATTTCATTTCTCTGAGTGTCTTATTTCTTCAAGCAGTCCTGTATACAAAGTGCTACAAAATACTAGTAATGGAGAGGGCCTTCATTACGCGTACGTCAAATGAACATTTTAAAAGTCAAAGTATAGTGTCAAAATTATTTATAGTATATATCGAAAAAAAGCCATGGTATAGCATGTAGAAAAAAGTCACAGTACAGTATCTGTTAAAAGTCATATTGTGTCCCTTTTCATATTCATGAGTCTTTTATGAATGGCGTTTGGCTCCATAATCTCCAGGAGAATATTTTTATATCTGTGAAATAGTACATCGGAAAAAGTCATGAGACATTGTAGCTTGCCAAAAAAAGGCGTATTATATGTTGAAAAAAGTAATAGTCATTGGATCGCATGTTAAGTCATTAATGTATACATTGTTTTTGAAATATTGGACTTTTTCCAACATACGTGATTTTTTATGACTATTCGACATACTATGCTATTAATTTCATGGCTGTTTTTGACACCATACTATGCATTGTATAGTAAATCAAGTCTTTAAAAACCGTATGTAATCATATGAACTTAAATTGTAAATGTCAGTCATAGCATAATATTTTCTGATTTCACTTTGATACCTACATTTTTTGTAAGGGGTCACAAGCCATATGCTTGAGAACCTCTGGTGTAATGTTTTATAAGCTTATCTTGTTTATCTGTAAAGCAACAATGTTGTAAAAGGCACAGCGTGACTACTGTAGGAGAGTCCACCTTCTGAGTAACTTACTCTACTTTTCATTTGATAAGTACCTGAAAATATTAAAGTACATGTACCAAGTTAATTTCCACCACATTACCTTATATATGGATAACGTACCCACGGTGACTTAATTAGAATCTAATGCATGAGTCTATATTTATTCGCGTTAACGATATGCGGGTTAAGACTCCTGATTAGTCTGAAAACATGGCCAAGGAGAGGACTCATGTCATAGTTGGAGCTGTGCAGCTGGCATGTGATGCATTCTGTACCGTCAGCCTTTAGTCATTATCTTAGGAGACAACTGGTTGGAAAAGCACAAATTATAATTCTATTTGTGTCCACTCTCCTAAAGTAAAAGCAGCAGCACCCCCTGGTGGTGTGAAGTAACCGAGTACAATTTCCCACAGAAGCAGGTGGATTCTGCTGTCGCAGCACAAAGCAGATCTGAAGAACCAAACCACCTGATGTCAGCTTATGTTTCCCTCCAGTCCTGTGGGAGCAGATACATCTACCGTCAACTAATCCCTTCCACTAGAGGTCAGCAGGTCATAGGATCATGTGTAGGCGTGTTGCGTGGCCAATGAATGAAGACTGTTGGTATTGTGTTCATTTTATTGGAAAGCAGATCACCTTTTAACAAAAAACGACAGTCAAGAGCTTTAGTCACCAACTGTACATTTCAAGGATTGAATGGAATGTTTCTAAAAAAAAGGAATATAGCTGAGGAATGACTGTAGACTGGACATCGGCAGAGACCAGATCAGAGTACAGTATGATAAGAGGGCGATGTGAGGAATGAGACGTTAAGAACTTTACAGTTCTCTCCCATCCCCCCCTGGCTACGGACATGAACAGGAAATCTGAGGCAAAAGTTCACTGGTCTTTGACCAGTGTGAGGACCGCTGCAGGACCCGGGCTCCTCAGTAGAGCCAGCTGAAGGCACAGCTAGTGTAGCTGACCAGCTCGTCGTCTTTGAACCACAGGGAGATCTCCTTGTTGGCACTCTCCACTGAGTCGCTGCCGTGGATGATGTTCCTACGGAGAAGGAACAAGGCAGATAAAGTGAGGAATAGTGCAATATAAAAGAATCCGAGATCACTTCGTCCATAGGAACAAACTTTAACGTCCCAAAGAGTCATGTCGGGGGGAAATAAAAAGTACTCACTTGCTGACGTCAATGCAGAAGTCTCCTCTGATGGTTCCGGGCTTGGAATCAGCGGGGTTGGTCTCACCCAGCATCACACGGCCCGTCTTCACCACACCCTTGCCCTCCCACACCTGGAATACAGAACGGGGGAGATGAGGCCAGCTGCTCTCCAGTAGTCCTCAGAAGGAACATTTCTCCAAGAGCAGGTTTCAGGTTCATTAACTCATCTCCTGGTACGTTCTCACGCCGTCTAATACAACCTGTTGAGTCTCTTCTTACCATGGCAACCACTGGGCCGGAGGTCATGTACTTCATGAGGGTAGGAAAGAATGGCCTGTCCTTCAGGTCGATGTAGTGCTGCTTCAGGAGCTCCTCGTCGGCCTGCAGACAACGTAGAAAGACGCTGAGCTCAGTAAGCCGATTGGGCATCGGACATGTGAACACAATACATGAAACCCTGATTCTTTGTCCATGTTGTACAGCGGAGCTCAACAATAAGGCAAATTTATGCACATAAAGACACATTTAAAATAAAACTTTGCTAAAACGAATAAAAAACAAAAAAACAAACAGCTACCGATTCAGCAATCCTCAGACTCGGAGTTCCAGATCCGAGGGGCATCGGGCAATTTAAGTCTTGACCCATTACTCAGGACCAGCCTGCCGGAGGATCTGAGGCTGTACCCTGACTAACAGGGGAGCAGAAACTCAGCGATGTTGCAAAGGGCTGTACCATGAAGCGCTTTAAAAAGGAAGTTGTCAATAAACTCTTAAAATCTAAAACTGACAGGTAACCAGTAAAGAGAGGCTAAAACAGGACAGATATGATGTTAGATTAGAATTAATATTGAAAGGAAGAGTAGCTGGACTTTTTACAAGCTGGAGAAGAGAGCTGGATTATTGTAACTCATTGGGTTGAGCCAAAATACTAAACAGAAAAACAAATAAAAGCATGGAGAGAAAAGACTTCATTCGCAGGATGACGACGAAACTTCAGATTCATTTACATTAAAGATTAAAACCCAATTGGGCAACTTTGGTCTTTGTTTGCTTTTGATAACTACTAATAAATAACAATTTGTATAGGGGCAAGTGAAACTAAGTACATTTCTGCCCAACTGGGCAAGAGAGAAAGAACAGACATTGAACCCTGAAGTTATGGTTTCCACTAGGAATGGAATGCATTTGGTCACAGGGCGATGCCAACTCAATTTCCAAAGCTACAGAAAACCCTGGCCCCGTGTTATTGGCAAGAGAACTCAGACCCCTGGGAGTTTTCAGGAAAAGGCATTGGAACCCAATCAACGCTGCAGCTATCCTGATCAAGTGCTACACACGCTGTGAGTTTTTAATGTCATGACACAGCTTTACGGCCTTTATTGGCTCCTGTGATGTCCATCACGACGGGCCGTGTCCTTCAGAGGCTTGTCGTTAAGTGTGTCAGACTACAAGACGAACAAGTACTACATCCCATTTGTTCACAGCTGCCACGACAAACCTCAGGTCACATGGTCGTTACATCCCACTTCAACGTTAAGACTCCAGTGACTAAGTGAATAACCAGAAAGCCCTGTGAGCAGATGCCTCGGGCAGAGAGACAAACTACTGCTGCACCGTCTGATACACTAGTGAACAATCAGACCAACCCAGTGCACAAGTCAGTCAAGTAAAATCACTTCTGTTCCAATGTCAGAAAAGTGGGAAAATATTTTGGGAACTGTAATGAGACATCTCAGCAAAACAATTAAAAATACACCTTGCAGCACTACAGTCTCTGGACAGGCCTTTCTGTGCTCCTCATTCAAACTACACTCTGCGCCCATTTTCCTTTAATGCCCAACTGCACCACGAACCGCACTGACAGCAGGATTTCAAATTTGAGCAATTAGGGGTTTAGCTCCTTCACTGCAGTAACCTTTTGCATGGGTCCCAGTTGACATGAATTCTTGCATAATGCAGGATTATAAAGAAACACACTTCACGGTAAACGCGGCGTTCCACTCTGTCCCAGATCAAATGTTCGAGGATCAGGAGTCTTTGACTTGGAGCTAATCTATGCTACAGTCAGGAATAGAGTAGGCTTATCCACTCACCGGAGGTTCTTAACCGCAACACTGCACACACTCAGAGTGTGGATGGTTAAAATGCCAGCAGCTTTTAGGAAAGCAACCATTTTAAAAGCAAGTGCCGTATAAACAAACAAAGTGTACTTACGTGCTGCATCCTCATGCCCACGAGTTTGAAGCCTTTCGTCTCAAACCTCTTGATGACCTCTCCAATGATGCCTCTCTGCACGCCATCGGGCTTGATGGCAATGAATGTGCGTTCCTTCATCTCAGCCATGATTCTGAAACAAAGCAGAAAAAAAATAATTAAAAATTAAAAAAAAAAAAAAAAGGGAAGTAAAGTGCATCAAGCCCGGAGTGTCACTCACGCCTCTTTGGTGCATTTGGCATGGTCAGTGGTGGGGCCGGGTGTGGAGGGCACCGACCCCATTGCACAGTGAACGCATTCAATGGACAGTGTGGATCTCACAGCTTGATCACCTAATCTAAACCGCCATGACCTTGTCGGCAAGCCCTGCCCACCGAGTTACACTGTTTTTATGGTGCACTGGACACTTTTAAATGCATCATTATTATGGCCAGAGCACTGACCAGCAGCAGGTGAGGATCCTATTGAAACTAGTGATGACTTTATATCTACATAGTGAGTCACCTTTTTCAATGCCTTTAAAAAAAAAAAAAAAAAGGCTCAAAAACTTGGCACTCAGAACTGGTGAAAAATGTGATCTTCCATGAAGCTCGTGCTTGGGTGTGCCAAATTTGCTCGCTAGCATTTTTTTTTTTGTGTGTGCCGTCCACATCCTTCCTTATTTACATCATCCACATTTAGGATCTCAACCCAGACATCAAGGTCTCAGTTATTACGCATTTGTGTTTTCATGAAACGAGATTTTTGGCCAACTTAACAGTTTTGGAAAAGCAGAAGAACAGAATTTGTAAATTAAAAAAAAAAGAAAAAAAAGAAACTGGATAGTTGCAGCACTATCAGTGATCAGCAGTGTAGCTGATATTGCAAAAATGTGACACTTAAAGCATGCAAGTCAACATAAGAACCTGTATTATGTATTATTTTATAATCTTCAACTTCTTTACATTACAATTAGAAACCAAGTACATCTCCCTAGGATATTAGAAAATATTGCAGTAAAAAAAATAAGATTTGATAACAGTTACAGCCCTACATTAACTTAATTTATTCACCAAAAAAAAAAAACAAGATGGAGTCCAAGACAGAGCAACATTAAAATAACTCTTGAAAAATGAAACCCACTGACAAGGAGCACCATAGCCCCTAAAGATCGCATTTTAAACCATCTCATCCGGAATATGAAAAGACAGACGCCCACACCCACCCCCCCAACAAGCTGACATTCACGGAGTTTCACAGTGGTGGCTCAGACAATTTAAAAGGCATAACTATATATAGCTATGATTTTTTTAGAATAGCTATACTACATCATCAAGGGTCACGAGACATGTTATGTCCGGTGTGCGCGAGATCGCCTTTATGTAAAAGCGCTGGAATGCACGTGCGCACTAAAGGGAGAAGGTACTTCAGCACCGTCAGCCCACCGATGTCAATGACGTTGGGTGTGCCGGCTGCGCGCGACAGCTAGAATTAACCGTAGAGTCAAAAATCAAGCCTCGAACAAAGCAGTGGGTTTCATCGCCACGTCAATGCAGTTTATGACGTGGCCAAGCAGATCAAAGTGCCGTCAGTCAGAGAGCAGACTGAACAGCCAGTTCTGAGGAGGTGAGAAGACAGGACAGGCCCGGGCCTCCAGACATTCAGCCACATGGTCTTTTGTTCAAGCTGCTACTGGGAAAGAAATTTCAATAATTTCCAACGTCACCGACGTAGCCAAACTTATCCCCCCCAAAAAATATATAGTTAGCCCGTAGCTTCAGTTAACATACCACTCATAAAACCCCCAAAAAGTAGTATCAGAGTATTACCCAGAAGACGTTAACGTGTTCAAACCACATTGGCTTTCGACCACACCTGCTCTAAAATGGTTATAAAACTGACGAACGCTAGCGTCAAACCAGGGAGTGTAAAAGAGAGGCAATTAGGAGTATTTATATTAATGCAGACGTCACATTTACAAGTAAAATGCTCACATTACCTTGACAATAGAGCTCACGTTGGGTAGTAGGAAGCAGCTGCACCGTTTGACGTGGGAGGAGAAGACCGACAGAGCTTGCGCAGCCGCAATTTATCCTAGAAGGCGGAGCAACGGCAAGACATTGGAGCCAAAATAGAAAGAGCCGTTCGCAAAGCAGTCTCGTGAAGTCCCACGCTTCGGTTCTGGTGTCGCGAGAGCTGCCTATAAATTAACCTTTCAAGTGTGGTGGGGCGAAAAAAGACACTTTGATGAAAGAAAAGTAAAGGTAATACAAAATAAAAGGTAACAGGATCTCTTGTGATTATAGGATTAACTTACAGTACTAAATCTGTTGAGTACACTTCTAAACATACTGCAAAATCCTCAGTGCTTAAAAAGATATTTCTACTTTATGCTCATTTTGAAGTTTTGAAATAGTACTGAACCAGAAATAGTACTAAACCAGTTTATAAGTGCTGCTCCAAAAAGCTGAGCAGATGTGTAATAACCTGTAATAACAGCTACAAACAGAGAGCGGTTGAAGTGGATAGGTATCGTTAATATGGTTTGCAGGATTTTACTTTGATCCGAGTGAAGCTCATGCTACTCATCTGGGACAAATGTATAAACAGATACATTAAAACACCCATCATAAGAAGAGACTTTGAATCCACATATGTTGGTAAGCATGCTATTAAACATTTAGTTACGCCTCTCTGAGATGAGTCCCATGACTAAACAACACAAGTTACAGCAACAGAACTCTTTCACTTTGAAATGAAACCACAGCTCAATATTGTTAAATATCAGGACTCACTCGCTTTTGTTGAAGAGACTGCTCCAGTTTGTTGCTATGAATCAAATGCTTACTTTAAATGCTGCTAAATTGTATTTCTCAGTCTCAACACCTTGTAATCCTTTATTTTAGCCAAAGAATATAGATATGAATATGTATTTTTTACAATGTTGAGTTCTTCACTTCTCTTTTTTTTAGTTGATCAATCATCATGTTCAACTTCCAGGAGGATGTCCATAAAGTGGCCTGAAGTGGCCTCTGGTGGCACAGGGCCACTTCATGGACACTGGATCTGATTACACCCCCCACGGTGCACACTCATTATCCTAAACCATGATTGGCTATCTGCCCGGCGAGTCTTAAGGCCCGGAACACACCAAACAGACATTGAAGCGTGGCCTCACGTGGCCTCATTATTCCACTATATCATGACGGTACAAATAGCCATTTGCTGCTATTTGCATGCTCTAAATATTGAAGTCAGCACCTTTAAGCTGAACAGCCAACCAGAGCGGGCTACACCAGCAGTTAAACATGCTCAAATGGCCGAAAAGATGCTGACGGGGGCCAACCAGTGCGAAGGGGCTGACTGCAAAAACTGATCCACAGACTCACACCCGTGGCTGATGCCCAAACGTCGTTAGTTCGAGCCATAGACGTAGTCATCGAAGCTTCACTCAGTGGTTTGTGGACTGACGTTTTTGAAGCCACAAGTTCAACGATTTTCGCCGTCGCCATCTTGAATTTTTTATTGTAACCGATAAACAGGAATGCGGAGGAGTGACATCGACACACTGTATACGGCTCTGGTAGTGGAAGTGACCTGTCAATCACAGTAAGCCCGCCCTAAAGCATACCCTGATTTATGCTCTGTTTGACTCTACATGGACCATAATTTACTAAATGAACATCATGCTGTATTGAAGAAGACTTGAAACTAGAGATTGAGACATAAACTCATGTTTACAATGTTTACTGAGGGAATAAATCAAGAGAGAAGTAGAGTCATTTTCTCATAGACTTCTATACAACCAGAGGAGTCGCCCTCTGCTGGCCAGTAGAGATAATGCAAGTTGTAAGACACTTCCGCATTGGCTTCACTCTGCAAAACCGGAACCAGTTGTTTGAATAGTAAAACGCACTTTTGTTTATAGTTGCGATTTAGTCATAAACCTGAGAGGTTTCTTAAACCTAAGGTAGACTTATTTATCTGTTAAATTAGAATTATTTTTAACATGGAGGAGCATATAGTAATTAACTATAAGATACTATAATGTTAGTTACAAAAGTAGAAATGAGTAGTGGAGACAGAGAGGGTAAAATAATGGTTGTCTGACGCGGACATGCCGCTGTGAACGTCCATGCCGTTACATAGACTACTACTATCATGCTAATAGTAATGGTGTTTTGCACACATGTGAAATTCTACAGGCTTACAGTCTATAAAAGGCAGCTTTAGGGGGACTAAAAGGTTAGGGATCTGCAGCTCATGGCTTTTATGGTATGAGCTGCAGACGAGTCATAAAATCACTGGGCATTGCATGACATTAATGGGCCCAACCTTAATGCAGCCTGTGATATAGAGGCCAAGAACGGCATCTTTTGCTTAAAGCACTAGAGTATCCCCACCTCGCCCACTTCACTTGATTGAGTTCCTCCGAGCCCAACTTCCGGGCGGTGAGAAAATATTAGGTATGTCGGCTCAAAAGCCAAATCTCCCTCTGATATTGAGACATTAAGACATTTTCACCCTTTGCTTCCTTGGCTGGCAGCCACTGGCTTTCATTGAATGCTGAGGCAGCAGTGAGTGAGAGCCAGAGATAAAGCGTTTCTGTGATTAACTGGTTATTTTTGGCCTTTGGTTGACACCACTTTGGTTGCATATAGAACTCCTTTAATTAAGTGAAACACACACACACACACACACACGCACACACACACACACACACACACACACTTACTTATGTCCCTTTAAGGGACATTACATAGATTTGCATGGTCTGTTTGACTCTAAATGGACCATAATTTACTAAATCCACATCATGCTGTATTGAAGAAGACTTGAAACTAGAGATTGAGACATAAACTCATGTTTACAATGTTTACTGAGGGAATAAATCAAGAGAGAAGGAGAGTCATTTTCTCATAGACTTCTATACATAAACACTGACCGAAACATATTTGGCAAAAAATAAATAAAAAATCACAATCTTTATAAATGTCCTATTCTTTCCTCTCCTTACTTCTCAATTCCCCTCCTTTTGTTTCCTTTCCTTTCCTGTCCTGTTTCCTTTCATTTTATCTCCTCTTGTTTCCTCTCCTGTTTCCTCCTCTATTTGTTTCCTTTCCTCTAGTCTCCTGTTTTCTCTCCTCTCCTCAATTCCACTTCCTCCCTCGCCTCTCGCACCTCCGGCGGCGGATGCTCTCAGAAAACAAATGGAGAGTTAATCCCGTGGCCTAATCTCTTGCGCTCTACTCCCAGTCCTATTTTTACCCGGGGTTTGAGGCCAGGATTAAAACGTCTTTTTTCACTCTCTCTGTCTCACTGGATTTTCCAGGAGGATGAAACTATTGAGGGCTAAGTGCTATTCACACTACTCCAGAAATCGTATTAGTGTGTGTGTCTGTGTGTGTGTGTGTGTGTGTGTGTGTGTGTGTGTGTGTGTGTGTGTGTGTGTGTGTGTGTGCGTGTGTTTTACGACGAAGGCCTCTCTGGGAGGCTCGGCACACGGAGGACGCGGCATAATTGGCCTCGCCCAGGCACTTTGAGAGGTTCTCTCTCTTGTGCTTAATGCGCAGGGCGCGCCGCGCTCGCAGGGCGCGCCGCGCTCGCAGGGCGCGCCGCGCTCGCAGGGCGCGCCGCGCTCGCAGGGCGCGCCGCGCTCGCAGGGCGCGCCGCGCTCGCAGGGCGCGCCGCGCTCGCAGGGCGCGCCGCGCTCGCAGGGCGCGCCGCGCTCGCAGGGCGCGCCGCGCTCGCTGCTGTAATGGATTGTAATACGGAGTCATTATTTTTGCTTTTTTATTTTTGCTTTTCGAGGCAGCTCACCCAGCTCTCAAGACTGTGAAGCTGTTTCGGCGGAATTGCTTTCGGATGCAAAAATGGTTGATGACGCAAATTTCTCCCGTAGCAAAAAATAAATAAAAAGTGTTGGTTTATTGCCTGATATTGCTCCTCTACGCGGAGGCAAATTAGGGATTTCAAGGTGTGGGAGGTTTGTGGCGGCAGGCGGTCAGATGCGCCTCTAAAACCCCTTCCCTGGGATCTGAAGGCAAGGCAAGTTTATTTGTGTAGCACATTTCAACAACGAGGCAATTCAAAGTGATTCACGTCAAACCACTAAAAGCATCAAAGCATAATGCAAAAGAAAAGAAGATTAAAAAAAACAATTAAGAACATTCATTTAAACATTAAAAACAGCCAGTAAAACATAAAAAAAGCTACAAATTGAATACAAGTTGAAGATGGGCGAAACTGTTGAACCCAGAATCCACCTGCAGGGCTCCTAAACGCACATCTGCGCACACCTGTCTCCACCGCTCCGGTCCTCGGGGCCCAGATTCACACACCATGCCACGCCGGATTCACTCACGGAAGACGGGGCGGGTGTGGGGGGGAGAAGGGTGGGGGGTGTCATTTCTTTTAGCCGGATGCGCTTTTATGACGCCCGTAGATCTCTGCAGCATCCGCCGGCCCAGAGGGGATCGTTACACGGCTGAGAATCATGACTGTAATATAACACACACTGTCTTTGGGGACTGAGGCTGGGATGAGCCCACGCTGCCACAGCACGTTGGCCTTTGACTATGTTACTGTCTGGAAGAAAAAAAAAAAAAGGCAGAAGCTCCCCCTTGTGAAACACAGAGTTTCGGTTTTCATGAATTCATAATTTAAAGGAATGTCAAGTCACTTTATTTACACAGCCGTGAGATCACAGATCATAAATTTGCCTTAAGGGGCGTTACAATCTGTACAGCACGCGCTGGGCTCAGACCCAGGATGCTGAACCAGCCTCGTCCACGGATATTTCCTTTTGTCAGGTAAAATGATTTTTTGGAACTATTTCTCAAGCTGCCTCACATGACCTTGTATAGGCACACAGCCACTCTAGTGCCCAGAGTACTCACCGCACACACACACACACACACACACACACACACACACAAATCTGACAATCCCATTTGTCCCTCACAAAGGAAACTGTTGAACCCAGAATCCACTCAAGAATTCCATTACACATCCGCACAGCTGCACTCGTGATTCACAAACTTCAAGAAACACACCTAAGTGCCTCGCAAACGACTATATACAGAAGGAAAGGTGAATAATTGATGCTGTCTGTGTGAGTGTGAGAGTGGCGAAGGCCCGAGAAAAGACCCAACGGCGAGCTCCATGTGAGGATGGAACGCCTCAAACTTTAAATAGGGTCCAGTGTCAGTCATGCAAGTCATCACACCATTCATGGACCGGCTGAGCCAAAGCAAGTGCGCTGTCATGCAACGACTGCAGTACAAGGGCAACGCGTTTATGCGCATGTAGCACAAAATCATGGGAGAGCCATTTAATATTCAGAACTGTTTTCATTAGCGCATAATCCCCTGAAACTAGGAATCAATGTGTTTTCCGTAAACTTAGAAGGAGCGGGTCCTCTTCCCAGAGTCTGTCATGTTGGTATACGTTACGCGAAGGCGATACCGCGGCTCACGTGAAACTGCGGCAACCGTGAGCGGCAGAGCGCCAGACCGTGGTGCCGCCAGCCGCCGTCTGACTTCCGGTGCTCCTCCGGCGGCGTTGCTATGGCGAGGACGGCCTCCCAGAGCGGGGCGAACGGCGTTACCGCGCGGCCTTGGAAAAAAAACGGAGGAGTTGAGCCGAGGGCTATTCAGTCAGTTGCGTTCTGCAACCACGCCACGAAATCCCCCCGCGCCGTCCCTTTAAGAAGACACTGTTGCGTACTCCTCCAGTCTACTACTTACAGGTGTTGTTAAAGAAGGGGTTCGAGTGTCTCTTGCGTTTATATCCACATTCTGTTTTTTCAATTACATTTTATTGGTCACGCTGCCTGCCCCTATGTTCATGTCAGGTGATGTGCATTTGTACCCGAAAGCGAGTATTCGGGTCACAGGGAGGTGGTCGGGGTAGATGGCAGCTGTACAAAGTGCAGGACTCTGATATAAAAGCAAAACCATTCTTTAGTTCCAAGGAAAACAATGAGCCATGTCAGTAAACAGATAAGTTGGGCCACAACATTGGGCGACTTGCCAGATTCAATAATTAAATATATTTCCTCGTTATAGTGATAAAAAACCTTTTCACTCGGCCCTGTTCCCCAACATTAACCGTGCTTTTGTAAAGTTATTCATTTCAGTCCAAAGTTTCAGTTTATGAATTTTTTATGTTTATTCTCAATTAAGAATGACACAAGCTTGTTTGGTTTATTTTGTCTAATGGTCTCATAGGAACTTATTATCTGTATTTTTTTTTATAATAAAACAAAAGTAATGATTTATTGTAATGATGAATAATACCGACCTTGTTGTGTCTTCCTATTTGCTTATAATAACATCAGACGCTCTTTGACCAATATGCACTTCTGTTCCTTATGTAAAAAAAACACCTTTCAGTCGTGTGCTCCAGATCATGCAACTCTTCTGGTTTCCAAAAATAAGTCAGATTGTATGGAAGTCTATGAGAAAATGACTCTACTTCTCTCTTGATTTATTCCCTCAGTAAACATTGTAAACATGAGTTTATGGTCTCAATCTCTAGTTTCAAGTCTTCTTCAATACAGCATGATGTTCATTTAGTAAATTATGATTGATTTAGAGTCAAATAGACCATAAAGCAGGGTATGCTTTAGGGCGGGGCTACTGTGATTGACAGGTCACTACCAGGACATTGTGTTTTCATCTGACAACTTTGAGCATGTGTTTTCAGTTAGTGAAAGATCATTTTGGTCGCCTAAAAATGTTGTATTCAGCGTTCGCTTGTACTTCGCTCCACCCTCTTGTGTCACTTCTGGTTACAAAAAAACCAAGATGGCGATGGCCATAAATCTAAATTGTGATGGCAAAATGCTGAAATCTAGGCTTCAAAACCGTAGCCCACAAGTCGATGCATGACGTCACGGTGACTACGTCCACTTCTTACATGCGGTCTAGGATGCGCACACAGCATCCCGATACACGAGACCTCTTTGCGTTTCAACTTCTATGCTAAGGTTCATTTCAGGTGCCACAGGTTGGTCCATCAACGGACATTGCAAGGCTTATCTCTGGAGAAACGCTAACAGCTGGGATCTGTATCTGGGTTTATTGTCGGCTTTGCAGTGTGTGTGAGTTCGGTTTCTATGGTAATTATCCCAGTAGCATCCTTTATTGGTCATATTAGTCGGGATATGAGAATGCACCTGCTGGTATCCTGATTATTAATTTCCCTGTAAATAAAGCCTCTGTTGTACACATTACATTCCTTCTAGGTTACTTTTTTCTTTTTTTCTGAACCCCCAACCTTAGAGCTCAAACTGTGCCTGGGGCTGTGAGGCTGCAGCTTTCCTTTGTTTAGTTTTCTTTTGCTTCAGTTTAAATGTAGTTTTATGAAATTCCCCAGGTTCCTTTTTTTTGAGGGGGTGGGTGGGGGGGGTTGTTTTAATAAACCATATTATAAATTCCTCCTGCTAATCCATCTGGTTCTTCAACATCCCTTTTCTGGTGCCAAAACCTCTCATCTGCATTTTTTTATGGGATGTTTATGGAGGCATGGTGGATATGAGTTGTGAATAGTTCAGCCAAAGTTATATCTTCTAAGAAAATTTAAAAAATCCGTTACCTTAAATGATCATGTGACCTGACAGACTTCACTTGGACCCTTCTTTGGTCCTCAAAACCTCAGGTTGGGTGTCATTGCTTTAACATATTGTATATTATTTAATCTCACTGTAGCCTGTATTCTTTTTTTTCATACTTGAGGTTTACAATCTTTCTTTTTTTATACCTGATCTGATCGGTTTACAATGGTTCATCCAGTTACCATCTGCTTTCTCAGTTCATCCAGCTGCACCAGTATCAAAGCTCCCTCTATAACCACAGTAATGGACAGGATTATGTTGCTCACAGATCATGCGGAGAGCCACATAATCTTCGAAATGACCCACAAAAGGAAAACAAAACCCTGTATTTTAGCATTAATGCTTTATATCTGTAAATTGATCTCTGAATGCCACAGGTCTCTGCATCAAGTGCCATTTATATCCAAAACCAGCTACATAACTGAGGACACGGATAGAAAATGGCAAATAAACTATTATTATTTTTAGTACTCAGGATTATCAGGCCATAATTAGAAAATAAACAAAAACAAAAACACATTATATCTTAATATTTCATTTTCTTCTCAATTTCTCTTCAATTTCAGTATATATGTAAGCTTTCATTTTCAATTTCAGGAGTGGAAGTTTCACTTTTCATTTTCATGTCATTTCAATGTCCAATTTCCTTCAGCATTTTATTCCTTTTTCTTTTTTAACATTGAAATATGGGCTCATAATCCTACGAAAAGTTTATTTGCCATCGCCAGTTAAAACTCTTTTCTACTTTTTAATTGTTTAATCCTACGTAAAATAATCCTTTACATCCCGGTCCCTGGGATTGTAGAACACCTTAACACATGACAGGGTATTGGAAAAAACTTTTACAATACATCATTGTTCACAGTTCACAGATTCCCTTGTACAAAGAAAAAGCTGTATGCCATACATCAGCCCCTATAATCACATAAAAATTAAATATAACGGTAATAAAACTAACAGTGGTCATCATCATCAGCACAAAAGTACTAAGCAACTCAGAATCAGAAACGCTTTATTGCCAACTATGTTTGCACATACAAGGGATGGGACTTGGTGATCGGTGCATGACAATAAACACAGTGCATGAGGACATACATAAAAATAAAAATATGCAAACTTACAAGAGACTATGATAGGAACCACTGACACAAAACAATGACACAAACTGTAAAATAGTCATGAGGCTCCACAGATTCAGGAGATATATTATATAACCACAGCGTCGTAGTTTCATTCTTCCGCCACAGGGGGGCAGTCTGGCAGCAGGCCAGGGAGCTCCTGAGCTGGTCTCCCTCCTCCCTCCCCCACCCCTCCCCAGTTAGGGAGAAAAAGCATGAGCAGTGAGGAGCTTCCAGCACATTCACCGTCTTGTGTTCTGCTAATGAATTGTCACAGCGACAGATCCACCTTGAAATGAATGTTTTTTCACACTTCCCTTTGAAAGTGAATCCACATCCACCGAGGTTGCAGCTCGAGTCTCGTGAGGCCCGGGTGATAGCTCCCCGCTCCCTGACTCTGAGGTGCTTTCTGGCAACAACATATGAAATAAAATGCCTTTTTTCTTTTTTTTTTTACTTTTCTTCCTCCCACTCACATGATACTCCCACTGAACAATTTATAATGATGCTTCAAACACGGCCATGTGTAAGGCAGGATAACAGGATGACAGGTGTGTTGCTCTCTGATAGGATTTAGTGCCATAGGTAGAACACTGAGCTGGGCCTCATCACAACAGCAGAACAAGGTGTCTTTACCGCTGCAATTTTTCCACTCGACTCCACCGAGCTCCTCAGCTGAAGGCTGTAAATAATGTGCGAGCGTGTGTGTGTTCGTGTGTGTGTGTGTGTGTGTGTGTGTGTGTGTGTGTGTGTGTGTGTGTTAGTTACAGGAGGACTACTGAATGGGCCGACACAAAAAAAAAGGCTTCAAAATGAAAACAAAAAGAAACAGAAGGACCGAACAGAGACGTACAACAATCCAAAGAAAGAGGAAAACATCCACAATGAGATACAAGACAGCCACAGAGAGATGCAAAATGGTGCAACAGCCACGTCTGTTGTCATTTTTTGCCTCTGTCAGTCAGGTTGTCTTGTTCTTATGTGAAGGGGTGAGACTTTTTTTTTTTGTATTAATAGTAAAATTACACATTACTAATAAGATGTGGTGTCCACCGAGCGTCCTCACTACGCCGGAGTTTCAGAGCACCAAAAACGGAGGAGTTTGGAAACGATGACGTAGACGCCCGCGTTCCTACTTGATCGGGTCTTAGCAGTCATGACGTGTCCTTCCCCGATTGGTCGTGCCCCGATCACACGACTCTGAGCGACAGTTCGACCTCGTCCTCGGTCCGAGCGAAGAAGTCTCTGGTGCCTCGTTTCGCCTTCGCCGTTCTTCCGTGAATGGTCATGTGATATGCGTTTTCAGAGGTTGCCGTGTGGACGGAGATCGTTTTTAGTGTGGGTGTAGCCTTAGTGTGCTCAAAGGGTGGTGCATTAAATCAGTGATTGATTAAGGGTTGCAACCTTTTTTTGTTACCTACGGCAATGCACATTAATGCTAATCTTAACCGTAACCCACAACGATATCGTCCTTCATTTTAATGCATTGTTGTGCATGTTTTGCACTGATCTCAAACTGATAGCCTGAACCCGTGCTCGAACGAACCCCTGGCACCCCTGACACTCGGGGATAGAACGGAAATATTTACAACAATGTAACTTTTGCCTGTAGGAGAGCAGAGCGCCCCCTCTCCGGAGCTCTGCCTACCGGCGGGGCCGCTGACACACCGGCAGCTTCCCTCTCTGCTGCAGCCGCTGATTTATCTCTTCGGTCCCGTTCTCACATTCCGACAACGGATGCGACTGTAACGTCCAGACCTTCGGTGTAGTCTTTGTTGTCACTGTCTGTTGTGTTTTTTGTCACTCACCTTGTCTCTCGTTTCAGGCACCTCCCTCCTCGTGCGCCTTCCTTCCGTTTGTCTCAGTTGTTACCAGCAAGCCTACCAGCGGTTTCCCCGGTGTATTTCCGGTGCTTTGACCTATTTTGTCTACCAGTGACTTTTGCCCATCGATTCGGATACCTCTGCCTATTTGACTGATTCTCCGTGTACCGACCCTTGCTTTAAGTAAAGACCTTGTTTTTTTGCACCCGACTACCGAGTTTGAGTCTGCTTTTGAGTCCCGCCCTCTATGGCCCCAAGTCCCTAACAGTGACTTGTAAAACAAAAATAACCAACATAAAGTTATTAGAGACACAAAGACAAACAAAATAATGCGTAACAGTAACAAGAGTGAATGTCATTTGTTGCAGTGACGGAGCACCTGTGGTTATTGGCTGTGACATTTTCCGTGCAGGGTTGTGGGGGGGCGGGGGGAGGCGGAAGCGTGAGTGATGTCAACCTGTCAGCTCACAGGGCCTCATGCTTCCTGAAAAACAACATCTTTATAAAGTTGTTGTGACACTCAGCTTGTACTGTCAGCTCCCCCACTTCCACCTTCCTTCCTACCCCTTTGGCAGGTATCAATGAAGCTAATGTTCTGTCTTTTATAGCCGGCCCTCCATCACTCCACTGCTCTGTGGGCCCACAGGAGGGGATTGGATATAAGGGGAGCAGCATTTTGTTTTGAGAGAGAGAGAGAGAGAGAGAGAGAGAGAGAGAGAGAGAGACTGACTATTCTTCTGAACGTCCGATCTGAATGATGTGGCATGGCAGTCAAAAATCAATGCTCTGCTATTAGGAATGATGCCTCTTCCCGTTCCAGAAAAACTTATCACCAGTTTTTCCACAGCAGACAAAAAGACCCACTTCTTACTTTTTTTCCTTTAGTTAGTTAGTTCACTTAATCTATCCAACCATACAAAAGCACTGCTATATATAGTGAACGATAATAAAAAAAAAAAGTGTCACATTAATCGCAGGTGTGTGACAGGATGTGAACTACAATCTCCTGCACAAAAGTCGGTGCACACCATCCATCCACCGCATCGACCTGCACATCCTTTCTTACTGCCTTGCTACCTACACTGCACTGAATGCACCTTTAATACCCCGGCATGCTGCAACAAAGGCATAGACAAACCTTTCTGACTTCTGGACTTGGAGGAAATGGATATCACACATGTCATTCATCTTCCCAAAGACAAATCACGGGATTTGGGAATTATTCAAGGCTGTGAGCACCACAACATTTCTTTTGAGTTTGCATTGTTTGCATCTCTGGTTCCCCCGTCTCAAAGTGAATTGATTTTTTTGAACAGGTTTTTGGTTGGATGCCTGAAATAAGGTCTTAAAGACACGTTCAAGAGATTTTAACGTTTGATTCTACTGTGTAAAAGACGTTATCGAATATCCCACGACAAAAGGCGGTTGCTAACCTTCAGCTTAACTGTGGTGACGTGAAGTCATGCAATCTTGGTGTAGTTCGTATGCAGCCTCGTTTTAATTTTGACTTACTGGCGAGTGCATTCTCGCTTCGAAAATCATAAAAGTGGTGTTCATTGGGGAAGATTATCTCGCTCAATAAAACGTTTCAGCATCATAAACTTATTTGCTGCAAAAAATCCAAAATCCACTTTAAAAATCCCATTGGTTTTTTGTCAAAGGAAAAAAACAAACTTTGCGGGTTGGCCTACAAAACTAGCCTCCCCGCTAAATACCACGAGCGGGTGATAATTCTTTGTAGTTGAAGGAACATTGATTGTTCCAGCTGTAAATGATGGTATCTTCACATATTTTCGCCCTCAGCTCCTGTCATATTTGTATCAACGTTTGCATCTTCTCCTCTCAGAAACTCTTCTGGTCAGACACAACATGTTTTCACAGTAACACACCACCAGCTCTCGCTCAGTATTGATCTCTGAGATCTTTCGGAGCACTTTGCTGATGCCTGGAGATTACGGCCCATTTCGCCGGCCCGGAGGGCAACTGCTACATCAGTGTTGCATTACAATAGATGGTGAGAGGGGAGCAAGCGGCAGAGCCACTGATCTTCCTTTTGCACGTCCCCTGATATCAATTTTCCTGGTGTATCATCTTCACAGGCCATAAAAGTAGGTGTGTAACCAGAGAAATCCATTTGCCAGCCTTTAATTGACCACGTAGAATGCAAAGGGCCATTCCAGACAGCAGTAAAGTTTTAACGTCCTCCCGCTACTTGTTAACTTTGCATCTGGTTGGATAGTGATTTATCCAATTGCAATAATGAGACCTCTGGGAATGGCGCGCTGTCTGTCTGTCTCGAGAAATGCACGAGTTTCCGTAATTCGGCGGCGGGAACTTGTGGGGGGCCGTGTGTCACGATCACATATATAATCATGAAAGTTGAAAGCCTCCCTGCGCACTTGGCTTGTGAAAATCCTCTGCCTCATTCCACCTGCAGCATACTGTGCTGCAATTCTGCACGTATGCGTCCACGCACTAACACGCCCACTGTGTGAGCGCCAGCTCCAACCCTACGATTTGTCAAGGACAGCAGAGGTTTGCCATTAACGAAGCATTAGTCCCTCCTCACACATGCCTCTCTACGCCGCGAACCCTTCCTTTGTCTTCATTAGGCCCCCCCTGACAAGCTCCCACCATGCTTCAAAGTGGGCCATTACCGGCCCCCCAGAACACCACAGGGCTCCGCGCCGGGCACTAATGGCTACCTCCAGTCTAGCAACTCCCCCTGTACTCCACTGGAGGCCAGGAGGTGGATGTGGAGTTTAGTACAGTAGATGGTAGGATGAGGTTGTTAAGTTGTCTCATAAATGCCTTTTATATGTAGCGATCTACACGTCAGCTACTCCCTGTCCCATTGTAACCACTTAGGATGGTATTTGGCACCAGCAGCGCGGGGAGGCTGGCCAATTTGGTAGCTGTCTTGTCAGAGACAGAGAGAAAGGGAAGACAGAAGAGGGAGCATAATGCTGCATAAAGGTAGTTCATGCGCTACAACGGTGCATTCATATCGCAAAGGACAAAGCTGCAGGAAGTCATTTTCAGTCAATGACACATCTGTAATAGGGCCCTGCGTCACGGCGTGCAGGACGACAAAAACAACTTATTAAAAAACATATTTTTGGTGCTGTACGCACTGATGAGTTCGCTAATCACAATCGTATGACCTGGTTTTCCTTCTCCTTCACCCCGAAGGTGCTTTGAGCTCTCGATCCTCGTCAACCCAATTCGACACAACAAGAGCCCAGACAAGAGCAGGCGGCAGCAGCAGGGGGTGTTGGGAAAAAAAACAATAAAACGTGCTCAAGTAGGACAGTTTCCAGCAGCCTTCAAATAATAAACAGGGAGTCAAAGAAACTGTTAGATCCGACCTGTAGGCTACTTGTAGTTTGCAGTCCTCGTTCGGATTTATTCATATGCGTTTATAAATATATATTTATGTGGCCTGTGAAACACTGCTCGTTTTGATATGTGTTGTACAAATAAGCTTTATTCTCGATCTCGGTCTCGTGAGCTTATCGTTGACCACATGTGCATGACGTCAGAGCAAGTCGGGGATCAAGTCGGACAAAAACCTAACTAGCATGCATTGCGCGGTGATTGCCGGTGATTGGACGAGCATAATAACTTGATGGGTTGTAGCTAGTGCAAAACTAGCGTAACTAGTATAAAATCTGAACTACAAAACACGGTATTACTTTAAAAGTATTAAAAAAAAGGAAAAAAGAGACTCTCTTCACTAAAACCCCTTTTAAACATCTTCCTCTGGTCACCGTTAGCATCCCATCCAGCAGTCAACGTTTCATTTAGCAATGGTCGTGATCTTTCTGTATCCTCACAATGTATCCTGTCACATGACGGTTGGCAAGATATCTCAGGAAAAGTAAAAAAAAAGCGCCATGAAAAGGTCGGGGTTTGGGTTAAAATAAGTGCGTTTGGATCGTTAGCTGCGGTAACCTCTATCAGTGCAGCGCAGAGGGGATTAGCTAGCTAGAGGGATTTCATTCTATGCTCAAGTAGACATTACTCCACTTTGTCTTTCCATAGAAAATAGTTGTTTGCTGTAACCTTTAACCATGTGGTTTTAGTTTCCTAAGCTTAACCACAAAGGTGGAAGATCAGAAAATGGTCATATTAGTAGTTTTTGTAACTGTCTATGAAAACCTAAAATTAGCTTGGTAAAACTTGCGGCTAGCATAAAGCTAACATCAAAACTAGCATCAAAACGAAGATTGTCAATTGGATTTGATATAAACAGTGATAGTTCAGACATTCAAAGAATAGGTTCTCAAAAACTATTCAGGTGTTATCCTGGTGTATATGAAACCAGTGGTGGAATATGACTATGCACATTTTCTACTTGTATTGCACTTAATAACCAGAGCAGCCATCTGGTTACCGGTGGCTGCTCTGGTTACCGGTGGCTGCTCGCATCCGTTTCAAAACATTGGTACTTGCGTACCATGCTGTGAACAGATCTGGTCCAGTCTACATCCAGGACATGGTCAAACTTTACACCCCATCCCGCTCACTCCGTTCTGCATCGGCCAATCGCCTTGTCACTGCGAGCTAACCGCTCAACAAAATCGCGATTGTTCGCTGTCCTGGCTCCCAATTGGTGGAATGAGCTCCCCAATGACATCAGGACAGCAGAAAGTCTCTACATCTTCCGCCGCAAACTAAAAACACATCTCTTCCGACTATACCTGGAATAAAAAATAAATAAATAAAAAAAAAATTGTATCTCTCTTAGTACTTTAGTAGCACTTAAATGGCACTTATTCATAGCACTTGGTAGTTTGGCTTTCTTGAGAAATTGTACTTTCTTGATTTTTGTTGTTCTGGGTTTGAACTCCCTTGGTTGAATGCACTTATTGTAAGTCACTTTGGATAAAAGCATCTGCTAAATGTAATGTAATGTAATAACAGTGTTGAAGTATTTGTATTCTAATGAGTGCTCATATTTTACTTTATACATCTGTGCCCACTACCTTCCAGAGAAAATAATTGTTGCCTCTTATATTTATTAGCTCCACTTTGACCAGCTGCAACATTAAAATACTGCTTAATAAGGGCCCATTCTGAATGCAGGACTTATGCTTGTCATGGAGTTTGTTACATGTTGTACCGCGACTAAGAAATCAAATACCTCCTCTGTCCCGGATATAATTCTCCCAAAATACAAAAACATAGCAGATATGATTCTAATAAATTCAAACTTTCCTGCAGTAATGTTTAGGTATGGCCAACAGGCCAAAGGAACATTTCACACCAGCTGAGCTGTTGGGGTAAATGTTACTTAGTGTAACTTGACTTTGCTGCCACCACATACTGTAGAGGTGCTTTGCTGTACTTAACTTCCTCTCTGCTTGTGTCAGACCTTGTGTTTCTTCTCTCCCCCCCACACTTCATCTCAACCTGTCAACATCTCCACTTCCAGCCTGGATAGATAGCAACATCACATCCAGCCCCACATCCAGATTTTTTTTGCCTCCATCTGGCGATGTGCTGTCAGAATGGAGGATCGGACTGAGATAACCCAGGTTGAGCAGAAGCATCGGCGCATGCGAAAGATAGGTTTTGTGTTTGGGCCGTGAGAGAACAGGTATGACGGAGAGATAATCGACAGAAGCAGAGAGGTTAGAGAGATGGGTAAGTGGTAGATAGTGAGAGCTGTCATGCCCTGAGCTGTCCACATGAAAGGGACTAGGTAATGGCTGATACAGCAAACAACTGAATGGATAATCTTACTTGGCTCTGCATGCCCTGGCCTGGTTTTCTCTGTAAAAAAGAGCCAAGCAGAAACACCACTGTCCTGGTATGACGCTATCGCCACTCACATTGTGAGGTTTTGATGCTTCTCTCTTTGTCATTGTAGATTTAACAGTTTGGAGCTCTGGACTGTTGAACATTGCTTTGAGCTCAAAAGATCTTGATTTTTTTTTACCGGCTTTCGACTGTCAAATGAAACGAGTAATCGTCTAATTAAATAAACTCAATTATCACAAACAATGAAAGATTATTGTTAGTTGATATGTTGTCATCCTACAAATAATGCAGCTTCTGCAATGATTCAAATCTGATTATTATATATATTGTATACTTTTGTTGTTCAGTGAAAAGCCCTGCATCTCAAAAATCCTGATTTAATTATAAATACGATTCATTGTCTTAAAAGGCCAACGTGTAGGATTTCGGGGGAGAAAGCAGAAATGGAATATAAAATCACAACTACGTTGTCATTAGTGTATTATCACCTGAAGCTAAGAATTGTTGTTTCCTTTAGCTTAGAATGAACCCTTCATATCTACATAGGGAGTAGGTCCCCTTCACGGAGTCCGCCATGTTGCACCGCCACGTAACTACAGAATTCCAGAATGGACAAACCAAGCACGGCCCTTAGAGAAAGCCCTTTCACGTTTATCCGTTACATGAAGGCTTCCGTGGTTCACGTGAAAGAAGAAGAGTGCGAAACCGTGGTACCACCAGCCGCCGTCTGACTTCCGATGCACGTTTAGTAGTGTTATTATGGTAAGGATTGCCTTTGATGCCACCAAATCCTACACACTGAGATATGGGAATGCAGCATCATTGCTAAAAAAGAAGTCAGATGTGGTTTGGCTACATATCCAGCAGACACATCAACATTATCATTCATTGGGAGTCATGTTTGGGTCCACTTGGTGAGATTTAAGTTCAATATTCCCTCTCAATTTTGGTTGGATTGGTTTGGCTTCTAACTCTTGAGAAAAATATCTGTCTCTTTAGCGGCTAAATGCTCCACTGTGTGCAGCAGCTAGTCTCTGACTGTGTCTGTGTGCTGTTTGCTGCTGAGCTGCTGGTGTACAGTGGGTTTATCAGAGCTGCCTGCTGCTGCTGGAAATGAGGTCGATGAGTTGTGAGGCTGAAGCAAAACAGTGAAGTTGTGCGGTCCGTAAAAAGCAAAAACGACGATGGGGACTGCAGAGTATTGTTTGGGTGATACGTTGGGTGTGGGGGTTGGCACTACAAGCCACATCTATCACAATTAAATAGTAGTAATTTAGCCCATTGTTAATATAAAAAAAATATTGATTAGTGCAACTTATTTGGATGAGAAAAACGACAGCAGACAGTAAAACCTGAACTGTCTTGTCAGCATTCCTCACAGTATGGACACTGACAAATGGGATGAGAGCGCACCATTCGTCAAATTTTTTACCTTGCACAATTTTTATTGTCCTTGCTGCGTGTTAAGCCAAAGTTCCATCTTTAATCCGTGTCCGTGTAGCATTGCAATCACATATGGTCACGGGCCTTTTGCGAAGCCAAGTTAGCGATTTTGTCAGTCCTACAGCCCTCCTAGACCCTCTCACCAGGTTTTTCCCCCTTCACATACAAGTACAACGTAATCATAACTGATGCTTTGAAAATTATGAAAGTAAGATACAATGAACTGGAATCATGCCTGTATGGAGCTTAGAAAAACCGCTTGGTTTAAAATGTGATAACAATTCCATCTTTGACACTATCCAATGATGTTTGAAAGGGTTTTAGGAGCATCATTTTCAGAGAAGCGCTTCAACTTGTCTCAAAACGTGGAAATCACAAATTTGATACATACAAGGTTTTCACTAAACTGGGACAATATGTAAAAAAAATGTAAGGCTTCCCGGGATGAAAGTTTGCTCTGCTGGCGGAGGCTGACGGAATTTTGTGGAAAAATTGAATGCAGGTTTTACATCTTGAATTGTTTGTTGACTCACTGTGACATTTATTGGCAAATAATTTAACATCTGGACTTTATATGGAAATGAGTCTCACACACACTTCATCAAAGACAGCTACTCATTAAATACACACAATAAGCATTGGTGGTGTTTATGTGGTACTTAGTAATAGGTTTATAGTGACATTATTATTTTTAATGGCATTTCTCATCCTATTATACCTCTATGATTTCATTGACAAATCACTTTGGTTTGGAATAGTTTTGGTAAAACAAGACTCATGACTGCTTTGTGAGACAAATCACGGCCCAGCCGCAACCTTTATGTTCTCTTTAATATTCCAGTGATGGCTGAGATTTTTACAGTGCTTTTCTTAAGTATGTCATTGTCTTTCCCCTCACATTAGAAATGACTTTTCTCTGTCTGCATGTCTTTGGTGATAGTGTTAAAGTCAATCAATGGCCCACAATTGTAGAAAAAAACTGGAGTGCTCAAAAATGAGATCTGTTCTTGCAACCATGGTATTGCAGTTTTCACAAGCCTATAATGGACTGGCTTGTCAGTAAGTGATGTTGCGGATCCACAGCGTCCAGTTTTTGGTTCCTGATTCCTGCCCGGTCTCATTCCCAGGGCGTCAAATACTAATGTTTTATTGTCTAATACCAAGGTACAAGGCACTTGCGTCAGTTACGTAGCCTACTTATTTAATTTTAACCCCAAAAGCACCACCATGTTAAACCAAAAGTCAACGATGACTCATTATACTTATTTTAAGGTAATTAAGTATGTTAAGTAAAGTTCTTCATTTTGCGTCACGTCAAAATAAGTAGCCTACTTAACTAACCTATGTGATGAATACTTATTTTAACAAAAAAAACACAGGACTTTCACCTAGTAGACTGCTGTTTGTGTCCCGTGTAAAACCAAAGTTATGTTAGCGACTTAATATGCGTCACGTCAATTCACATAGCCCACGTAATACTCACTTTCAACCCAAACCACAATCTTTAACTAAACTAAGCAAGTAGGGTGGTTGCCTAAGTGACGCCAAGGGACCCTGACCAATAGTCCCTGACCAGTAAGGTATGAGAACGGGTTGCTGATTCCTCCAATCCCTCCTAATGATTTGTTTTTTTCACCATGGATGCAGAGGGAGCTGCATAACCTTGGAGCTGTGTGTGTGTGTGTGTGTGTGTGTGTGTGTGTGTGTGTGTGTGTGTGTTTGGTGGGTAATAGTGATGGTGATGGTGATGGTGGTGGCGGTTGGGGTCGTGCAGCAGTAGCAGTGACAACGCTATTATTAACTGCGATGCTCCCGTACAGCCGGATGACAGGTTGAGTGATGCTGCGCTGTCAACACACTGTCCTGTGGAGGGAGATGTAGTGGAGGATAAACCAGAGAAACTCCACTTCCATTCATTATTATTACTACGTGAGGAAGTCATCCATGCTTTGAGGCCAACATGTACATATAGTCCGTCTTGTCACGCCTTGAACGCATAGGAGACACATGAGCATGGTGGTAATTAGCAGTCGTTTGCCTTATGCTCACCACTGGTGTCCACAATACACCGTTACATTGTCGTGAGTACGGTGAGTTCTACATTTTGTGATATGTGTGCATTTGTAAAGTTGCACATGTAGTGTTTCTTAATTGCTGCAGGTTGTGAATTGGTCAGTGGTCTTGATGGGAAGCTTTGACAACAACAATATTTGTTCGTAAATTCAAATTAAACGCTGTTTGAACTGTACACGTGCACACTTTCATCACAACAGTGTAGCCCCCCCCCCCCCCCCATTTTAACCCATTGGTCTCTATAGGAATTAAGAAAATGACATCCTTTTCAATCTAATGAGTTTTTCTTGGACTCTGAACAGAAAGAGGTAACACTTCTCTCCTCAAAATATCTCTTAAATCACAATTTATTTAAATTTCTCTTCAGGCCAATCCACATAGAAAGCATTTCTGGGGCGTTTTGAACAAACTGATATATAACATTTCTGATGCTGCCATAAATTATGTAAGAAACACATCAAATGAAATGAAAATCCTGTCATCAGTAATATTAAATGTGCATGTGCAACTCTGGCCTGGTTAGCACGTCTGCCTTCATCTTCTTCCCTCATCCTGTGCTGTTTTGTACGCCTATGTGTAATTGTGTGCGGATTTGGTGTCAGATCAGTGGTCGTCAATGACCCGTCTGCAGTGTTGACTATTGGAGCAGAGCGCACCTCCTGCCAGTGACTTAAGTTGAGCAGCCGCTCTCTCATCATTTCTGCTGTGCATTAAAGCCGAGCATCCCCTCTGCCCATCAGCATGCGGCGGAGACTTTGCCGGCATGCCCTTCCCGATCACACAGCTTTGTGAAGGTTTCTCCTTTATGCCAGTCACAAAAAACAAGATTCTGAAATCGAATGGATGTAGAATGTCGCTTTTGTGCGACTGATGGATGGCTTAACTGTGACGCGGGTCTAACTGTGAGATGAAGCTCACTGTAGAGCTTTGATTTAATGCTAAATATCTTGTGTTGTTGTTTGCGTGTGGCTTTTGTATGTAGCATGCTTTTAATCAATCAGACAGCTGCCGATTCGGTGTGAATTGAATGGATGGATGCTTCAATAGCACTTACGTCTCTCTTTTGATGTGGATTCCCAGCGAGGCTCAGAATGACAGCATCATTATCACTGAAGCTTTACATGAGCTACAGTCTCTAAATGGACCACAGGGCAAACCACAGTCGTGAGTGAAGGCCCCGAATCAGCTTTGTCTTTGTGTTGGGACACACCTCCATCGCCCAGATCCATGGTGGAAAATCACACAACAGTCGTGCTTCCTTATCAATAAATAACGTTTACAGGCCACTATGTTATATTGGACAGTGTATTGTTTCATCGCGCTTATCGTTAATACATGAAGTAGCCTGAGCTAATCTTAATCACATTATATCATGACCATTGCATCATGTCCACGCTACACAAACTCCACCAATAAAGCTTAATATCTTTGATGTAAAGTGTGACTTAAAGTTAGTGAGTTTGCTAACGGTAGCTGGCTATGCCAATATCGCTAGTGACGAGGAGTAACGTAGAGACGCCGTATACGGATCTGGTAGCAGCAGCGACCTGTCAATCACAGTAAGTCTTTATGGTCTATTTGACTCTAAATGAACCATAATTTACTAAATGAACATCATGCTGTATTGAAGAATACTTGAAACTAGAGATTGAGACCATAAACTCATGTTTACAAGGTTTACTGAGGGAATAAATCAAGAGAGAAGTAGAGTCATTTTCTCATAGACGTCTATACAACCAGAGGAGTCACCCCCTGGTGGTCAGTATAGAGAATGCAACTTTTAAGATACTTCCGCATTGGCTTTACTTTTGCAAAACTAGAGGTGCCTGAATGTTACCTATAAATAACAGTTAAAGCAAAATATAGAGGTTGTATTGTTTACCATGGCGTTATTGGTGGAGGCCGTTCGGCTTAAAACCGTCAACCAACGAACGCGTGCCATCGTATCCTGATGATCGTCTCTGGGGTACACAATTTCAGACGTCACCTTCCTTCTCTGAACTCGGGACTGGAAAGCATCCGACAGAGGAGGTGGGGGCCCGAGCGCTGCAACTACACCCTTTTCGAAGGTACAGGCAATGGAATCCCACTTGTTTAGACCCCACCCCCCCTCCCCTCCCCCCCTACTACCAGAATCGGTTGATCTGACATGATTCCAGCAAGCCAGAGCATGACCCCACTGGGCCGATTCTATACGCGTGGCAGATCAGCATGCATTCCTTATGCTCGCTACATAAATAAGTAAACAGGAGGTGGGTTATCAAGGAGAGAATATGAGAACAGCATGGTGCACATGAGGAAAAAAAAGAGGCATGAAGAATAAATGCAGCCTCTTATGTGACGGCGGGAGCAGCAGCCGGCTCATTAGAGTGCAGGAGATCTCTTGCACCAGGCAGGTGATGATACACACACAACTCTGTGAGCGCCTGGCACTCGGATGGCGAGGGAGGGCCCCCGCATGATCACACAGTAAACGAAATGAAAGCACACAAGAGTAGTTAGTATTCACAGCAGTCTATGTCCTTGTAACGCCGTGGAATTTTTGGTTTTTTATCTCATTGGAGGATCTCATCCATTATTTAGAATGCAGGCGCAAACCGACAGACGCTCCGCGATAATTCCTGGGGAGCTCGGCTGCCTCTGCTGCTCTTTACTTTCTCTCTCTCTCTTTCACACTTTCTCTCCTCCTCTTCCCTCTTTACTTTTTTTTTTTATGTCTCTTTTTTATTTCATTTTTTATTTCCCCAGCCGCCCGCTCTACGATATTCCCTCAACAGGCGCGTGTGTTGGTTGACCTGGCCAGGCAGACACAGCAGTGGCTACACAGTCCACACACAAATCCTTACTTAAAGCCTGAGAGGTGCCAGAAGAAAGCGAGTGGTGGAATCAGACGGAGAGTGTGAAGTTGCCTCAGACGAATACATTATGCGGAAGCTTGACTGCGTCCTCGTCGTCTGTTAATTCCCCGTCAGGCTGCTCTATTATTCATGCACATACTTGAGAGGGACGATGTTTGCATGCAGGGCGCGGTGGTATCGGCGGTACACTCCAGATGACCTCCCGCATTGGGGTCCTCCAGAATCTGCCTCGTGGCCGCCGCCGCCACCGCTTGGGGTTCTGTTGACTTCCGGAAGCCACTATATATGATGACATGGCTCCCCGATAGCGATGATCCGTGATCGAAATGTTAATCAGTGGATTTTATGAGGGATAAGATTGTCATTATAAAATGTGCCTTTACACTGTGGGACGAAAAGGTATCATCAGTGTTGCATTATTTACATTTGATGCATGCCAATCCTGAGTCCGGGTACTGGCACGAGCTGAACAACAGATGGCAGTGTTGGTTTGGATAGAGATCCATGGCACACAGAAGTCTCTCATAGATACCTGATGTGATAGCTGAAGACATTGCTGGAAATAAACATATGATTAACTCTGACAGTTTTTTGTGAAGCCATTCAAGTCTTGTCTGAGGAGCCGAAAAGGATTCACTTAAGGGGTAAAACCTTAAAAAAAAGAGAGCCTCCTTGGAGTGTGAATCATCAGGGCCGGTGTAGTTAAAGGTGAGGTATGTGCACAAGTGTGGAGGGGAAATGATCCAGTGCGTTCTCATCGGACACGCTCTGTTTATTAGTCCTTTAGCTTATTGATTGGGGCCCCTTTACACTTGTACCAATTAGCGTGGCAGCCAACATTGAGACATGCAGCTTCATGCAGCGAGAGGCACCTGATGCAAAGCCAAGCGCAGCGTTACCTGCCCCCCTGACTTTTCTTTAAAGGGAGTGGAATGCGCGCTGTCTTGTTGTCAAAGCATCATACTTCAAGGAAATGACGGGAGATGAGATTTAGAGGTTTTTTTTCTTCTTCTTTGCCCTTGAATGAGCGCAGGTGTGCTTTGACATCTTATTGTGATGCAGTGAAGAGGAAGGTCACATCACGATAAAGTCTTTCTTTGAAAAAAACTATTGACAGCTTTTCCTCTCATAATAATGCGTCTCAGCTTGGTTTCATTTCCAATGCCGGGCTCGTCCTCCGTGTGATGAGTACACACGGGGTAATGTGATGTGACATTTCCAGACGATCAATAATTTAGTGTGCAGTAGGTTTTTGTGTCTCTGACTTAAAGACGTGTTAAACCAGCACACTCCCTGCTGAATGTAAATATACAGAGAGCTGTTTTTTCTATTTGAAATGCAGCTGAATAGAATAATGCTGGCATCATGCACTAATACTGTAATCAGCAACACAGAGAATTGAGGGGCAGAGTTATGAATGTAACTATGGTTCTATGAATTCTGGATGACTGCCAGACCCGGTAATACCTGGACTTCCATTGAAATCCATTGATTACATAATGTCTCTGGCAGTCAGGAAGAATGAACTAATTAAGCCCCAACAGCTAGCTGTTCACTGATGATAACGTTAAACTCACCAAAGTCATTGCTAAAATCCTATATTTATAATATTTTCACCGCTTCACCTGGTTGGACAGCCCTTTCCGACGGGAGTCACGCAGGAGAGCTTTAACCCGTCTCCCTTGAGGTAAAAAGAGACATGCGCCAGTGTCAGATATTAATGAGCTGGGCAAATGCAAGCATTTTGAAAATTGGACAAATAACTTCTTTTATTTGAGGTTTGATTTTTCTCCAGAAAGCAGCCCGCATTGCGCCTCGACAAGCCGAGGCAGTAACAAATGTCGGATGCACAAAGTCTAAACATATCAGTCAGATAATCACTGGATTGGTTATGTCACATTAACAGAATCCTCTCGTTGCGCAGAGCATGGCTTTATTTTGATGTAAAATAACGTATTTATTTTCTCTGATTTGCGTTGGTTGCCACTTGTTTTACAGCGACGCCCGATATAGAATATCACCGCTGAAACCGATCTCAGCTTTCACTCAGTCGGCTAGCAGCTAGTCCTTCAGACACAACAAAAGAACAACAAATAATTTAAAGGGCTTTCAGTTAACGCAAACCTGTCATGCTCCTCAAACCTAAATTCTATGCTTTGATTAGTTAGAAGATAGATCAACCTTGTTCATAGAGAGATTATGTCTGTCCATCCTAACTCCTTCATCACTATTATTGGCATTGGAAAGACACTATTGCCTGTCAAGGTCTAGAACAACACTTGATTTGCTCTGAACTCAGTCTTGGCTTGGTCTCGATTGCCTTTGGAATCGGTCTTTTGGACTCGACTGGACTGGGTCTACATTGCTTTGCTCCTGTATATGTACTCCTATCGGTTTCTGCAAACTCCATCTCCTTTAGGTAAAACGCTGACCGAAAACTACCTCATACAACCCCACTTCAAAAAATCCCTTTAATGACTCTGCCATAATGGCACCAGATCCATCAGGAATCCAGACAATAGAAGATCCAGATGGATGGCGAGTTTTATGTTTTATATCTCATGTCCTTTTGTTCCTTCCAACTCTTATTGAAGATCAGCGTGTTCCAGTCCAACTTGTTCCTGTACAGATTGTGTCCGTTTTACCCTCCCGGTTACTGTAATCTAAATGTAACTGTAATCACCCTCGTCTTCGTGATTGTATGGCCTCCACGAAGCACTGCTCCACATTATCGTGCCTACCGTTTAAACGGTAAAACGATGCAAACAATCCACGAAGAGTAATCCGTCTTCATCTTTAAACACTGCAACTTCCCCGCGAGAGCCAGCGTCGGCACTTTAAAAATGATCCCCTGTTCCAACACCCCACTCTAGAACCCGTAGCGCTAATGGACACCGACGCGTGTGTGAATAGATTTCACAACAATCCCTTTCGAGCACCGCTGTTGTTGTGAAATAATCATAGTGGTCATAAATTGTTTAGGAGGAGGGGAGGGAGGTTAAACTATTATTAGTACTATCAGTGAGAGGAAGATGTGGGAGTAAAGTGAGTTCCCTGGAGGATGCAAACAGAGTCAAACATATGCAGAGTTTATGAGTGGAAGTATAAAAGGGGATCCAAGCTGCCTTCTTTTATTAGCTACACAGCAAAGTCATTGACCCGTTTTATCACAACACATGTAACCAGAATGTAAAGACTGATAGCGGAATAATCCCTCCCATTCATCACTTGGTGGTGTCTGTATCTACAGAGACCTTAACCTCTGCTTTTCATTTTGCTGCGTTCGGAACGTTTCTGGGCGTCGACCTTTGGGAAGTGGGTTCGTAACCATAGACTGTATATAAGTGGACGCAGTCGTCGTGACGTCACCTATTGGTTTGTGGACTGCCGTTATGAAGCCTGGAGTTTGGCGATTGGAATACGGCAGTTGCAATGTTTTTTTTTTGCAACCAATGAACAGAATTTACCATATTTGGAATACGGAGGAGTGACATATATGTCTGGTAGCGGCAGTGACCTGTCAATCACAGTAAGTCCGCCCTAAAGCATACCCTACTTTATGGTCTGACTCTAAATGTACCGTCATTTACCAAATGAACAACACGCTGTATTGAAGAATACTTGAAACTAGTGACTAGTAAACTCATGTTTGCAATGTTTAAACTGAGGTAATAAATCAAGAGAGAAGTAGAGTCATTTTCTCATAGACTTCTATACAATCTCACTTCTTTTTACAACTTGAGGAGTCGCCCCCTGCTGGTCAGTGGAGATAATGCAAGTTTTAAGACACCGCAGAAAAGGCTGCATTCACAGAAAATCCAGCACCTTCCCGCAGAGTTGAGTGGAGGTGCGGTCATGTTTATTTGTGCCTTGAAAAATAACCGCCGTGAAACAATCAGGAAATAATGTTTTATGTCTTTGTTGTCGCTAACACTGCTCCCTCTCTTCATTCCACCTCTAGCTCGCTCGGACGAAGTTATTATCTGAGTTGTCAGGTAAGTATTTCTACAACTCTTTGGTATCCAATTACAGAGACTCCACAGGAGCTCACCATGCAGATGTCTGTATTTATGGTTTTCTGTTGTCCAGATTATAATCAATATCATCACAGTTATTATCTACAGCATAATCACAACTGCATTCACTGTCATCAAGATATTGTCTCTGGTATCGCAGCCTCCGGGTCGTCATCACCTCTCTCAGAGCTGGTCCGCCCCTTTTTTTTACCCCCCTTTAATAAAGAAAGTTGATGGGAGACATAAAGCCAATCACTTGCAGCGGTAGATGATGATGATTGATATGAATTAAACGGCAGGAAATGAGCAGCACAATGTGAGGGAGAGAGGAGAGGTGAAACAACAATAAAACATGAAGGAAAGCAGAAATAATATATCAATAACGCTCGCCTGAGCTGGCCACAGTGGATTTAATATCGATGTGCTCACTCTCGAAAATGCTCGATAGTCCACCATATTTCAGAAGCATCTAATTAAAGTGCTTCCACTCTGATACGCTATATATACGCACCTATAAGCATTGCAGATTAAATTGAGCCGGACAATATAACTAAGACGCATAGTTGGCCAATGTTTTCCAAAATTTTTGTCTGTCTTAAAAAATAACAAAAAAGGTATCAATTCACAATAGACCTGATCTATGAATTGTGAGTAGAGCAAATTTGTGTGTGAATGAACGTTCCTGACAGCATTTTCGCATCAACTTACGTTATCTTGAATCAAAATAAAACAGCCTTTTTCAAAGAAATATCATTTGATAAATCCCAACTTTGTTTTATCCACGTCTTATTGAAAATAAATGTGAAATACTTCACATATATTTTGGGGTGGAGTTAACAGGCTCTCTGCTTTTTCCCTGTCATCCGTTTCACAAACAGAATGTATTGTAGCCTTTTCATATTAGATTCAATGTTATAAGGCCACAATTATCAGAACAATACGGACATTAGGGCTCTCTCATGTGGCTCAAAGGATATATATATATATATATATACATATATATATATATATATATATATGTATATATATATATATATATATATATGTATATATATATATATATATATATAATGTGTGTGTTAGTAGAAGATCTGCAAGAAATTCAGCAAATGTATTTGGTGGCCCTTGTACCATCCACGGGTTTTGACCCAGTCTGTGGGAATGACTGCTGTCGGCTACACGAGACAATTATGAGGTTGAATGTATTTTAACAACTAAAATATAGCCACACATCTTTTATCCACGGCCTTCATGACTGAACTTTTAACGGCATTAACTCAGCCTGTGGGCTACAGCGCAACAAAGTAGGTAATAACAACAATAAACACGTGTTGTTGTCCGTGGTGAATCAGTGTCAGATTATGTGTCCACAATGGGCTACTTTGCATGAAACATGACCTATAAATCAATCTCCATTTAGTGGATGCAATTGGTTGTTTTTTTAAAAGACATGTTAACCCTAAAATTCTGTGTTATTCCTATAACGCTGCTCTGGCACAGTTCATGCAATAATTTTTTAATGACGATCACATCAATGCTTATTTGTAGGTTGTCTTCTGCACAACACAGCTTTTTTTCTTCAAGATAATACAATTCTCTGAACTGTTTAGTGGATTTGCAAAGAAATAGTTCAGCAGTTTGACATTTGCATTTGTGTGATTCTCTCTCTCTCTCTCTCTCTCTCTCTCTCTCTCTCTCTCTCTCTCATATAGACACAAACAGCTCCCTCATTCTCTCTCAGACCAGTTTTTATTTTGACTTCAAACAGTATTTCTGCAAGTGTGGCTGGAGACGCTGAGGACACACATTGACGTTCTTCGGTCGGCTGTCCCCAGTCCAACAAGAAACTGTAGAACCAAAACCCCCAGCGTCCTTTGCCCTCCTCGGCCGTCTGTGTGTGAGCTATATAATAAGCAGGACTCACCTGTTGTGTCGTGAACCTGAACCCGCGGGCTACCAGTGTGTGTGTGTGTGTGTGAGAATATGGGGGTGTGAATAAATCAGGTTGCGTGGCTGGTGCGGCTGTAGATTCTGGGCGTTGTGTTTGGAGGCTGTCATGAATAAGTGATGACATGGTAATAAAGGAGACTGCTCTCTGGGACTTGGCGGTATTACATTGCAATAAAAAAAAAAAAAAAAAGAAGAAAAATCAGGTCAGGCCCCTGTTGCCTCTGTTATGTTACGCTCCGGGTCAGAGCAAAGGGGGGAGAGGGTGATGCAGATGGGAGAGAGAGGAAGACAAAAGAAAGAAAAAAATCCAAGTAGACCAAAGCTCTCTCTGCCTCTAGGAGAAAACTTCTGAACACTTGAGTGTTTACAGTTTTGGGCACGTCTGAAACAATCATGCCAGAAAACCTGAAGCACTTATTTTTCATCTTTACAGTTTCAAGGTTTGGTACAAGTGTTATGCAGTATCATCTTCCAAAATAACCGCCGGGGCCAGATGTATTACCGATGTGTACGAATAGAGTGAACTCTACACACATCAGACCAGTCGGTTATCTCGTCGCAATCTTTTATTTTACGGTGGAGGCGTCCGGTTACCAGGGTGCATCGTAGCCTCTTTTCTAACTTTCTTTTTTTTTTTATAGCAAAAGTAGCATCTCATATTCTCCCCTTGAAAAGCATGCTGTTGTGAAACACTAATTCGCAACAAATAAAATGCTATTTTCTTCTCCAGTCTCTCAATTTCACATTTGGTGGACTTTCACTTTCACTCCTTTGCCGTTGTTTTCAATGTCATGTCTAATGACTTGTGGCGCAAACAACAGAATTATATGCAAATGATGAATTAAGGGAGTGTCTCCGAAGGGCGGGCTCTTGCACGTGCGTACAAATTCTCAATTATTCACATTTAAAAAGAGGACCATATGAACACATGGCTTTATACATCGAATGAACAGTTGAAGCTACGAATCCAGTTCAGAGTTTCAGGCATCTGGACCCCCTGGGTTTGCTTCATTTTGAGCAGCAGAATGGCCTTTGGGTTGGGGAGGTTAGTTTGAGTTCAACAAACTATCAATCCCATGTCTTTCTGTATCTTCCACAGTGCCCTCGAGCAAGACTATCAGCCCCTCTCTGCTCCAAGAATCAGCCAAAAACCAGAGGGCAAAAAGGAGAACGTACCCCCAAGTGATGAATATAACTGCAAGCGTTCTCAAGCAAACTCGCATTTACTCGGATTTCTAAATCCCCGTTCATGTCCCATGTCCTTGTCTGTCGTGAATGAAATCGGAGAGAGAGACGCAGAAAAAAAACCCATTCAGAAGGCCCCCAGATGAGTGTAGCACAGGCAAAACACTGCTCGTGGGAAAAGAAAGTGAGGCCAATTAGATGAGTAGGGATACATGGAGAAAAAGGTTGAGACGAAAGAGGTGGGGCGTTTGCGGCGGTGCAACACGGAGGCGCAGAGGAAGACCAGCAGCAGCAGCAGGAGTGAATGAAAAAGCTCCTGGGACGCAACAGAAGAGGAAGAGGGAGACAAAGAGGGGAGTTGCTGTGGGCGAAAGAAAAATGTGTGGGGTGGGGGGGGTGAGAGGAGGGGGGGGGGAGGAAGCGGGAGACAAGGCGATGAGATGGGACGAGCCGGCGAGCTGCACCGACTGCCAACGTGGCAGGAAGAGAGTCGGCGAGGGCGCTATGACCCGAGGCGAACTGCAGATCTTTGATAACTCCTCAGAAAACCAACTCGGTAGTGAAACTGATGTGAGCACGCTCGCGTTTGAACCAACACACGCTGTGCCCAGAATACCTAAGGAAACGTCTGCGCTTATAATTAATGATACTTCAGAGGACGGGAGACGGGGCAAGGGGACTTGAATCAAACCTTGCGCCGCTGCCGCACTTCTAAGCGCTCGCCGACCGCACGCTGTAAATAATGAAGGACGGCTCAGTATCTCTGCGGGCAAACGCGTTCTCGCTCCCGACTCGTCGAATCTGGGAGCGCAGAGAGTGGGAGGGGAGGTCGGATGGGTCAAGCAAACACAGGACTTTCACCCAGGAGACCGCTGTGTGTGTCCCCGGTCAGCATTTTCTTTTACCGTTCATTTGTTACTTAACTTCTGCACTTATTTGTCAGTTAAGTAACAAACATACTTATTTTAACCCACGCCACCATATACAAACCTAACCAACCTAAAAAAAAACTAACCATGTAGTTTATGCCGCTCCTGACTCCGCCCCCTGACTCGTCCATAACCGACGCCAGAGGGGAACCTAGAGCGTCATAGTTTGAAGCGTAGGGCTACTGACCAAGCGACGGTTTTGAAGACATGGGAGTGAGAATGTGTTGCTGTGTGTTCACCGCTTAGCCTTTCTCAGATTCATTCAAACAGTAAAAAGTTTAACCCTTTCCCATTAAGATATCCTTTACTTTTTGGAGACTGAATGCACAGTTCTGCTTGCTAACAAGAGAAGCAAAAAATAACAATGTGTAGGGTATAATGCAGGCATGATACAATTTTCCGGACCCACATGACTCATCGACCTGGTTTACAGAGGCAGCAGGGCACCATTTGCAGTGAAAAAGCACTGAACATCCCATTGGATGCCACCTTCCCAGCACCTTCCCAGCAGACAGACACGTAACTGATCAGTGCAGCTGTAAAAACCCAGAAACATCTGAACTGCAAACCACTCAATCCTAAAGGTCTTTGGTAGAACATTTTTTAGATTAAAATGACGTAATATAAAAATGAACTGCCAAAAAACTAGGAAGCACTCAGTGATTTCATTCCTGTAAGGACATACAATCCTCTGAGTGGAATTATGCCAGAAGGCGTTACGTTTTCACGTTCTCAGTCCGTCCGTCGCGTGATATCTCAGGAATGCCTGGAGGGAATTATTTTTCAAATTTGGCAAAAACGTCCACTTGGACAGAAGGATGAACTGATTCGAATTTGGTGGTCAGAGTTCACTTTGTGTTTTTTTTAATATTATTTTTTGCTTTTTCTAGAAAAAAAACACATGGCACGTGGCCATTCAATGATAAATAACAGCACAAAGTCAACAAGACAACAAACAAACAACTCAAACTTAAAATCAAATGAAAATCAAATTATATAACTAAACAAACATTGAGAGACACAGGGCAGCATATTGTACCAAGAATCAGATATTCAATACAATACAATTCAAATACAAGATTAATGAGAGGTTTTGGTACCAAAACCGCTTTAGTTTAGGGCAGTGCCAAGTGGAGTGTAAACATGTTCTCTCTTCTAGGCAAAAAAAAAAGGGGCGAAATATTGGAGTTGTATTTGTGCAACTTATATGGAGTGATATAGAGCACTTTGCGACATGTTTTTGTCCATAACTCAAGAATTCATATGCTGATTATGACAATTAGGATACAGTTATGAATTGGTGACAGGCGGTAATTCTAGTTTTAAGAAATGAATGTTACAGTTCAAAATTTGTAACTGCATTTGGATATGCATAAAAATAAACAGACAATTAGACAATCAGTCGGATCGGTTGGAGGCTGATGGAGGTCAGCATTTTATGAGAATACCTAAAACCACAGCCTTCTATACAGTTTTGGCCGGGATACACAGGGAAATGGATCAATCCATGTGAGAACCATTTCCTGGCCCACATCCTTACAGTCAAATGTCTTTTGCAAACTGAAGTGCATCTGAAGATAGGTGAGAAAGACATTGGTTGAACATCACATGGATCTGGGTGGAAGAGAAAAAAAAAGATGGCGAAGTGAACAAATTTATAGCAAGAAAGAAAACAAGAGCACGTCAGGGTCTTCAGAAGAAGTTAGTATTTTTTTTTAGATGTGTTAATGGTTTGAAGAGAGAGAGAGAGAGAGAGAGAGAGAGAGGACTGTAATTGCTTTTCAATTACCCCCCATATAGCTTCCCAGTGTGTCTCCATTTAGTGTCCTTTTATGAGACAGCCTACCAGAGCAGAGGCTGTCTGCGGGCCTAATCTGCAACCAAGATGGGACAATTACAGCTCATCCCCAGCCCTTTCCCCTCCCCTTGCCTCTCTCGCCATCTATCATCCGTTCATCCATCCTTTTAGTCTCCTCTTTGTGCTGTCATGCATCCAATTTCATGCTATAACAGCATGCCAGGCAATTAGTTGAGGATTTGACCAATTAAGAGGATAGAAATGGGGTTAAATCTCTTTGTGAGAGATGTTCTGTTCCAGTGTAGGCTGAAATGTCAAGTTTATAGTGCTGTAACTTTTGTCTCGGGATGACAGAATCAAAATCCACATGGATCTAGGACCAAGCCTCACTCATCCCCACACTTTCCTCCTCCTCGGTGTCGGACAGACAGGAATGTCCCTCCTGAAGCAAATTAGGCCAATCTAATCATCGGATGGCATGAACAGACTTTATCCCAGAGGAGATGAAATGTGATGTGGCATGTGGTTCCTTAAGTGTCCCTTCCTCCATGGCGACCAGCTTGCTTCCACGTGCCATCATTGTCCCTCTTATTTGATGGGCATGCGTGTCTCTGGGGTGCATTCAGTATAGAAATGTTTGCACTGGCATGCGACATTCTTGTGGTTACCTTCTCATACCTAGTACAACACAGTTCAAGATGGTTGCTCTGGTAAAAATACATCAATTACTGAAATAGCAAAACTACCCTTCTCGGCAAACATCCAACATTTTGGACCGGATCACAGAACGGCCACGTTCCGGAAGGGCACTTCACTAGTGTGTAAAAAATAAGAGACCCAATCCGAAAAGGGACTCAAAGATAACTAGACAATCAGATGTAGCTGTGATAGAAAAAGGTAGCAATACATGTCACTTAGGCAACATCCATACTACTACGTTTTAGTTTTGAAACGCATATCTTTCGCTACGTTTACGCCTAGCGTCCACACTACTCCGGAGTTTTAGAACCCCAAAAATGGAGGCGTTTGAAAGCGCTACCGGCACCATATCGATGCTTATTTTGTTCCGCACAACTATTGTAAAGTTCTCAAAGAAACTGTCAACGAACGAGAGCATAAATGCTCTCCAGTACGACAGTGACTTCCATCCAGCCGGCAGAGCTACGACTGTATGAGCTACAGACAACAACGAAACCGAGAGGAAACGAGTGTGAAACGTTTGCTGACCAAATATATTGACCCCATAATCTTGTAAAAAATGTGTAAGTGCATTTGAGAGAAAGATGCAAGACCTGCAGCCTTTTAAGTTTGAAAATTATAACCGTTTCCACAAAAATTGTCTCTTGTGTGGGAAATATGGAGGATCTCATGCATCAAGCGCAACCTTTTATTATTAACGAGTACAATAATACTTTTCTGTATCCAAGCAACCAATTGAAGAGTCAACACTGTTCTCCAACTCTCTCTCTCTCTTACGACACCTTGCCTTGTCGGCGCTCGTCACGCTAATCTGCAACAGTTGTGTTTGAGCGGGGAATCGGTTATTCCCCGTTATTCCCCCTGAACACAGACACTCTGACTGACAACGGCATTAAGGCCTCCCGCGTCCTTGTGGGCTTAACTGGTGCTGGTTACACCCACGCGTGTGTGTTGGCTTAGAGGTGTGATTCAACCAGACAAATAGGCTGATGCGCACACACACACACACACACACACACACACACACACACACACACACACACACACACACACACACACACGCACAGTAAGCTTCGTGAGCCACCCTGCAGGGCTCATCACCAGAGGAGTGACAGTCCAACCCGCCCGGATGCTAATGTGGCGGGCGGCTTCCGGAAAAAGAAATGATGCAAATCTGAGCGGGTCACAGCGTGGACACACACATATCAAGCTTTGTTGTCCATTAACACATCCCTCACTCTACTGTCACAATAAATAATTTTATTGATTTATAATCATTTTTTGGGGTAGTAGTTTTCCTTGCATGTGTGCCTTTTAAAGTATGTGTGATTATTTTTCTCCCACAGCACTGCAACATTCTGAGCAAAAGTGCCGTCCTCATACATAATAAATACTATAGACCAAGGTGTGTGCAACAACTGCATAAATAGTTGATATGCATATTTGAGGTTGTACATACTACGGTTTGCTCCGAGCCCTGTTAATGAATGTGCGGTGTGGGCTGCGGTGTTATGTTTACTTATATAATTCCACATGAGTGCAGTGAAACACTGGGCTACTTAGGAGCGAGGAAATGTAGAATAAATGCTCATCACCTTTTCAGAGATGTACAATGTGTAGTGGGAGTTTACAGCAGATAGACGACACAGAGGGAGGCGTTGATGAGTGCAGAGCGGATGCATTTTACCCTTACTCACTTGGCACTGCAAACACTCCATTAGAGTTATCTGCAGACGCGTGGGGCGTAGTCAGGGAGACGTATCAACACTTCTGCGAGCAAATATATTCAAGTGAGTGCAGGTGAAATGGTCTCTTTCCCCGACTTTGCTGTGACAGACTCGATTCATGCCTCTCCTGGCAGACCTCCATCTGTCATGCTTGATACTTGACAGTGTTCACTTCAAGGCAGCTGATTTTTTATTTGTTAGTTTTAGTCAACAGCAAGACGAAAGCTGTTTCCCAAACCCATGCTACGTGCTGATTATATACAGTGTATGTAATGTCCTAATTGTTCTAGTATAGGCTATTGTTTCAGCAGTTAACATCGACATGCCTTTTTATGTTCATGAGAAATGTTACACTACATGACGATGTTGAATGTAACTGCAACTTTGGAATGCCATTGCAAATGAATTTTTCACAAATAGATAACAAAATGTTTTTCTGAAGAGATGACATTCTCAAATATCATGTCCCATTTCCAATATTTTTTGGAGCCGTTTCAACACCACCCACATATTTTTTTTTAAATAAGGTCTTTTTACACGGTTCAAATTACAGAAATACTTTTGCCTCAAGTTGAGCAGGATCATCATCAAATCAAATGCAGAGATGACAGGAATAAAAAAACAAAAAACGAATGCAATTACAAAAATAAATCAAATACAACAGCAGTGGTAGCTCAAAATAATTTAAAGCTATCAAGTAAAGAAAACAACTTGAGAGCGTTCTTGTCTTTAACAAGTTTCAGACACTTAGTTAACTTAGTTTTAACTCATTCTTTCAGTGGATCAAATGGGGGTTAGTCTTAAAGTATTTGTATTCATCTGCAGAAGGACTGCACTGAGTCACAATAGAAAAAACACATGTTCCAAACATACAATTTTCACTTTCACAAAAAACACACATCAAAATTAGACCTCAGTCGTTTGTTGGGTAGATCACATTTAGGAACTCCAAGTTCACCTCTTTTACCTTCGGAGAAAGTTGAAAAGGAAATTTAGGGTATTTTCTTTCTTTCTTAGGGTTAGGGTAAAATAGTCAATTCCTTTTTCGCTCCCAGCTGTGAGCTGCTCCTCAATTTCTTCTGTGCATTGCATTATGGGAGAACAGCACACTGCTTTGAGTATACTTTATTTCATCTCTTTTCCAGTGTGAACATGCTGACAAGGCGTTAAGACTCTACATGCAGGTTAACGAACCTGGGAAAAAAATGTAGATACAGTAAATGTCAACGTCGGCATGCTCACAATGAGGTCATTAATATGCGCCAACAAGCTGTAATGTTCACTCTTAGTTTAGTGTGTCAGAATGTTAACATCTTCTAATTAGCACTGAACACGTAGTTATAGCTGATGGTAAATATATTCAGACTAGCTTTACAGGTATTTGCTCAATGTTTAGCCATTTAGCCCACAACTTTACTGTTTTGCTTCCCTCACCGCTCTCATAGCCTCATTTTCTGCCGCAACAGGCAGCTGTTTACAGTGAAAAGGCAGCAAACAGCAGGCAGACACAGTTAGAGACGAGCTGGTGAACACAGTGGAGCATTTAGCAGCTAAAAAGGCTGATATCTCCCGCTGGAGTTGGCAGAGACCGAAAGCGGAGCTGAAGAGTGAATATTGGACTTCAATCCGGTGGACACAAACACCACTCCAAATGAATGATAAAGTGGCTCCGTAACTCCTGGATGTGTAAATCAGCAACTGCTTGCTAACAAGTTCTCCAGATCCGCTTTAAAGCCTCCAAGCAGCCAAAAATGTAAGTATTGGACACATTTGTCCGATACTTAAATTTCAGGTCATTACCTGATGATGACATTTCACTCAAAACAAATATTCCAACAGCACTAGAAGTAAAAGTAGAATTTAAGTCAGGGGATCACCAAAGTCACGAGGATATATATTTATACATAATTTTGTACAAACTCATCTGGTAGATATTTCATAGTTTAAGTGAAGAGTTTGTACCTTTGGGGACACCGGAGCTAAAGCTAGGTCGGAAAAGTCAGTAGGATAAATCCTGTGGGGATCATAAATGTGTGTGTACCCTAAAGTCATAGCAATCTATCGAATAGTTGTTGCGATATTTCAGTCTGGACCAAAGTAGTGACCGACGGATTGAAATTGAAGATTTGACAGCCGAGATGAATCCCGCTCTCGTTCCCACCGCAGCAACAGAAAAGATATCCTACGGAAATCAACATTAGAAACTCAGAGCATATCTGTTGCCTCCACAGGGCTCTCAACATGGCGACGGTTAAGCCGGCTGCAAGCAGCTAACGTTGCTAACAACGCTGGTGCTAACAGACATATACACATGTATTAATTAACTGACAGAGCTAACAGTAATTTACCTGAGAGGGAACCAGAGGGTTGGGCTACGATTACGTGAAAGCGCCGTTGGTCAAGACATCGTTATTACCATAAGATTATATATAAAGTGGACGTAATTCTCGTGACGTCACCCACTGGATTGTGGACTGCCATTATGAAGCCTCGAGTTTGGTGATTTTGCCGTCGCCATCTTGAAATACGGCCGTTGCCATGTGGTTTTTTCGCAACCAATGAACGGAAGTTACCATATTTGGAATGCGGAGGAGTGACATAGAGACACCGAATATGTCTCTGGTAGCGGCAGCTACCTGTCTATCACAGTAAGCCCGCGCTAAAGAATACTCTGCTTTATGGTCTGTTTGACTCTAAATGGACCATAATTTACAAAATGAACATCATGCTGTATTGAAGAAGACTTGAAACTGTAGAGATTGAGACCATAAACTCATGTTTACAATGTTTACTGAGGGAATAAATCAAGTGAGAAGTCGGTTCATTTTCTCATAGACTTCTATACAATCAGACTCAATTTTTGCAACCAGAGGAGTCGCCCCCTGATGGTCAGTAGAGAGAATGCAAGTTTTAAGACACTTCTGCATTGGCTTCACTCGGCAGAAGCGGAAATTGCCACCTGGTTATTACCATTAACCACCGTGTGAGCGCAGAGCAGCGAGTAGGCTAGCCAGTGGGGCACTCACACAATAACATGTACTAAAAGGCTACGCACCCAGTCATGTCAGAGAAGCTTGGATAACAACACAGACAGAGGGAGAGTGCTTTCATTCTCTGCTCAGGTAGACATCACTCCACTATATACTTTCAGAGATAATAGTTTGCTGCAATATTAATGCTCTCAATGTCATAGAACATTAATATGGATTGAAATGTTAGATTATATCATACTATAATGAACCGGTAATGTTTCCTTACATGCAGAGATGTAATGTTACTGAAATGCAAGATTCTGCTTATCAATGCGAACAGATCAAGAAGCTAAATCAACTTCCAAAAAAAGAGACAGTTTTGAGCCGACCAACCAGGATCATGTAATGTTTGATTCTGCAGGCGCATGCAGTTCATTGAGTTACACTTTGCATTAAATTAATAATTAGTTCATTTGTACGTCTTGCACTTTGTTGTGTATTTATATGAAAATAGAATTCAATTTGATCATAATTCACATTTGAAAAATATATTCTATGTTTCAGATGGTGCCAGACTGTCAAAATCCCACAACGATGGTGGGAGCCACCTTTCTTGGAAATGCATAAAATAAAAAGAGACGGGTAATAATCAACACATCTCAATAGGAATTCAAATTGTGAGGTGTGTTTTTCTCTATTCATTATTGAATAGAAAGAGGCTACCTGGCGGGGCAGGATGAGATCTCCTCGCTCATGAGCTCAGTCCTAAAGCAGTGGCCCCTGCGTCACACATCACACGTTCTGATGGGAAACTCTAATGAGGTGCAGGTATTTAGAATACATCAACCCCAGAATGCAGTGCAATTACTCATTAGAGTGGGCATGGTAATGGGAGAAAAAAATAAATTATATTTTGACACTGCTAACATTAAATCATGGGAATCAGCCCCCAGACAACTTCTTAAAGCACCCCCTTTTTTCATGAATATTAATTATTCACAGCTATCTATGCATAGCTGAGATTGAATAATTATTTTTTCGGCAACATCTGATGTGCTTCGAAGGAGCTCGATTACACTTTTTAAAGCATTTTGTTTTCCTGCAGTGGTTTGTTATACATTTTCACTTCGGTGTTTCTCAGTAAAATCTCTAGAGCTTGCCTGTCTCTGTTGGGAGCGTTTGTGCATTGAGTATTTTTATTTATTAATTACCCCAGGTAGACACCGAAAGTATTTGCAAAACAAAAGTATTTTCAGCAAAAAGCAGGAGTACAACAACAACAAGAAAAAAAAGACTGGCTTATTTTGAGATGTGGTGTTGGGGTTGAGGGGTTGTAGAGAGCAATCAGCTCCGGATGAACTGCAAAAAGGGAGACCAGGTTTTATTGAATGGAATCAGATTGTTCTTAAAAGGTTGATGTGAATTGCTTTTCTAGATTTACATGGTCATGGTTCATTAACAGATTAAACCAGTGGTGTATTGATACTTTTAGTACCGTCTTTCCAGTTGAGTGAAATGTTTTTTTTGGTCACAGTTAGTGCAATCGGGATAAAAGCTTTGAGATGTTGTGGTGTAAGTGAGGAGAGATCGCCTAACAGAGAGATGGAGATGCTGAGGATCGGACAGCTTTCCCATGACCTCCGACCGGAGCCGACTAACATGGTGAGCACAGCCAGAGAGTGTGGAAGTGGCTGTTGATTGCAGTGGGACAGTGTGTGCAGGTGTTGGTGTCTATGAAGCCTTCACAGTGCATTTTCTTTAGTGGTGATATGTTCTATGTAAAGGACCTTGTCTTGGCTTAGTTGAATTTTAGAGTTGCATAACATGGAGAAGTGATAATGCATATAGTTTGCAAATTGATGTCAGTTTGATCTATATTAAAGTCTGATGATTTGTGTATTGGTATTGAAACAGTATTGCAATGGTGAGAAAAGAGTTTCTAAATCTCTGATCATTTTTGGGGTTTAAATCAGGCGGCAACCTCCTGTTCTGCCAACTGAAGCCAATGAGGAAGTGTCTTAAAACTTGTATTCTCTCTACCGACCAGCAGGGGGCGACTTCTCTGGTTGCAAAAATAATTCAGATTATATGGAAGTCTATGACTTGATTTATTACCTCAGTAAACATTGCCACGAGTCCCAATTGCTAGTTTCAAGTCTTCTTCAATACAGCATGATGTTCATTTTGTAAATGGTGGTCCCAATTTTAGTCAAACAGAGCATAAAGCAGGGTACGCTTTAGGGCGGGCTTACTGTGATTGACAGGTCGCTGCCGCTACCAGCGTCCTTACGTCATTCTTTCACATTCCAAATATGGTAACTTCCGATATGCTGGAGCTGCTGGGAAAGGAATAGTGGTAGAAATTCGGTGCATTAAGCCAGCCATATTGTTTAATTTTTTTGAAGTATAGTGATCCTGGGGCTTTGCCTTTCCAATAAAATGGAATTTAGAGAGGCGAACCAGCCCAGGGGGGCGGGTGGGGGGCGGAGGGGGGGGGGGGGGGGTTAACAGGGGTCATGGCAAACAGATTATAAAGACAAATGTTGTGAGGCGGTGAAAAGAAGAGGCCACCCTACCCTCTCAAAAGCCCTTTCTGCATCAACTGTTAATATTAACAGCTAACAACTAATAATAGTGGGATGATGACTTTTTGTATCTAGTTTGGTTTGATATAATTTCATGTTGCTGAATAGTCTTTGCATGTTTTCTGCGGACTGTCTCCTCTTCATGAAACCAGTCGGATCCAGGTGCTCAACTGATGAGATAGCAGATTCCAGTTTTATTGCCAGTGCTTGGCTTATCATTTTTACATCAGCGTTTATTAATGATAAAAGGTGGCAGTTGGAGCAGTGTATAGGGTCTTTGTTTGGTTTAGGGATTAGTGTAATCAGGGCAGTATTCATATTTAGGGTAATTTTGGAGCTATGGAGGATTTCAGATATCATCTTGAAAAATAAAGGTGACAATAAGGGCCAGACATGTTTATAAAATTAAACTGGGTATCCATCTAATCCTGGGGATGTACATTTGGGCATTAGTTGTGCTTTCCTCAGTTCATCTATGGTGAGTGGTTTATCCAGATTCTCTACTTGAGTAATTTTGAGTTTTGGGAGAAAGACATTCCTCAGGAAAGTGTCGGCCTGTGGTATCATAGTCAGGGGTGTATAGTTTGGAGTTGTGTTTTCTGAATGTTTCATTTATCGCAGTGTGGTCTTGAGTGGCGTTTCTGGAGATGTCTTCTATTGATGTCAAAATGTTTCAGTTTGTTGTTCCAATTCATTTGCCATAAGTTTACCAGTTTTATTTCCAAATTCAAAATGTAGTTGTCAAGAGTCTGAGAAGATTGTATTATATTTGTTTGTTAAGAAGACCATTAGGTTCATGTTTGGTTCTGAGTAATTGTTTTGCTGATCGTGTCTGTGGGTGTTTGAGAGAATAAGGTATCCAGTATCGATTCCTCCTGCTGTCTTTTTTTTTTTTTTATATGCTTATTACTTTACCTCTTATCCGTTTCCCAAATAGTGCTTTTGCTTAAGTTAGGCGTGCTGTTGGCTTCTAGTAAGGCTGCCCATGCTTGGTCAAAATACTTTGTAAAAACCAGGTCCTTCAGGAGTTAGGTATTAAATTGCCATCGAGGAGGAGTGTGTGTTTGAATTCCTATTATTAATTCCATATTTAACATACTGTGGATGTTGGATCAATGCGAAAGAGAGTTGTTGAGGAGAAAATAGTCAATGCGGGAGTAGGATTTTTGGTATGAGGAGTAGTAAGTAAATTCTCAATTGTCTGGGTTGTGTAGTCTCCGCATTTACAGTTCAACAATTTGTCAGAATGCGAACCGACGCATATTTGGAGCAGAGAGACTTATGGGAGGTTGAAATGAAGGAGCGATCTAGAACTGGGTTTAATGAAGAGTTAAAATCATCTCCTGGGATGATATGGGAATTTGGGAAGTTGGCTAATTCGGAAAGGAGGGAGTGCAAGAAAATGTGGAGTTAGTTACAAGTCAGTTTTGAGGCCATATATACTAGTTATCCTTTTTCTTTGTTGCAGTATAAGGAAGTGCCTTTCCAGATTGGTTACAGTTGATTTTTGAGAGGATGGTGTGGATTTGCTAAGCAGGATAGAAGCACTCCTTTTTTTTGGAATTATAAGTTAAATGGTAGGTCTGACCAATCCATCTGGCCTCGAGTTTCCAAGACTCCTCTGTGAGATGTGTTTCTTGTAATTGGCATATATCTGATTTTAGGTTGTGTTGATGCAGGCGAGCTGATACTGGTAAAAAAGGTTGTGTTAGACAGTGTGGTTGTTGAGGCAGCGAGCAAGAAAGACATAGTGAAGTGGAGGAAGGAAGGAGGGGGAGAAAAAAAGAGCTGTGAAGAAGAAACAAAATGAAAACAAGACAACCTGACAAGAAAAGAGAAAGGTCTTCAAAAACATTTGACAACATTGAGCACAAAGGGAAAAAAAAGACATAACAGTCACAGTTTGGACAACTGGGTGTACGTTAGTTAGGCGTTCTATTTTAACAGAGAAGTGCCTTCTCTTTGTCGATATTGTTTTCACTGAAAATGACTAAATAGAACAAGGAAAAGAAACCCCAAAACGAGTGGCGAAAAAATGAGAATGCTTGCCTTTTAAAGTATTTGCTATTTTTTGTAGGCCTACATACGTGCTTTTTCTCATTTATTAACATGCACATACACACACAGAGAAATAAAAAACAAGATGGCTATTTGGATGGACTAGTAGATCCACATCCTTGAGTCCTACATAAAATAATTAAATTGGTCCATTTGGATTCGAGTCATATTGAGTTTCTTTCTTCTGACCTTGGATTTCTCGTGGGTACTGGTTGTTCATACGGTATGTAGTTCCTTTAAGTTCCTTTAAGTTCCTTTCCTCTGCTCTTACAAAATCAACCTTTAGCGCAAGTTCAGTCAGGAAGACTCACTTTACACTCTCGTTCACTCATTCTCCCTCTCTCCTCGTCGTCTACTCCCATCAGCTGATTGTGGCCGTTCACTGAAGTTAACCAGCCAGATTCTGCCACGATCTCCCTAAGCCAATCAACATCGTTGCTGTCAAATTTGAAAAGTGTTCTCATCTCGGCTCCTATTGGTTGGTTCTCCAGTCTCCATCATAACCAGTGCCAAGTCCTGCTCCTCATCCCATCATCAGATCTTTCAGCAACTCTCTTCACCACCACCACCAGCGTCTAGACTCCCGTGAGGGAATATTCCACGACGGAGTCTAATCACCATTCATTTTTACACGCACGCAAGTTAAATGATTGTTTTACTACAAATTAAGTCTCTACTGATTGGACTCCTTTTGTTTGTACATTCCACATTCTTAAGTGTAAGCTCCTTGTTTTCTATCTGCAGTAACTGGCTGTACTCAATGGTCGTCTTGAGATCTTTTAAGTAGTTCCAGAATTGACAGTTCTTTTGTTAACAGACTCGAGTATGGTGACCTCACTAGTGGTGCTTCTGTAGTTTGTTTCAGGGGACCCGTCTCTCCTTGGTGGCTGTTTGCGGTGGCACTCTCACGCTTTCTAAGTCTTCCAGAGTTTTGATGGTAGAATTCATGAAAGGAATTGCTGTTCAGGTCGTTTTGCTCTCTGGAGAGTTTGGAGGAACTCTTTTGGTTTTTCTGGCGGCAGACTCGCTGGTCTGAGGATTCCAACTGCTGACCCCCAGGCCGCACTCACCTCCTCAACTTTCAGTAAACAACTTTTTGAAGTATTACTCAATAATTTGACATTTCCAAATTGCAGCTGAACTGGATGTGCGCTTGAAAAACTGCTATCAAAGTGGGTTTTTTATCATTTCCATTCAATGTATGACTAACTGAGGCTGTTGTTCATAGCACATATCACACTGTGAGAAATATAATTCAGCTTACTCTTCGCCGCTCATAGACACCCCCCGTTCAGTCACCAGCTCCATCAAAATTCCATCAAATATCCTGCTGACAGATGTTCTTGTCAATCTGAAGCCATAATCCATCACTGCACGGTCTGGGGTGTTATTTTTCCCCAAGAGAAATTGCTTCCTTGTTTCTTTTTGAGAAATCTCAGTGGTGGCACTCAGAGAGGAAAAAAAACATAATTTGCATAGTTGTTGTTAGCTGTTAACTTTCATATTCTCTCCAATTTTTTGGAAACACTTTGCTTTATTTCTCTTGCAAAGGTTTCAGGTGGCCGTTATTACACACACACACACACACACACAAGGTTTGAATTCGATGGCATTTTATCCACTTTTTGAATCCACTTATGGAATTTACATACTTTATTAAATCCGTTATTTTAATCCGAGATGTTAATTAAATATGTATCTGACAACTGTAGCCTTCTTACTTACACGCCTTACTACTTAATCAAACTACAGGAGGATCTGCAAGATAAAAAAAACAAAAGATTGGAACCCATGCAAAAACATTTTTGTATTCTTATCTTGACTTTCTCTTTCTTTTTTTATACGGTGGGCTCGTACGAGTGTACCACATCAGATTCATCAAACGCTCCTAACTTCAGATAACTGAAGCGATGAATAAATGACCATTCCTAATTAACATAATAGAATGCTGCAATAATAATTCCTAAAACCCCGGGATTGAGTTTAAATTTTTGCACATCCGGCTCCCTCGTCTCGAAGGCAGTGTTTTTTTAATATTTTTTTTGGTTAGATGCCTGAATTGAGGTCTGCGGTTAACAGGTTTAAAAACGCACGTTATAGCGCTGACTAGTCTGCCTTCACAGCCTCGTTGTGTATACTCGCGCCCATGCGACCGAGCATGTGCATTTTAATTTGTAGGGTGAATTTATGGAATAGTTTAGATGAAGAAATTACGCAAAGTACAAACATAAACACGTTTTGCAATACATTTTCCTAAATGGATTTGAGAGGTACAGTGGAAAAGGTACTTGCTGTTTTGTTATTGTTTCGTTTCATATATTATGATGATTATTTATGCGTATATGTGATCAGGACTATTATTTAGGCCTATAAGTGCTTCACCTCTCAGCTTTTGCTTCATAGCCAGTTTTGTCTCTCCACCCTCCCCGGATGTCTGTTTGTTTGCTACAGCGAAACTGTGTGTGTGTGTGTGTGTGTGTGTGTGTGTGTGTGTGTGTGAGAGTGTGTGTGTGTCAGGGAAACATTGAAAGAGGCAGAGAAAGGCACATAAATTGTATTTTCTAATTAAAGCTTTGTGTTGTTGACTTTGGGGGAGTCTCTGCTTTCACGGGTGATTACATGCCTAAATGCCTCTGCTTGATTTATAAATTAATTTGTAGAACAGAGATGTAGATTTGACTTTTCCCCATTTCCTTTACAGTTTGTAGACATATACCAGCACTACTGTCAAAGCTTAATGAGCTAACAAACGTATATTACTGCTGCTGCTTCCCCCCCACACTAATAGTGGGGTATACAAACACTTCACATGGTCTCTTCACTCACACTGAGAATATAAATTTTCTGTACAACTGGCTGAATTAAATCTAGGAGGGGGGCTCAGGAACAGCAGTGAAAAGGGCATGATGGCAAAAAAAATGCAATTAGAACCTTTTTAATTGTTTCCATGGACCGCTGTTGAGGTATTTCAGGAGGAAAATTGTGGTGGCTGGCAGAAAATCAAGATGTGTTCTGGCTTTTAGATAGTTATTCATATTCTAAACCAAAGAGAGATCTGTTGGTTTAAAAAAACAACATGTAAAATCCAGCATACTGTCTTCCAATTCTAATATTTAAAAAGTCCAAATAGTCACAATCAAATGCCAAATTGTGAAGCAGAGATGAGCAGGACATGTTGAATATTATTATATATCCAACCACATTCTTGCACTCATAATGGCAGACCGTGTGATTATTAAAAAAAAAAAGAAACATGGCAGGTGTCCTGTATATATTTGCAAGCAGATGAATTGGGGGTCTTAAAGAGACAGGCACTAAACCAGAGGGGTGAATACAGGTATATTCAGGCAGACAGCATGAGAAAAGTAAAGTGTCTTTTGGACATAAAAGCACGTAAACATGTTCTGGTAGAAACCCAAAAATAAAGGTACGAACCTACAAATGAGCATATGTCTCCTTTAATTAAACAAAATCCAGTGTAATAAATATTTCTGCTATCTGTCAAGAGTCATTTTATTCTACAAATAGCAGGACCCTCCGCCAAGGCCAATCCGCTCCAAGATGTAATGAGTGCTTCCTTGGCCCATACCTCAAAGGCCAGTTTTTTTCATCCGTAATCCTGCTGACAGACAAACAAACAAACTCCACCAAAAACATAGTAGCTAAGTGGCTGGCGAGCTCGCATAACATTGACCCCAGTTATTCGAACCTCTTCTGCCATTTTCTTTGTGTATATTTGTTTTAGTTTAACCAGGATGCGCTTCCTGAACTCCCATTGCTCCCCGAGTCAACATTGGTGATTGTTGAGGGGTTTAAACAATCCTCCAAGCAATTTGTTGCCTGGGATGAATTAATGTAATGAATTGGCTCGAGTCAATTAGATCGAAGGCTGGAATTATATGTCTTTCTTACTTGGTGCGGCGCACTAAGTCCACACCTTGTCAGGCGACACCATTAAATCCCCATCGTCGTGGGAGAAGCAGGGAATAAATAAAACTTAGGGGCGCCACTTCACCTCCGCCTGCCTGTTTGAGATTGCGCCGTGGTGTTCGTGTGCATGCGAGCGAGGGGGCCGGCGCGCTGTTGTTATTGTGATTGATGGTAATACGTGGGGCGCCGGGGCGAGGACCGCGGGAGGATGCCGCTTAGTGGCCATATTGCTGCAGACAGGCAGAGTTTTGGTCATTAACAAACAATAATGCACATAAACGCCTTTTAAGCATCAGTCACCTGTACATGATATGTGGCGAACAAAGTTCTTTCCATGCCCACAGGTCTGTCTGTCTGACTCTCATTTACATCCACGGTCATGACCTTTTTGTCACTTGGGGTGCGCGATCATGTCACTGTCCCAAATAGTCCCTGATAAAAAACAGAATATTGCAGTGCGTTAAGGTATAAGCGCCTCCGTTCATCCTCGGAGCTTGCGCGGAGTCCCGCGCAAGTAGAATCAAAGCTTGAGGCCTCTCTCAGACAGGGATCACACAGATGAAGGAAGTGGGACAATTAACATAAAGCTAAGCTGCTGAATGGGCTGATAGCAGGAGGTGAGCGGGGCCAACCCAAACCATTTAGGAAAAAGGTTAGTCAAGCCAAAGGAAGGAAATGACTCATCCAGGTTTCATGCAAATCTACATTCCCCGCTCATTGAATGGATTAAGTGCCCCATGTGATTGTCTACATTTTTGTTGTGTGTGTGTGACATGACATATGGAGGGGGTTAGACAGGAGATCAGAGTGGAGGAGGATCTGTGAAACGTTTCTTGTTACAGCAGTGAACTGTAAAGATCCTGGCACTGCAGGCTGTGAGGAGTAACAGACTGAGACCAAGCCAAGCTCTCCTGCAGCACCACATCTGCGGAGTGAGTTTGTCTCAGGGACAACTGATCTGTCAACCCAGGGGACCGCCAATTCTTCCCCATTTTGTAACGAGGGGTCAATGTTGATTTATTTGTCAGGTAGCCTGCGTACTAACGACACTTTCGTAGTTATTTTAACCAAAACCACAATCTTTTCCTAAACCTAAACCTAGCTGAGTAGTTTTGTTGTTTCCTGTGAAGATGGAACTTTATTTTGAAAAGGCCGTATGCATGTGCACTGAGCGGAAACTGACACGTGTTGCTGTCTTTCGTAGGAAAACGCACTCAAAGCGAGAAGTAACCTTTCGCAAGATATCAAACAAACGACTCCTAAGGTGCATTTCGGCAGGAAACATTCACTCGCTGAGCTTAAAACTCTGTGAATTGCGTGAATTTAATAGTATATTCTATTGAGCCTGCATGTGACATAAGATAACCCATTCAGATTTGGCCTTCCTTCCTATTTCAGTTTCTGGGTTGCTAGGCACTCCAGATAACCAAATGTATGTGCACAAGCATTGAAAAAGTGAGTTCATGATATGTACCCTTTAAAAAAAAATGTGTCTATGTCTTCAATTGTCTGAAGTTATTTACACAGACCGGGCATGTAGTGCTCAGGGGCTGGTGGATGAATGTATTCAGTGGGAGGCCCTGAGAAGTACAAGAAATACACGTTTGTATATGATGTGTGTGTGTTCCCATGTGCGAGGGGATCAGTGTCAGTCTCAGTGTGAAATTGCCCGCCCCCCCAGGCGCGTTGGTTGGAAGCGGCTGTGGTGACGGCAGCTGTTGGTGCGGCGGTGCATCTCGGCAGTCTGATGCTGTTGCGGAGAGGCTGCTTTCGCTGTGATGAACAGCTAATGACACAGCGGCTGGGGGGAGGTGAGAGGTGGGAGTGGGGGGTGGATGTTACAAAAGAGTGGTGGCTTATGAGGGTTGCATGATGAATAGGCCGGGCAACAAAGATCAGAAGAAGAAGAAGGGTATTTACATATTAGTGTGTGTGTGTGTGTGTGTGGGAGGAGGTGTTTGGCGCAGATGGAGGCAAAGAGTGACTCAGGACTGTGGCTTATCAGAGGAGCAGAAGCAGGCAGTTGTTGCTCATAGTGAATTTTTATACACTTGAAGAATCAACCTGAGCTCAACCGTTTATATGCTAATGTGAATTTTCACGACAAATGTTAGTAATACCCCTGAAACAGTTAGGCTATAAGGAATTGTCCTAACCCTTAGAAGGGTGGTTGTGTTATGGATTTCTTTCCCTTTTTGCTCACAAAAGGGTCGTCTAAAAGAGAGCATTGGAGGATCTTCTCATCCCACAGTTGTACAGTCACCAGTGTAAAGAGACAGGAAACAAAGGTCCCCGCTGAGAATCATGTGGTATGCACCTTAACCATTAAGCTACCGGGGCACCCTAACAAACTGATTTTAGCATGTTTAATGTTTAGCATGTTCGTTATGTGGACAAATAAAGATTTTTACCTGCCGTTTGTGCTTGGTAAAATGTTATGGAGTCACTGCAGTTATTACTTTTTATTTTAAGGAGGACATCAATGTACCAGACTATATGCTAATTTTTCAGAAATTTTACAAGAAATTTGGCTCTTAACCAAAACTAACAACTTTATAATGGCTTTTCAATGAAAAGTCAGGGAATCACCAACTGCATTAGGATCTGGGATATGAATGTCTGTACAGAATTTCACTGTATTGACTGTATATAAGAAGTGGACGTAGTCGTCGTGACATCACCCATTGGTTTGTGGACTGCGGTTTTGAAGCTTTGAGTTTGACATTTTGTCCGTCGCCATCTTGGATTTTTGCCACCAGTGAACAGAAGTGACCATATTTGGATTGCGGAGGAGTGACGTAGAGACGCCGTATACGGCTCTGATCGCAGTAATATACCCTACCATACACCTAGCATACCCTGCTTTATGGTTTATTTTACTCTAACTGGGAACATAATTTACTAAATGAACATACTGTATTAAGAAGACTTGAAACTAACGATTGAGAGCAACTCATGTTTACTGAGGTAATAAATCAAGTGAGAAGTAGAGTAATTTTCTCATAGACTTCTATACAATCTGACTTATTTTTGCAACCAGAGAAGTTGCCCCCTGATGGCCATTAGAAAGAATTAAGGCACTTCAGCATTGGCTTTACTTTTCAGAACCAGAGGTTGCCACCTGGTTGGTATACGTACTGCAAGCAAGCTAACGGTTGACAGCTGTACATAGACATGAGCTACAAGGAAAAGTGTAGCGGTAGAATATAAAGACATTACATTCTGCTTAAAAACACTTTGAATACAGTGGAGGGTCGAATAAAAAAAGAAAATTATGCTGGGTAGTGCTTTGTTTTCTTTTTTTTAAAAACCTAATAAAAACCCAATTACCCAATAACTTTTGTTCAGTCCCTAAGAAAAGTACAACGTCTCCTCCCCTATTGTTCTGTATGAAACATGGGTCATTGACAAAAGCATCTTAATTTGCTGCGATACAAGAGCCAGAAAGAGTGGTAATAATGTAAAGCTTTATATTAGTTTTTTTTTTTTTGATACAGGACTGAAAACAAATAACTTGAATATAGCAAAATGTCAATATACGTGCGGGTAGAGAGGATGATTCTCTTCTGCCCAACTCCCTTAGGGCGTGTGTGTGTGTCTTCTCCCTGAAGTGAGTAATAATGATGGTGATTACCATAAAGGGGACTAAATCCAACTCTGACTGATATGGCAATACCAACACGAGAAGGCCAGCCGCCATGTTAGTCATTCACCAGAATGATAAAGTCTACAAATATGAATGTTTTTCTATATTATTTTCTTTCTATCACATTCAGGCTCAGCCACAGATTGCCTGCAGGCAAGTTTATATTTCGATAAGGCTGGTGGGAAACTCAATTGTGTGCGTGTGTGTGTGTGTACTTGTGCATGTGTGTGTGTCTATATAATGGAAGCACAGAGAAGTTATTGTCAGTGGTGTATGGCATGCGATCAATATTCAGTATGGAGAGTTCACGGGTCAAGTTACAGAATACACAACTTTGATATGGACCTTTGGAGCTCAAGCCAGCAACTGGGTTTGCTGGATGAATCAATGCGGCTCAGGCATTTTCTTAATGTCACATATAGTACAGAAAAATGGTTAAATAACCTTTGTTGCTTCAATTTTTTACGCTTTCTTTTCTCTTTCTAATTTTCCTTTTTTTCAAACCAACTCGTAAAAACTACAATCTCGTACAGCTAATTTGTATCAAACATGTTTTGTAAGAAATACCAGGCAGTTTGGATATCATTTCTGTGGTTTGGAAGACCCACTTCAAGTTACGCCCCCTTTTCAAAGGTGTAATACCCTCTGAGGGCATGCTGGCCATCATCTGTTTCTTATTGTGTCATTTAACCTGTGGTTAAAGAAATACATTTAGCAAATGATAGTTTTATAACAACATAAATTGATACAGTTTATAATATCGTTTTACGTGCAGTGGTGGTACTTTATCAAATCATTATTTTTCTAATATATTCTTTAACTCCATATGCAATCGAATTATTTTATAATGTTATGTTCAAAAGGGAAGCGCTTTACTGGACTAAGCCCACATTGTAATGAACCCAATGAACTGGAAAGAGTCAAACAATGATGAAGAAAGAAGGGGACTAATTGATGGAAAACACAACACTACATTGGAGAATCTGCTCGGAAAGACATTGTGGAAAGTTTGCAATCTTCTAATTAATTATTTAAGAGTAGCAGGATTAAGTGAGGTTTTTTTCTTACTGCGCCACACTCCAGCCCAGTAAGTGGCGGTAACGCACGTGCACGATGGTGAAGACGCCTTCAAAACTCAATAGGGAAACATGGTGGAACCAGTGAGCTAGCTAGACAGCTAGCTAGTAAATGAGTAGGAATTTAACAACTTAATGTTTCATCCAAAGTTTTGTCACAGCGTAGGGAAATCCCATTGCTATCGCAAGAGGAGCGGCAACTTTGTTCGGCTCATTTTCTGTAAATAGTGTAACATGAAATCATGGTGGAATCGGGCAGCTAGCTACCCAACTAGCCAGCCACGGCTGCAACTTCAACAAGTTACGCTCCCTCCCTTCTATTCCACAGACGGACCCCACTAAATTTTTAGCTGAAGACAAAACACTTTCAACTGGTGCAGACATGCCTAGATCAAATTTGCTACTATCTACATCCACTAGCATCTCTCGACTCCTGTAACATTAGCTTAGTGTTCAGTCTGAACACACCTGACGGAAGATACATGGACCTGGATTATACAAAAAACTGGTATGTTCCCTCCAAAACACATTTTCCTGGCAAAATCAAATTACACATTATGTAGGAGAGGGTTGTTTTTTTCTCTATTGTCCCCATTGGATTTGAAATAGACTGCAGAGCCACACATTTCTGCTGCTGCTGCTTTAAAAAATTAAAGCAATATTTCTTCTGGAATTCGCTTATAGTAAAAAATAAATAAAAAATAAACAATTGGAAACTGCAGTGTAAGGCAAATAACAGAAGTCTTGTTTTTGGGGGTATTTTTCTGTTGTGACTTGAAAAGGTAAAGCAGTTTTCCCAAGCTACTTGTAGTCTTTTGGGCTATGCCATAGCTGGGGTTAGAAGCTTTAAAATGTTTCCACAAGGCTGTGAACTCTGAGCAGCAGGTGTTGGGCCCTGTGGTCGCTGGCTGGGCTGCATCCTCGTTCTTCAATAAGCAGCTCCACATTGAGTCCTGTGTCAGCGAGGGCAGGGGAGATTAAGCATTGCTTTTAAGTGGTTGTGGCACTTAACCTTTAAGGTACAACCTGCACATTCGCTGTCATCCGTAAACTCCAGGGAACTCATTTCTTTAGTGGGAGACACCATGCCAGACTTCATTAACCTCCAATGTAATTTGATGTTGCACAATACTGCAATTGGTATAATTTGACATAACCTGAGTGAGAATGAGTTAAGAACTGAACTGAAAAGGGACCCAGCCTTCAGACTGAAATTGTATAACAGAAAGCCTGGGTTACACACTGGGGGTGTGGAATTGAAAAGATGAATATTTACTAATTACCAACCATAGACTGTAAGTGGATGCACTAACCGTGACGTTGGTGTTTGGACTACGGGTTTGAAGCCTGAAAGCATTCTGGCTTTATGGTCTATTTTACTCTAAATTATGGGACCATAATTTACTAAATGAATATCATGCTGTATTGAAGAAGACTTGAAACTATCAATTGAGACCATAAACTCATGTTTACAATGTTTACTGAGGGAATAAATCAAGTGAGAAGTAGAGTCATTTTCTCATAGACGTCTATGCAACCAGAAGAGTCGCCCTCCTGCTGGCCATTAGAAAGAAAGCAAGTTCAAGGCATTGGCTTTACTTCCCAGAACTGGAAGGTTGCCGCCCGGAAGCAACATCCTGGGTGGTGCATGAAAAAATATGGGCTTCATTTTGGGAAACAAAATGCCACATGTAGCTGACTGATATGAGTGAGTTGACCATCAGTATGAAATGGGAAGTTGGTCCTGAGAACAGCCCTGTTGCTCTGCGGCTCACCACGTGCTTGATGAGTGCATCCAGAGTTTAACTGGTGTTGTGGGGCCACGACCTCTGTGCTGTTGTAAAGACATTCACAGAGCAGGGTCTGAAGGATCATGTCTTCCTCCATTTTGGACACAAGCTAGACATGCTGCTTTTGATTCCACTGATGTACTGACTAGAAAGTGTTGGGTTGAGTTGAATCACCTTGAAGCGTTCAACCTGGCCCAATCCAATCTTTTAACCCCAGTTCATGTTGAGCCAATGGGCTTTATCGGCAGTGATAACATGCTTGGCCCTCGGTGGTTCTTTGTTAAGATTTAAGACTCTCTCCGCCTTGCTCTCTCTTCCACTTTATGATCTAAAATTGATGCAAAAGCCCAAGTGGCCTCTCCGGTGGATACCAAGAGACTTTGAAGCGGGAGAAGTTTGACAAAACGGCCTGAGGCGAGTATTTCATGGTGCTATGGGGAGGCAGCTCCTCCCCGAGTTACACCAACACGGAGGGGGTAACGCAGCTTTCACACGGGAAGGGCATCGGCGAAAGTTTCTGGAGGACATAAACGCTAGATAGCTGTGAGCACTTCAAGCTTTATATATGTGTGTTCCTTTCACATCTATTAAAGCTGATGCCATTTTAAGAGGAAAACATACATATTTTCCACCTTTTTTGTTGTTGATAAAACCACTATTTTACATTGATCCACGTTTGTTGTGATCCAAAAGTCACACAATAACACAAGACAAACGAAAAAGGTGCACCCAGTAGGTGTACTGGTGGTTTCGTTCGCCTAACACACCGTCCAAATTATGAAATTATAAAAACAGGCTGTAAAAGGCGTTGCGCAAATGTCTGAGTCACTGCAACCACAAGAGATCTTTGAGCATGCAGCCATAAGTCAACTTTTATCCTTTTGTCAACTTCATTTTGTCCGCCCCTCCGAAGAGTGCACATGTTGTCCCCTCCCGCCACAGGGTTGAACAAAAGAAAATGGTTTAGAATCTGGGTACTGTGCCGAGTCTAGGAACACAAAGAAAACATCAGCACAGATAAGTAAAAAAAATAAACCAAAAGCAAACCAAAATTCAAACATAAAAGTTATAATCCCAAAGATTTTTTTTTTATAAGATCAAATCCATTTTAATATTCATACTTTATTCGGTCTGCAAATGTTTTTCTGAAATAGCTTTCAATTGATTTACTTACTGCCTCGCATCACGTATCACATCATAATATGGTTGAACAGTATGTTGAAAAAAAGAGCATGATTTCCATTTGAAGTATGAGACCTCAGGCACAGTATGGCAAATAAATGTTTCATCAATGTAATTCAAATGATTTCACACATAATGTAAAATGAACGGTGTACACATGGAACCATGAATATCACATGCTACAGGCAGTTATTGCACAAAATTTGGCTCATGCTAAGCTCTGGGTATAAGTGGCGTGTGACGGGAGGAACGAAACATCTGTGTGCGTCTGACTCTCTGCGGGCTACCCAGTTGGAAGGTTAACTCCTCCAGATTCATGTGTTTAGTTGTTGATTCAGTGTTTTGTACTTGTGAGAGTAGATGTAATAAAAAAGGAAAGTTGGCCCACTGGGACTGCATGTGCACAAGGCCTATGTTTTATACTGCGCCTCTGAGTGGGGAGGGCTCTTGGAGTCGAGATGAAATGAAAAATGCCCTTTTTAACCCTTTCAGATCACATCTCGGGTCATATTGTGCACCTATTAAACAATGTATGCACCTTCTTTTAAATTTTTTATTTTTATTTTAAGATGCAATCGCCGCTTCTTCCTGTGAAACGAAATATGCAACCCGGTCTCATGGGAAAGCGTATTAATAGCACTTTTTAGTGTGTCACATTTAAGCATTTCAGGCCGCTTTTCGCGAGTCATTCAACGCCATGTTGTTATTTGTGAAAAGGCCACAGTAACGTTTAGGTCAACAAGAGAACTTAGGTTCAGGAAAAACATCATGGTTGGCCGTAAAATACATATTGAAACAATGTAACAGGAAAACACGACACTAACGTCGCTTCACAACAACAATACTTTGTGACACCGGTGTCAAACAGCGGCCTCCTGGTTGTAAGTGCTGTGTTTGTTCTAACCCGTCCACCAAAAGTGATCTCTCTCACATTTTTCGCACGCGGATGCGTTTACACGAGTGACAAGCAAAAAGCAAGAAAGGTGTTCTTATTTCACGCAAAATCACGCACAAATTGTCGGCGCTTGGTGGGAGCGGGCTGAAATATGACGTGTGCTTTCGTAAAGCAAGTGCCAACCAATTTCAACAAATAAAATCTTGACATCCATCCATCAATAAATCTGCAACTTTTGCCGACAAAAGTGTGTGTGTGTGTGTGGAGCCACTGTCTTCTGGAGCTCTGCATCACGCTACATTCTAAGCCTGTCCTGTTCCACTGGCCCCCTCATAAGGCCGCCGCTCTGCACTGCTCTCATACGGTGGTTAATGTTACGTCCCCGACTGACGGCGTCGTCGTGGAAGCGTAAGGTAAACACCGCTGTCATAACTTTTGCTGTTGTTTTTACTGTTAGCACTTTTAGCTTCGCTTGCTGCAAGCCGCCGGCTCAGCCGCCGCCATGTTGAGAGACGCGTGGAGGCATTAGATGTGCTCCCAGTCTCTGTTAAGCCCCGTACGTTTCACCGGGTTTTGAACGACTACCAAAACAGACTTTTAACTGATGACCGCCTGATGTTTCTCTGCATTCCACCTGGGTGTGAAAATACGGGGAGCGACATTATCAATTTTCTTTTTTCTATTCAAAGAAAAACAAAGTTTCCGATGTCCAAATTAATCATTCCTGCCCGCAGATTGCAAACGCTGCGTATTTTACATTCCATCTGTGGAGGTGGGTAATTTGGAAATAATTGCTTGTTTGTACATTTCGTCTGTCTAGAAGCCCCTCGGGGCAATGACCCGCTGCGATCCTGTCTTCGGCAAATTGTATTCTTCGTCAAAAGGTTTAGCAGCGGCAAAAAAAGAAAAAAAACTACAACTCACTCTGCAGGCTCGGGTAGTGAAACCATGTTGAAAAGGAGCAGGATATTGTTCTATTAATTACGCATTGTAGAGCTTGTTGCTCGGAATTAAATTTTTTCTGCCTGCGGCTTAACAACAAAATATCCTCCCATTCTTCTTCGCAAGATTCCTTGCAGCTCATATATATATATATATATTATTAGTTGTGTTTCTCTTTCTCTCTGCGGAGCTATTTGAACCCTGCACCGACGAGACAATGAGCCTGTCGGTTAATAACGGTGGTGATAGCGAAACAACTGCTGTGAGACAGGAGTGCTCCTCAATTTGCCATCACAGACTCAGTGCAACAATCAGCCCGGCTGGGAACAAAAGAAGCAAACTGTTCAGCAGTGGCCTCATGCCTGCTCTTGGACGAGCAAGTAGTCGGTGTTATGACAAAAGTTTAAAAGGAACTTTCTGATTTATTCAACAGTAAACACTATTAAAAAGCAATGTGCACGTAGATTTTAGTATTCAGTTAGACAAGGACAATGCTTTTTGACAATGGGACATGCACATGCACTTAAAAATCCCCAGATCCGCAGACATTGTTACGAAAAGCTCCTTGTTGGTCAAAGTTTTCCCCAAGTAGTGAACACAGCCGCCATTTGCATGGTTCACTGAGAGGTGATCAAAGCACTGCAAAAAAAAAAGAAAAAAAAGAAAAAGAAAGGTGATCAGCCTCTAACTAATTCATCACATCATTACACTGGGAGAGATGAATTTATTAAACATCGCTTTATAGAAAATGCAAATACGTGCTCCTCTCCTGGGCTTTCTCCGGTCCATCGACGGTGGACTGGTGTGTGAAGAGTCCCGCCGCCGCACACCGGGTCATTAATCTTGCATCATGTTACATTGCTTCGCATGGTGACATTTTGACTGCGGTGTAATCTTCAGTGAATATTAATCACACTGATGATGGAACTAAATTAAATACCTTTCTGTTACACATTTCCTGTTTTATCCTTTACGTAACTCATTACTGTTTCTCTGTGTATTTTCAACAGATGCTAAAGAGTAACTAAACTAGTGCTTCTAGAATGTTATTAAAGTATCACGGGGCAGGGTTGAGACATGGCCTGTCCCATCTACATCTACTCAAGTTCCATAACCGGTGTGGCATGACAATCATTGAGCACTCTCTTTTCCTGGGATTTGAAATGAAGCCATCAGCACGTTAAAACATCTGGTGAATCAGTGTTGAGTGTGTGGATGAAGCATGGAGTCGTTCAATTTGACTCATTTAGCGACCGGCTGGTTAGCCACCGAGCGTGCCAATTCCACCATGATTTCATGCTACATTTACAGACCGTTAAAAGAAAGCACCTGCTGGGCCTGGTCTACGTTACTATAACATGTAACACAAGAGTTGTTCACGAGCCCCAAATCTCGAGTAGTAGTCGAGTCTCAAGTCACGGTTTGTGCGACTTACATGTGACCTGAGTTCAAGTCGCAAAATGAAGTCCCCATCTCTAGTATGTATTAGTTGGCGACATAACTGGCTTTAATCAGGTGGCAACCTTCGGGTCTGAAAAGTGAAGCCGATTGCTTTCAATTTGCATTCTCTCCACTTGCCATCAGGGGGCGACTCCACTGGTTACAAAAAAAAAGTCTGATTTTATAGAAGTCTATGAGAAAATAACTGCACTTGATTTATTCCCTCAGTAAACATTGTAAACATGAGTTTATGGTCTCAATCGCTAGTTTCAAGTCTTCTTCGCTACAGCATGATGTTCATTTAATAAATGATGGCCCCTTTTAGAGTCAAATAGACCATAAAGCAGGGTATGCTTTAGGGCTTGGCTACCTTGTGATTGACAGTCCCTCTGCTACCACAGTGTTGTCTGGGAGTTGTCTGCGTTTTCAACTAACATTTTCGTCGCCTAAATATGTCTTTCATTCAGCTTTTCCATTTTTCTTAGCTCCACCCTCTTCTGTCAATTCTGGTTGCAAAACAACAAGATGGCCAAAAACCAAGATGGTCATGGTTGAAATGCAGAACTCAGGGCTTCATAATGAAAGTCCACAAACCAATGGGTGACGTCACCGGGGTCACAGCATCCACTTGTTTTGTATAGTCTGTGGTTTTATTTAGTCATCTCCAAAATGTGGTTGATATTGGACGAATCACACGTTCTCCTAGAGCTCAATTCTTTAAAGTTTTATTTTCATGGCGATCCACTGGGTTAATATCTATCTATTTCACACCATTTGTTGGTTGATGGATGAGGTCGCCTTTGGGTCAGGATGCAAAAAGAGTTGACATGCAGTACTTTGGAGGTTACAGATCCGAGGGGAGGGGATGAGGAGATGTCGGTTCCACACGGATGGGTCCTGTGGCAGCTCCCTCTCCTTTGGGTGCAGGCACCGCTTCACCCCCGCCTGCACCCAGCATCCTCCTCTGCCTTGCCACAGTCGTGTCGCGGTGCAGCCGTCTCAGCTCTGCAGGGCACCGCCGGACATCGCTCTCTGCTGCAGAACGCCCCTGCCACACCGAAGTCTCTCTTCATACTAAACAAACAGAGGACGGAGTGATTGACACTCATCCAGAACTCTGCAGCACAGATTATTACTCAGTCCAATTAACATGTCACACCCTTGCTGGTTCAACTACCGGTGTTACAACTGATTAACTTTACATATTATTGACATTTAAAGCACTTCATAATCTCTCCCCTGCCTATGTCATGGAACTCCTTCAGACTCACGCCTCCTTCCCACTCACTGCGGTCTTCATCTGCAGATTTACTGGCACTACCAGCCATCAACCTCAGCACAGTGGTTGCCATGGCATTTTCCCTACACTGCACCCAAACTTTGGAACTCACTCCCCCCCTCACATCACATACTGGACGCCATTACAAAATTCCAAACTGCTCTTAAAACCCATGTTTTAAACTTGCATATTCATTTTAAATACAACAACTGCATCTTATTTTAATTGTCGAGCTATCCTCTGTTGCCCGTTAGGTGTGATATTATTGACTTTATCGAGGTTGTTTTAGCTGCGCTTGTTGTTTTCTTGTCTGTTGTATTACTGATTTTATGTGCTGTAATGTGACCTTAAGCGCTAAGAAAGGTGCCATACAAATTAATATGTATTACTATTGTTATTATTCTTTGCCACTTCAGTGATATTATTAATGCCAATGTAGTCTGATAGAATAGATTCTGGCTGTTATTGTTTCTTTAATGCAAGTATGACAATTCATCCAACTTAATCTAACAATGATTTAATGTTATATTTATACTCAAATGACCCAGGACATATATATAAATAAACCTATGACTTTAACATTAGATCAAATAACACAATGGCAATAAAAGATGGGTGCATTCACTGCTGTAAATGTCTGAAGCTCCTGAAATTAATTTGTTAATTTATTATGTAGCCATGCTAGTGGCGTGGTGCATTGTCAGAAGGTCAGCCCACTGTTTTAGTCAAGAATGAAATGTCTCAACAACAAGATGGGGTACATTGTAAGTTCGTACAATGATTCATGGCCCTCAGGGGATCACTGAAGTCTGTGAATTTATCCCTAGAGGACCACAATTGATTGCACAAACTTTTTCTCTAGTGTCACTGCAAGCTGTATTCATATTCAGCCCAGTTGCCAGGAACATTTTTTGGCATTGTACTATTCTGCAAACCGCCGATAGGTTGAATGTGGACGTTTTTTGCATTTGGTCAGAGCAGGTGACGTAGTAGAGCGAGTGACGCACAGAGCAATTGAAGTAGTATACATGGTATAATAACATAATAATGAGTGCAACCAGCAAGAATGTCCAAAAAGAAATGTCGACTTTTTATGCAGCTCGTGGTTTGCAGAAACGTATTGTGCCAACCATACTTTTTCTTTTCTTTTTTGCTCCATGACTTTTGGTCATGGTGATCCTTAGTGGCTAATACAAGTATGAAGTTTTCCGTTAAAATGTCAGTTTGAGTTCAACAGGACATTTTCTTCAAAACAATTTCACTGGTGAAAAATAGATATAAATTAAAGCTGCAAGCAGCGATGGACAGGTCCTCGCACCTTTGCGTGCGTCGGGGGTGCTGGCGGGATGCCGGCTTTTTTTTAAGTCTACGTGTGATACATGTGTCTACAAAATTTCACATATCTATGTCAAACGTACTGAAAGGGCTGCTTTGTCAAACTTTTGTAGGGGGCGCTATCGAGCAACCTTTCCACTATGAAGCATTAAAATCATGTCAGGTAACTATATTTATGACTTTAAATGTGTGTGCCAAGTTTAGTTACGTTTCAAGCATGTTTAGTCTCTCAAAAGCACCTTCGTTGTTGACGGCAAAGCATGGGTCGCCACGGCAACGGCATTACACGGAAGCTCAAAAGCTTTGTGAGCTGGCATTATGAACTTCTTACATATGTGTGGTAGTAATTTGATATCGATCTGATTTACCTACTAAGTAGGTAAATAATGTCAACTTTGGCAACTTTTCAGATATGATAAAGCCCCCAAAAAGGCAGTTAGATTGCAGAATAATAATAATAGGAATAATAATAAACATTCCAGTTTCAATAGGGTCCTCTCGGACCGACTTCGTCGGTGCTCGGACCCTAATAAACATTACAGTTTCAATAGGGTCCTCTCGGACTGACTTCGTCGGTGCTCGGACCCTAAAAAACAAATGGCATGTAAATGGGTAAGAAACAAACCCGGCCTTCTCTCTGCTTTCACCTTGGGACACAATCGTGATGACAGCAGAAGGTAATTGATAGGGAGCGGTGGTGGAGGAGATTGGAGTGTGAAGACAGTGGTGTAGCCAAGTGGATCAGCCATTTCTCACATGGTTAAAGATGTGAGGACACAGCCACATTTACCTGCTCTCTTCTCTCCTCTAGTTCCTTCTTTTCCCTATCCCCCGGCATTTCATTTATGCTGAATGTGGGTGTGTGTGTGTGAGTGTGTATGCTTACTCTTACATATTTTATGTTTGCAGGTACACGTGTTCTTTCATCGTACATTCTCTGTGTCTGAGTGTATGTGGATGACTGTTTTATTCCTGCACCTCTTCCATTCCTCTTGTATCTTGCATCTCTTATGTATACGCTGCTGTATGCTATTCCGTTTTCAAGGCAGGGGTCGTTTTTATGCATGTTGAAGAGCGACATTAGCAAACCTGAACACTTTAGACCTCTGCTCATTTTTTGTTTTCTACAATGACTAAGTGCCAAGAGATCATTTTTCACAGAGCTGCTACTTTGTGTCCTCAGGCTGTCAGTGGCATTGAAAGCAAGGCTGCTGCACATAGACATAGGAGGAGACCTGGAGCTGCATTCTAAACAGCCTAAATGCCTCTTTACCTGCAAACAAAGTCTTACCGTAAATATCCCTCCAGCCTGACTCAGTTCGGCATACAGTAAACAAGTGCACAAACCCCAGTCAAACAATAATATTTCATGCGTTCATGAATGCTCACCCCTTACATATTTGCTGCTTACTGTTGCATCAGCAGCAGCCTGACGTAAAAGGAAAAAGAAAATATAACATGCTGCTCGCTTCTTCCCCCAAGCCGCTCCTTTTATTTCTCTCACCGGTAGCCTGCAAACCCAAATCATCTATGTACAGTGTTGGGGGGGGGGGGTTACGCGATACTTTTGTAATTACTTTTTTCTATTTCTTTTAGCAGCAACACAGTAGGTAATACAGGATTTTGGTAATATCCTTACATTTACTATGTCAAGCAACGCGCTACTGTGTTTGTCGTTTTTATATTTTCATTTGTCATCATCTTGCCACTTCTGGCAGAAAAAAAACACCATTGTTAATACAAGCGGGCGATTTTAATGGAAAGCAGTAAATGCTGCAGAAGAGTGCGTGTCCGAGCCTCGAAACGGGCTCTGCCGCCCCCTCTAACGATATTCAACGTATCGTTGTCTCCCCGGTTCCTGTCATGCGCTCACGTCCTAAATCGTTGCTCTACGGCTGACAGATTGAGTGGTGACGAGCTCATCTATACAAAGTATGAGGACAAGCATCTACCAGTTGGTGCTCATGGTGAAAAACTATATATATATATATATATATATATGTATAAAAAATAAATAGATAAGAGCCCAAATAGACAAAAGTAAAGGGGCGATGCTAGTCTATCATACAATGGCGGTCAGAGTGGTGACATGTTTTTTCAAGATATTGTCATAGAAATGAAAAACCCACGCGCAGCACGCTGGGAAGAAGCACTGCAAAAGTGCCCTTCTGAAAATGCAGTACGGACACACGCCCTTAGGATATACAATATTGACCACCACTGGACTTTTAATGAACTGCAATAAAATTCTGTTCATTTGATGACCCGCTGTGAAACAACATTACCCTCTTCCATCTTATTGACAGTCTGTGTGTGGTACACACACAGACTGTCAATATGAACCCTGTGGCTACGCTGTATGTCTATATACAAGAGAAGAGGGAAAGGAGATTTCATCTGATATCTGGCACTGCGCATATATATATATATCTATATATATATATAGATTTCAGAAAGTAATTTCACTCACGTATGACGCTGTAATTGCGGCTTGACAAGTAATAATCATCCAATTTAGCTGCACTATTTTGAATCTATTGTAATCAGAGACATTAGAAATGATGGTGGAAAATAAAGAAGAATCATCTCATAATGAAGACGAATTTCCTTTCACCGCAGCTTCTCTATTATCAGCTTTGTCTATCAATCTAGAAGTTGAAGGTACTACGCAGATCTTTCATTTTGTGTCGACTTTGCCGATCCATGTGGATAGAAGCAGTGTCCGAGTACCAGAGTCCTTTTTGGAAAACCTCTCATTTTACTGCGGCAGGGTCTGACGGTCTGCCCCGTGCAGTCCTGGTTCTCCTGTGCCCCCCTCCCCTTTCCAGCTGGGTCCAACAATACAAAAGTAAACACCGAGCGAGGACCGGCGGAGCCTCTGTTACCGGGCGCGAAGCCAGATGAGCTGAAGGAGATTCTGGTGAACATGGATTGCTTCATTTGATTTTGCAGAGAATACGACCCAAAGACAGGCATTAAGAATAACAATGTAGGCATCGTTAATATTTTTTACTTATGTAGGTCCAGTAGAGGCATCAGTATGAAATTGAGACTGTTTAAAGTTCCTTGTAGTAACTTTAAAGGAAACAAACTAAAAACACAACATATTATAGACTTATTAAGTTTATATAACTGGAGTGTTACCAAACAGTTGCTTATTTACACATCCAGCAGACACAGAGCAACATCAGGATTTTTGGCTTTGTGTTTCACTCTTCTTTTTTGCTCTGGTTTGGTCTCCACCAACTCCTGGGATATCTGTCTCTGTAGCTGCTAAATGCTCCAGTGTGTTCACCAGCCAGTCAAAGCTGTTTCACTAAAAAGACTGAACTCAAAACAGTACAGTTGTGGGCCATAAAACCAGAGCAAGAGTCGGATGAAAATTGTCTGTGGGTTTTTAACTACGAGCCAGTTTTATTGTTTTCACATTAGGAGTAGTAATGTGATCTATTGTTAATAAAAAAGAAAAAGATTAGTGCCGCAATAATGCCACATAACGCTAATATGTTTAAGAGAGACCGCCGTTGCCACAAGTGGCAATTAAATGATAATGACACGTACCATTTAATTTCCCAGGATTCTCTGGAGTAAGCTGCTTTAAAGACATTCCCATTAGATGACTCGACTGAGAGCGAGTGGAAATGAGACCACAAGCAGGAAACAACAACAACAATGCACACTGGTGAGCTGTGGTGTGTTAACTTCTTCTTTCTGTACTCGAGGGTGGCACGATGATGCAGTGGTCAGCGCTGTTGTGTTCTGTGGAGTTTGCACGTTCTCCCCGTTCCTGCGTGTGTTTGTGTTACCCAATGCTTCCTCCAATAGTCCAAAAACATACAAGTTGAGGTTAATTGGTGATTCCAAATGAAGCATTTCGCACCGCAATTAAAGGAGTCAACCAATCCCTGTATGCCGGACGGGTTAAAGTGCGCCTATATTTATGAACCAACAACACAGAGGCAGAGAAGTCAGAATCAAGACGACAAACTTTATTACTCCTTTCAACCTTGACAAAAGCGGATCCACTCCATCCCTTCTTACCTTTTCACAATAAAAGCCCTAGGCAGATACTATTTGCAGGAGAGTATTTTTTCATGTTGTTAATTCGTCACGCCCCCTTAAAGTAGAGGTTGTCTGTCTCAATGTACTGGCGACCTGTCCAGGGTGTTACCCCTCTCGCCTAGTGTCTGGATTGGCTCCAACCCTCTACAGGATAAGCCAGTACAGCGAATGAAATGGATGGAATGGATTAGCATAAGCAGAGGAAAGTCATAAAGTTAATAATCTGACTCAGTCAGTTACAAAGCAATATCTACTGTAACTACAGTTTGCTAACATTAGCCACATTAAGCTTCTGGTCTGGGTGGCGAAATGTCAAACCACAAAATACTTATACTATCGCTTCTATTTAGTTTAGTAAGTGAAATATCATTCTCATGTCCAAAGCCCACAGCCAGAAGAAAAGACTGACATCAGTTTAATGCTATGTGTCTAGAACAGAAATAGGGCTATGATTTATTTATCCTAGCTTAGCACAAAGACTCGAAGCAAAGGGATCATAGAGACATAGCTTTACGCAGTCATTGCAATTTGCATAAACTATTCGGTTGATTTATTAAAGAGGTTATTTGGGCAATATCGACGCGTTCTCAATCACGCCCGCTACGTGTGGAATTGAAACATTTCCAATGTATCCGTTTTCCTAGTCCCAGTTAATTTGATCCTAGCTGTACTGAGCTCTGCAGCCGTCACCCAGGGAACAGTGTGTAAGTGTTCAGCTATTTTAAGTATCCATTGTTTAATCAGAGCATCAGACAAACTTCAGATCAGTTCCCTCATACCTGGTTACAGCCCGCCTCTGCATGATTGACAGCGCCTGACTGACGGGCGCTCCATTACCGCGCTCTCTGTTCTTCCGCTCACATCCATCATCATTATGAGAAACAGTGCAGAGTGGGTGGTGATTCTCAAGTTGGAGAATGAAAATGTAGCCCGAGACCAGTAGGCTTTAATTAGAGTGACTAATATGTAACTAATACTTTAAAAAAAGTTTAACATTAACCGATGAGGTGGCGATTGTTATAAAATGTTATAAAAAGCTTATGGAGTCGGTTCATTTTCAATATTCATGAATTGACGCAGAAGGATTTGCGAATGCACTTCATAAATGACACTTTTTTAATTTACACGTAAACAAGGCTCACAAATTTGCACAAAAAAATTCCCGTTTTAAATCAATTAAATTAACAAATGTGTGTATTTATAAATATTAGCAATTTCCATCCAATTAGATGTGAGGGGATGATTTAACATGATCACTTGGAGCTACATCTGCGCAGTCTGCCGTTACGAACAGGAGGATGGAAGTCAGACTAACTACATCCGGCTCTGCCCTGAGGTCAAAGGTCAGCCTCAACATGCCGACTATAAGTGTAGCTGTTTGGGCCTGCATGATTAAATGTGTTTGAGTTATAAATGCTTGCCATGTCAGCGATGTTGCATTCAACACTAGTGTTAGCTGACGAGTTAGCTATGTAATGCTAATAGAAGGCGGCCATCTTTCACTATCCTACCATCCTCCTGTTTGTGGTTTTATATTACATAAAAAAAAAGATATATATGTGTGTCAACAATACATTTTTTTTCTTTTTTGTTGTAGTTTCTGTGCAATTCAATATTTTTTGTGGAGAGTCATATAAATCCACAAATACATTTGTGAACCCTTTTGTGTGCATTTATTCATTTTGAAGCTGATCTTCCTTTGTGGACATACAGTGGGAAGTCACTCCAGTCTGTTATCAGGCTGTGATTGTGTGGCGGTCAGGCAGAGATGATAAAATAGATCTCATTTCAGCCAGAGTCCCTGCAGTCAGTAGCTGTGCAAATGAAGACGCGCATGTATTGACGAATACATGGAAATAACTATGCCCACACCATGTAATACATCTCATAGCAAGCATGTAGAAAAGGCAGTGTATAAAACATGTTTTTTCCGCTGGTCTAGCCTCAGGCTCCACATTCCTCCAGAGTCATAATCATCGGCTCATGCAACACCCATAAAATAAACTTCAATTTCAGTTTTGGCTTTAAAAAACAAGGACATAAAGTGCCTGGTAACAGCAATTAGAGCAAATTCAGGTTATTCCGACACAATATGCATCGCAATGCATCTTAGAATTCGAGTTTCTCCTACCTCTACGGGTGAATGACTTTTCCACCTGTACCGCCCTGGTTCCTCGTCAGTGTGATACTTTAACGAAAAAGTGTCTTCTAATCTTTCTAGTTCTGGCTGAATTGACACAAAAATTGCATCTTAAAAAAGGGAAAAGTTTGAAATTTTGGGGAATGTATTTCTGAGTGTCTGCTGGTGACCAGGAAGTGACTTTGCCAAGCTAAGAAATACTTGCGACCTAACCCCCACAATGTGTTATTTTAACATTCCATTTTATCCTTCTAAGTGCAGATTAAACAAACGAGATATGACATTATTTATTGAGTTTTAGAGGTGCAGATTTGTTTAACCTTTTGGGCACAGCCAGTCTTTGTGCTATGCTAAGCTAACGTGCTGCTGCAACAAAGTGAATATTTATATTACGCATCTGCTCTCAGGTTTCGAAGATATTTTTCGTCATTTTTTGCTTTATTAGATTGCCTGGAGTGAGAGAGAGAGAGAGAGATAGAGAGAGAGAGAGAGAGAGAGAGAGAGATAGAACTTTGACCTCTTGATGTTCCAGATATTGTCATTCTGGATTTTAAAAAAAAATATAAAAGAATCGCTGCAAATGGAACACAATGTGGTCGTAAGAATGAAGCGCGGCGATTTACATCTATTGTGATTTAATTGGTCAGCAGTTCACTTTGATCTCGGGAGGCTTCTGTAGGTGTACTTACTGTTCTAGCAAGGAGCTCAACTCAATCCACTGGACTTTAGGTAGTTCAGCTTATTTGTGTGTGTGTGATTCATTAGTGTGTTTCCCTTTGCTCTTTCACTCTGCAGCAATACAAATGCGTAGCCCGGGCCACTAACACAAGTGTAAATCTCTTTCTAACCTCCGAACCCCTTCCCTCCAGTGACAGCTCACAATTCCCTCAGCAAGACCGAGAAATTGCATTTACCTAACCTTTACCACTGTGTGTTCCTGCTGTGCATTGGTTTTAGAAACAGCTAGCACATACTCCAGCCCCACGGCCATGGACTGCTGTACACGAGGTGCAGCAACACGCAGGGTTACAATGTCAATTGCAAAGGGGAGGTTGGCTTCTTTAAAGATGTAACAAATAACATTAATCAAGGCGGCGTTTCGTTTAGGTGTTTCAGCCCGATGGGACCGGTGCACACCTTTAGGCGTAAGTCATGAAAGGAAAAAACGCTGGTGTAACTAATAACAACAATAAAAGGCTGCATTCCATTTAGTTATGCCAGTTCCAGTGTTGTGGTTTTGTACAAGCTTGCGCAATGTCCCTCTTGTCGTGTTAGTAATATATATTTTTTGAAGTAGTCAAAATGGCTTGTTAAGTTTACTTTTACATGCAGGCTTATGGGGTGTGTAAGCTATTTGTATTGAATAAAATGGGCGTCATCTTTTTTTAAGTCCGGTATCCAGTTCTAGAATTCATCCATGATGGAAAACATTGATGGGAATATGGAATTTAGGTTTATTTTGAGATTTGATTTGAGGAAAGTTACAGTCTCCTCATTTGTACACACAAACCTGGGGTGCTTTTCAATATGCTAACTTATAACTTTAACTAATATCGCGTCCTCTCTCCTCGTTTGACCAGGTAATCGCTCTTCCCTCCGCCATCATGGACGATCTTCCAATTCCTTAAATGCACCTTCAAGGAGACAAGGAGTGAGGGGGCAGAGAGCTAGGAAAACACCCGTGTACCCTTTGCGGAAGTCAACTATAATGTGACCGTGTTTGCAAGTGTATGTTGCGTGATGCGTCAAGTTTAATTGAGGTAACGGCCATTTTGTTAGACGCCTTTTGCCTCTACTCCTCTCGAACCCCGCATCTCTCGTGGGCGGGACTAAGACGAGAGGGGAGCAGGCGAGGAGAGGATTCAAGGAGACACGTTGACAACCACTCCCGACGATTTCTTCTGCTCCAGTGGAGCGGACATTTGAGTGACATTAAGTTACACACTTCCCATTTCTGTCTTTTTTCCCCACTAGCCATCTATCTACGTGCAATATTTCGACTCTTTGAATTTCAAATATTCTGCATTTCTACTCCGTTTTTTCAGAAAGCACAAATTACTGAAACACAGGTGGATGAGGTACACTTAAATGGGACTGAGCCACTGTGCATATAACCCGGAGGAGATATACTGCATGTAGGTGAGCTGATGAGAAGCAGGTGCGCATAATGAGCGGATTGCAGACAGAGGAGCCAGGAGAAAAGCTGGTTCTGGTGCTCCCGTGCCACCTCCCGCTGGAGCTCTGACGGCATGCCGAAGGAGACAACAAAGCCGGATCTGGTTCCGTCTGCAGTGGGCTGTTTGCCGCTGGAGGCCCCGCTGGAGGCCCCGCTGGAGGCCCCGCTGGAGTCTGAGCTGAAGGGGTTTCCGGTGAACCTGCATGATTTCATCAGATTTCACCGGAATCCGACCGAAACAGTCGGTACTTTTTAAAAGTTCAAAGTGCCACTTGAACTTGAGCTTTTCCCCTTCACTGACGGGCCAAGCAGGAGCTACACAGCACTTTTTTCCGAGAGCCAGGGGTTCATCGCAAGTCTCTTAATTGCATCCATGTTTCCCCTCACTTGTCTGTGTCCCTACCTCCAGGGATACATGGAGAGGCGCAAAGAAACCATGAGAGGAGAGAGGAAACGAGGAAATATGCCTTTAAGTGAAATCAGACGTCCTTTTTCTGTGATGCGTCACGTGAAGGGACGTCTGCCATTGATGACAGCGGCACAGCTGATCTGCTGACAGCGCACCTGCTGAGAAGTTTTCCGTCAGGGCTTTCTTCCATAATTTCTTTTTTATCAAACCGATATTTTTCGCACCCACTGAGAAGTTTTCCTTCAGGGCTTTCTTCCATAAAGTTTTTTTTAATCAAACCGATATTTTTCTCAACCTAACTAAGTTGGTTCTTTGCCTTAACTCTACGGAGATTTCTGTCCGAAAGCCCAGAAGAGCCTTAAGTGGGCAATAAAGAAAACATAATTTCAGTAAAAAAAAATAAGCTAATTTATCAAAACAATCCAAGACTACGCTGATTAATATTTCCTGGATTGCACACAGAAAAACGCGAAATCTGTCTTTGAACTCTGTAGTGTGTGCAAATGCCACATGCTCCAGCAAGAGCGGGAGCGTTCGAGGCGCAGGGGAGCTAAACTGCAGCCTGATTCCCTGTCTTTAATAGAAGAAAGCATCTGACACACATCTAGTCTAATGCTTTATGACTGGTTGTACCAACTACATCAATAAAATGTGAGATTACTTGTAATAAAAGTTTCGAAAAGCTAGGTGTTGGAATCGGGGATTTAACACAGAGTCAGTAAATGCGCAGCTCGATCCCCATGTGCCGGTCCTCGCTGTGCTCTCTGATGTTCAGAATGACCTTGTGGCTGACTCCATGGAGGCCCTTTTGAGGATTCTGCCATCAAAGAACACACAAGGCTGGTCGTCTACTAGTTGGCACGCAGCGTGTCTTACAGTGTGATGTACCGGGCCTTTAATGTTCCCAGGTCTGAGGACTTGGTGCACACTGAAGTGGGGAAAATCGCTGCCCTGCCACTGGGAGGTCAACTAACTGCCATCGCTGGAGCACTGGGTGAGGTTGGCCAAGCATTTGCCCAGCTGCCAAGGTGTGTGGGTGCCATGTCCGTATAAAGACCCCCAGGACCCAATGGCCAGGACTACCTCAACAGAAAGCTCCTCCCATCTATAAGATTGCAAGCAGTACGTCATGGGAAGGGCCTCTTCAGTAACACCTTTGTGGGGTATCCTGGTAAGAGTCCTGAAGAACAGCAGTAACCACAAAGAGGCTCCGTATCCTCCCCCACGTAAGGCTAAAGTAAGTTGTTAATACATCAATAGCCATCAACTACTCAAAAAAATATGAATTAGTTTCACTCTCTCTACAGGATAATTTATTTTGGGTGATGGTGAATGGCCCTGCATGGCAAGACCTGTGGCTGCCATCACCCCGTATAGAGAACCAATGTGAGGGGAGGGTTCAGAGCTGCAAAGGCTAGTTCCATTATAGAGCCGCCCTTTGGCATGGTGGAGACTCTGTGGAGATCGCTGTTCTTCAGGACTCTGAAGGTGGACCATGTCTTTGTCCCCACAGTCATCACCCTCACAGCAGGGGGGGGGGGGCATTGAGGATTTGGGGAACATTGTTGCGGTTCCACCAAGTCCAGTGAGGGAGCAGTACGCTGGGAAAGATAGTTTTGTGAAGAGATCTTTAATTTATGTAAAGTCAAATCACTGACCCTCCCTTGGCACTCTTTGAGATTTGATTCAAGACATTTTCCACAACTTAACAAAATAGTTTCCTGAACACAAAACTGTCAAGGACATGACAATATAGATGACAATAGACAATTATATATGGCTAGGGCACGACCCCCATTTAAACCATCTACCAAAGAAAAATGGAGGGCGGACTTCAGGTATTTGATTCAATTGGGCAAGTTCCAATTGTTCTTTCATGACAACTCCTGTTGCCCATGTTTCCTGATTACAGGTGAAACAGCTGATCGGTCACATTAAATGTTCACTACATCAGATCTTATTCGGCAAAGGCGTTCCCATATCCCATTTAGCGCATCAACTCTCGACAAAGGCAAAAACCACCTCAAACGATTGTCCACATTTTTTGGTAACAATACCAGCCACACTTATCGCAGCTGGTAATTAGGTTTTTTTAATGGCGCGACTACTAAGAATAAGGGACTTAGGGGGAATTAGGCATGAAAGTACCCAACACAGAATTTTCCTGTTCTCACTCTGTGGAGTTGATACACATCTGAAGCCTGAGGGTCACAGCTGAAACCTATTTGAATGTAGCTCGTAATTCTTTGCCTCCAATCATTCATCTTGCAGTGGGTGATATTCAGTATCTCACTTATTACCATGAAAGACATTTTACACTTGGTATGCTCTGGTTGCTTAAAGGCCTTGGTAGAGTTGAGGGAATTGATCCAAAAGGATCCAACCGTGTCGTCCAAATCTCCTGTAATGTGTTTCAGATTGTGTCAAGGATTGTCTGCCTGAGGGTTTACAAAGACACGCCTCACAAGTTGACTGATGATGTCAAACAAATTACCATTCCTGATTATTCTTTTCCGCATTGATATATATACAGCCAATGCATTCTCCATCGCACCTTACATGAAATGCGTGCCTTTCATGCGTGACTTCCCCAAAAGCAACAATTTGCGGCCATTTAATTGGTTCCGCATTATCAAGCGGCGAAGGATGAAGGCAAATTGCCAACACAAAGCGTGGCTCATTTCAAACACAAAAAATGTGGGTGGACTACAAGTGAGTTGATAATCCCAGTCTATTTATTCATTACGCGGAGCGAGGGGAACAGTGGGAGACGATAAGAAGGAACCTGTGTCAGGCCTGATAATAATAATTCATTACAACGTACAGGTCTGAAGATGATATGAAAATGGCAGATACGACATTGTTCCTAAAGTGCAGTTTATTGGAATGCAATTATAATGCACTGAAAGAGTGGCTGCCATGATGAATATTACATTTTTTTTGTCTGAGATTTGACATTCAGAACAGTTTCTCTGTTGGTAATTATTGCTGTAAAAAGATTCCTCAGTCTATAGGGCACAGAGCTCAGGTCACTGCACAGCAGCTCCCACTACTGCACTGGAATAGTAGTTTGATGTGGCAATACACCATAGGAGGCCGACATTGGACTTTTTGAACGTGGTGTAGAATTTTAGTCGAACAGCTGCCATGCTGACAAGTGTTCAACTCTCAGGGACACAATGTATTTTTGCAATTTTAAGTTGAAGCTCGGTGCCAAACCTGAGCCTTTGTGGGGTTCTTCGCAGCATTTCAAAAGCCTTTGGCAACTTGAGACAATTCCGTTTACAGCCACTGGACAGAGAAAAGACAAAAAACTAGCTGGAAAGGAAAGGAAAAGTTAGGAAACTTCCCCTGAACACAACTTTTTTACATTCTTAATATAAAATACTGAGCGGATTTAAAAGGGTCAGTTCAACAATCACAAAAATATAATATTTTTCTCTTTGTGTCTAGCCACGCATATTGCACAGCAAAAAAAAACACATTGAAAAGGATCTTTTGACCATCCATTGACATACCAACAACATTATTACAGTGTATTATTTCTAGTGTATATCTATATCTGTAGAATATTTCACAGACAAGACAAATACTTCATGCTTATATTCAACTCAACTCTTAATAAATAAGTTCCGATTTGATTTGTCCAGGTTTACACAGGGGCTATTTCTTTGGTAGAAGGTGGTTCCAGTGATGAGCCTGATAATCACACTGAATTGCCATTTTATTTCACTCAATCAGTAGCTATTGATGTATCCATGCTGTGGGTGATGGGAGAAGCACAGGCAGGACGGACCCAAATGCAGACTCAGAGATGGGCTGATACAATAAATAAATAAGTCAAGACGGACTCAAAGTCCCAACAACAGGCAGGTGACAGCCAATCTTACCAATGTAAGATTGGGGAAGGTGGTATTGGGTGCTTCACTTGCACTGAACAGCTTCGGCTAAGCTAACGTAGCACACGCGCGCGCGTGTTTGTGTGTCGTAGTGTGTTTCAACAGAGTCGGCTGGTATTAACAAGTGCTGAGGACCTGCTGCAGGGTGTCATTTAGAAGGGGCTGCTCGCTCGTATTGACTTTCGACTCTGCGGGTTTTATGTTCCTGCTGAATTCAGCACAGTCTCTGAAGAGATCCCCCCCCAGCCCCGCCTCACCCCTTTGTTTTCAGTGCAAATGAAATATTGATGAGAAGCCCTGGCCCCCTTTTTTCCCATTTATTCTTTCACCCATTTCCACTCCGGCTCACTCTCTTTCTCTCCCTCGCTGTTTTGCCTTTATTCTCTCGGCCCCTCTTCATCACTTCAGCAGATGGCTGAGAAAAGGACGGTGCATTGTTTTGTTTTGTTTTGCGTGCGAGCGAGCGGGTTGAAACGTAGAGCAGCCAAAGACGGGGTTTACAAAAATCTTTACATTTCACATTCCAGGAGCGTCGTGGTGATTTGAACGTCGTCACAATCAATATTGCTCACACCCTCTGACATCAGCTGGCATTAAACAACAGATTTACCTCCTGAGAGATTAACTAAGCCGGCACAGCTGATGCAAAAGAGACTTCAGTTAACACATTCAGCGTAATGAAGATGAGAATATTTGCTTTCGCTCATAAATATTTGGCTGATTCGCTTTGAGTAATTACCACTAACGGGGAGGTGGGAAGTGTTTTTCTTTCAATAACAGAAGCACAACAGGATGAATAGTATTTGATGGATTAATACTTGGATGAGGGCAACCTGCAGTTAATCCAGGCAGTGGATGATGTAAACAGAGTAAAATGCAAACCAGGGTGAATTGTAAGTTTGTTGTCCTATTTATGAGCTTTGGAGGTTTAATGGTCTGCTCTGGGAGCTCTACATGTAGGTTAAAGCTGCACTGAGCAGCATTTAAATGTAAAAATAGACGTTTTATGGGGCTGCAATAGAGAAAAGAATTCAGGCTGCACCGACTTAGACCTTACAGATTCCCTTTATCTGCCTGAATAAAACTTGTACACTTCTTCGTTACGATTCCAAAATTGCGACTTATCTTCATGCCGATACTAAAAGGACACCACGGCACACATCTGAGATATCACGCAAGGTAATAACGTGAAAGCTGACCTTAAAGCATAGAACTTAAAATATTTCCTTTTATTAATGTAAAAAAATTATTAGTTAAAAAATGTACATGGTATGCAGTAATCTGATGTCCGTTTGATACCTTTTTATATTTGAAACCATATATCACACAGAGTGCTGCAGGGACAACACATTATTTCGTAGGGCAACCTGGAAGTTAGCATCCCGCCGGTTCCTTGGACAAAAAGCCAACGGGATGTTTCAAATTCGATTATTGCAGGAAAAAAGCTCTGAAGGCAAAACTCAAGTTCCGCTACGTTTCTACTGTAGCCCAGAAGGACAAACCAAACACTGTTTCTAGATGGGGCTATTCGCTTTTTCACGTTTTCGTTACGACTTTTAAGCTTGTGTTAAACTCGGCAACACATTCTCATTCCGAACTTGTCAAAGCTTTGGTCAGTGGTCCAACATTCCGGGTACCCCTCCAGAGTGTAGACTGTGTAAAAAAAAGTGGACGTAACCCATTGGTTTGTGGACTGTCGTTTCGTAGCTTCGAGATCGGCTTGGTTTCCGACGCCCTCTTGGTTTTTTAGGAATCAGAAGTGCTGTATTGAAGAAGACTTGGAACAAGTGATTGAGAACATAAACTTATTGTTTACTGAGGTAACAAATCAAGTGAGAAGTAGGATCATTTTCACATCGACTTTTAAACAATAAGACTTGTTTTGCAACCAGAGGAGTCGCCCCCTGATGGCCATTAGAAAGAATGCAGGTTGAAGGCGTTTCAGTTTCCACTTGTTACATGCATACAGTCTCTTTTCAAAATAAACTTCCGAAGCCGGTTTATTTAGTTTTTAGGGCTACTTGCGCAAACAAACAAAACTTCAGTAAAATACCTCACAATTCATGGGGGACATGAACAGCGGTCTCCTGTGTTTGTTTAACCATTCCAACCTCCGCTCCCACTCGCCCATACAGAAATTTCAGACGACGAGGGGCGAGCGGTGGTATTTGAGGAGTTGGGAGTGAGAACGGGTCGGTTTTTTGTCTCCACCCGTCTAGCTTTTCAATCTTCCTTAACCGGGCTTAGCGAAGGGTCAATTGAGATCAATGTTCTACTGCAACTCCTTATAAGAAAGCAAACAAGCAAATACGAGACCACTCACTTTAAATGACTACTTCCATTGTCTTTGTTTGGCTTGAATTAGACAGCAATTAAAAAAAAGCTATTCGGATGATCATCTCAAACGATGTAAAATAACCACAAAAATATTGTGCTTATAAACTTTTCTATTTGTTTTCTTCCCTCTCCTTTAAAAATCCATTTGTAAACTTCTCCATTAGGAAGACAAGCAAAACGGCAGCATTATCAGTGTTTGCTACTTGTTTATAATCTAGCAGGTGTCTCGGTTGGTAATGAATTCTTCTCCACCAGCGCCCCATGTACACCATTACTCTTATCCCCTAGACCATGGCATGCTAATTAACATTTATAGAATACAATTTGCTTCCAGTGAGCGTGAGAGAAGAGAAAGTGAGAGGAAGAAGGATGGGAGGAGGAGGAGGGAGGCTCTTTTGATTTGATGGAACACGTTGACAGGAACAAAGGGGCAGGAATAGCAAAGGAGTGCGGTCCGAAATTAAAAAAAGGCAACGCGTTGCTGAATATAAACAGAGGCAATTAACCAGAATACACAAATAAGATGAAGGGAGAGGCCAAAAATGCCGACAGCCATTAAAACGAGCCGGCAGGCACTTCGCAGAGGGGAGGGGCTGGAGCCCTGAAAAGACACTTTAAACAATATATTAAAATACTATATTATTAGTATGTAAGGTAACACTGGCACCTGTTTGAAATATGCAAATCATTGTCATCTACTTCTAATCTGATGGATATGACGCAGTTTAAGTGATGCCGATTCATTAAATATTCAGTAATTTTCATTCTCCAGTTGTTATTCAGTGTTTTGACGATGAATATCAATGTCCAGAGATTGTCTGAATATGTTTTCAGGAGGATTTTACACTCTGACAGGATTTTCTACAATGGACTTAGTGGTGAAGAACAAACATTTGTCAATATTAATGAAAATGGGGCATTAAATGGTCAGAAATGTAGTAAATTGTCAGAAAATTACTCAATTTCTCAAGATCAAGATTTTTTTTTATTCTAACAATGGGACGCCCATATTTCTGAAGAAGACACACAGGACACTATCTTCATTTCATTATCTTGAAAATATAAATAAAATCTCTTGGCTGTAGTCATAATCATCTTAATATAGACCTCTACCTAATTAAAAACTTTTGAATGGATCCCCAAAGAGCATCGAGTAAATCATAAGAAAACCTTTTGCCAGCACCATGACAAGATTTTTTCCTAAAATATGGAGCCATGTGCTATTTCCAGGCAAAACTTGTGAACAAGTCCTAGAAAGAAAAATAAATGAATTAGTTTCCGCTTTAAGCGGAAACCAACCAGAGAGGTAGTAACAATATAGGACTCTAATATTTCTTATTCTGAAAAGAAACCAATAATAGATTTCATAAATATGTATCAAATATGCCTCGCATCAACAAACCGCAGACTCGTTGGGTAAAAGTGGTGTCTTTCTTTGACACGTCCTTTTGCACTTTCTCGCTCTTTACTCTGGAGACCGGAGTTTGTCTCTCATCAGGGATCTTTTCCCAACTGTGGGGTCAATTTAGTCATGCAATAATAAGAAATGTGTGATTGCAAACCATCCAATGACAGCTGTGACCTTAATTTACTATGATTTCAAAATATGACAAAAAAAAGCTACAATGTCAAATGTAACAAAATGTGATTTGCATATAAGGTCACAGCTTCAGCATGACTCTTTTGGTTCTCGTTGCTTAGTTTTGCGATTCATTGTTTTTCTGAGCTTCGTCCTGCAAGTTAATAGACACATGTTCTTCTGCTGATCTTTTGTTGGTCCGATAAACTCTCAGTCTAATCCCGCCAGGAACTCTGGGAAGAGACTACATCAATGCCTAGAAGTGGAAATTGAAATAACTTTATCAACATCACTGATTTATGAAACCTCCCTGCTGATAAAGGGATAACATTCTGGCAAATATGTTCAAACATCTTCAGCAGTCTGAGTAGCATTCATTGTAAGCCAACGTAAACAGTCATTTGATTGTGGCTCCTACCTAAATGCTTCGTAAAGTAGACAAACCAGAAACCTTTTACGGTTATTTGTTTGTTGCGAAGGCATTCAGAGATTTGTTTTCTTTCTACTTTTAACCCATTGGCATTGCAAACACAACAAACCTTTTGCTTCTTATTCAATAACAAACAAACTGCAAACAACAATACCATGGAATGATTTATTCCTTATAAAATGAATGCCTTTAATAAATTCTCAGCCCAGAACAGAGAAATGTCTGGGTCGTGTCACAGAGACGAGCCAAGCCGGAGCCCTCGTCCTCGTTGCTGATGTCGGAGCGTAAAAGGTGGAGATCAACCAAATCTGTTGACGTATGTGAAGTTGACGGATCCTGTTCACGGTCTATGGAGAGCGAAGGAGACAGACGCAAGGTTAATGGTGGATACGACACTAATAATTTGCCATATCTAAATTTGCATGACTCAACCTCACCGTTACGCAAAAGATGTCTGCCCATTGCAAGAAAGCATCGCCTATTTCTCGCCTCAAATGTTTTCAGAAACACATTTTAAAGAGAAAGTTTCTGACCCGTACCGCCATGTTGAAAACAGTCGGGCTGCCAAGCCTCGCCCTCCTGCCGGAGCGAACGTTTTGGGTTCCGTCACGTCTTCTCCGTTTGTTGGCCGGATTTGGTGGATCTCCACCAAAACCCTTGTGGGGCTCTGGCTGAAACGGCCGAGCGGAAGCCTCTGCAGGCTTCATCAGTCACGGGCTTGCAGACCTGTTCATAGTCTGGACACATCCTCAGTGTATGATTATTTTTGCAGGAATCTTAAAAACATAAAAAATGTCAGATTTTGAAATAAAATTTGTCTGTTTTGCTCTGCGGCGCCAGGAAACTGAATGATCAGATCGTGATGCATAACGAGGTTAGAAAACAATATGTGTGTGTGGGGGAGTATTGAGACAACCCTAGCTAAGACATTGCCTAAATTCTGCAGTTAAACTGTGACAAACGTATTGACACAGATATATGAACAGGAAATGGTTATTAGTTTTCAATTTCGGCCATACTGACATGCATAACATACTGGTTAGAGTCGGATGATGAAACACACGGACTGCTGACACTGTGGGAGGATCTTCGGCAGGCACTATTATGCATGATGGCACAATATTTTTATTACTTACTAGGACCTATTAAAAAGGTCCACACAACAAGTCAGTTGTATTAACTTGTAGCGACAAATAAAACCTGTTGTGGGAAAAAATAAATAAAAAAATGCAGCTACAAAAAGTTTCCTCCACAGAGGTCAGCTTGGCAGAAAAAATAGAACTGCATCAAATGTAATAAAACAAATGTACAGAGACCCTAACAGTTCTACGGGCTTTGAAAAACTATTGGCCTGCTCAGCAGTTAATAAAATCCTTATCCTGAAGCCAAGAGGACGACTAAAGTGTATATGCTGGATTACTTGGGGTCTTGCGGAAATTGTTTGCCATCATTCACTGTGCTGTACGCCAGCAGTGAAAGTTAAACTCAGAGGCTTGAACAAATACTTTGTCTACCCTAAACCTGCATTTTATTACACCTAGTATCGAAGTTTATCCTGATATCCTAATAACTTTATTTATACAGCACTTTCAAAAACAATTCAAAAAGTGCCTTACAAAGACACAAGCAATAACTACAATATCTAGGTGTAAGGAAATAATGAATGGGGTAAGAAATAAAACAGGAATGAATGAAGTTGCAATTCTAAAATGATGTATTTTTTGCTATGTGCATTCTTTTGTTTGATCTTGTACCTTGCTGTTGCATGCCGAACCAGTTGAAGCTTGCACAGGTTGTATTGACTCAACAAGAAAGGTCGTGAATTACAGTAATCTAACCCAGATGTGCTAAAAACACAGAGGACATTTTCCACGTATGTTGTATCATGAGAGTGATGCGTCTGTCATGTAACGTTTTTTCCGCTGATTAGCTGTTTCAGTGTTGTTGCAGAGCTTTACCAAAACGGCAGTCCACAAACCAATGGGTGACGTCACGATGACTACGTCCACTTCCTATATACAGTCTATGCTGCTGATGTACAGATGTCTCTACCCCGGTGTAAGTCATATGTGACGGACCCAGAAGTTGTAATTCCTCAGTTTGGTCAAATTGGCTTCAAAGCCGGGTGCTCTTCATGGGACCACATCACCGCAGCGTCTTGGGTTTAATTCTAGCCTTGGAACCTTTGTTGCATCTCACACCCCCTTCCCCCTCCCCCATTTCAGCACTGTCATCTGTCAAACTGAGCAAACACCAGGCTGTTGCTCGAAAATAACACAAAAGCTGGAAGCTGCAGGTATTCCTGTGTACTGTTTTTGAAATCGTTCTACATTAAATCCCAAACCTAAGTAAAATATAATAATCACAACTGTGTAATTAATGGAAATGAAATGCTAATGAATTCTGCTCTGCAGATATTTTTCCTTATTGTGTTGCTAATTGTCGACCTCGCGTGTATGATTCCATATAGTTCAGCCATCTTTTTGCTTACCGCCACATAACTGGCGCGAGCCGCTCAGGCTTCCACATAAATCACCCTGATAGCGTGGTGACCTTGCTGCGGTTCGGCTTATCTACCAGACTAAAAAAAAAAACACGCTTTAAATTTTTACAAGCCAAGAAGATCCCGCAGTGCACACTAAGCCGATGTTCCGACACTTCCTGGCGCTGTATTCTTCTTCTGGCGAGACTCAACTGCAGAACAAATAATCAAAGCCATAAGAAGTGGCTAAGATCAAGCAGACACGGCAGGAGCCTTGTCATTGAGTAATGGGAAGGAACAAGTGTGATTGTAATGCTTGCACCCGGGTGGAAAATCAGTCATCAGATGACAAAAAGCTTTTACAGCCACTTACTTGGGAGCACTCACTCACTCAGGAGTAATTAGTGCTTTATGAAGCACACTTGATCTGGCAACTTATTGATCCTAAGAAACTTGATAACTCCTCAACGAAACCGCAATTGGTGTGTATGTCTGTGTGTGTGTGTGTGTTAAACTGTATGTTTATGTGTATATCAACATATATCTTCTTCTACTGTTAAAGGTTGTAACAACGGTGTTCATCTGGTGCATCTTACACCGATAAGAGAATATAAATATCAGTATTTGTTTTTTTTCTTATGCCTCTTTGTCAGCAGAGATTTTTTTTTATTTGGCACAAACGTCCACCTGGACTCGAGGATGAACTGATTTAAATGTCACTTTGTCCTCATGAAACCCGTTTGGGCCACAACTCACAAATTCATATGCTAATTCTTACAATTTCACACTCATCTAATAGGATGAAATGGTGAAGTGACAAAATTCTTGACAGAAGTAGATGCAAAATGCAACTTTGGTCGGCGGAGGCATTCAAACGTGTAATTTTCTAGTTTTCTAAAATAATGTGATTTTCAGACATTTCTGACAATAAAGTCAACATTTTCCATCCACTCCATTTGATGACAAGGAACAGCTCAACATTTATGGAAACATGTTGTTGCTGTCTTTTTAAGAATGACAAGATTGATATCAATCTCATTTTTCGTTTGTACGTTGAGTATTGAGCTGGAGTCGAGATGTGGTTAGCCTAGCCTAGCATGACATAAATACTAGTGCCAGGGGAAAATAGTTAGCCTGGTTCCGATTGCTGGTTCCATTTTGGTTCAGGTTCAAAATCCTGATTCATGAAACTGATGGTAGTTGTCCACAGGATCAGTCATTTCCAAGCTTCCTATTAATCGTCAGTGTAAGCAGCCGTGCAACACGTTCTGGTAGCACAGTGTTGCGTTTTAAGAGACGGAACTTCTCCTTAGCCACTCCTCATTTACAACAATAGGTAGTATATAAAGGGACTGCATGCAGATTCCAAGAGTCTTCCACCTTACTCATCACAGTGAAATTGCCAGGTTTGATACTGTCATGCCTGTTCAGAGATCAAAGCCAAAATCTGTGCTCCCTGACGGTATTTGGCAACTAGCGCTACAGCTGAAGACCCCACATAATTCCACCACAAATGTTCCTTTTTTAATATTATTTTATGTTCATGTAGAAGGTTGAATATCTAAATATGCTGCATGTATATCACAAGGTCATTGTTATTGTCATTGTACAACAAGGTTGTGCAACGAAATGCAGATTATAATGCCATTTTTCTTCATTGCAAAACACAAAATACCACAAAAATAACTATATCATAGGTGGAGGGTGAATTAAGGAGCCTCACAGCCTGAGGAAAGAAGCTGTTCTGTTCATTGCCAAATACACGTTAATATACTTTCACTCATGAAATGCACTTAAATAGTAATAGTCCATAATGTTGCTGCTTGGCGAACCATTGTTTCTTCAAAAAGTTGGCTTTTCAAGAGCTCAAGAAAAAAACACCTACATTTCTTTTTCTCATGTGAAGAGACATGAGAGGTGTAGAATAAGTGGGAGGCTTCGGCCGTCGGTGAAATACCACTACTCTTATCGTTTTTTCACTTACCTGGTGAGGCGGGGAGGCAAACCCCGAGCAGAGGGCGACTGTGGCGAGCAGGGTCATCCTTCAATTGGAGGATCGGCAGTTCGATCCCAGGCTCCGCTAGCCCATGTCGATGTGTCCTTGGGCAAGACACTTAACCCTAAATTGCTCCTGTAGCTGTGCCTACGGTGTGTGAATGGGTGAATGATGTCATGTAGTGTCAAAGCGCTTTGAGTGGTCGGAAGACTGGAAAAGTGCTATACAAGTACAGTCCATTCTCCAGCAACTTGACATTCTGCGTGTCAACAGAGATAAGATAGCGCTTATGTGATCTACATGAATCCGATATCTTCGACCGGTTACAGTTGTAGCTGCGCTGAAATTTTGTTAAAGCTCATATGAGCCGACAGACGCTTGTCACAGTTTAACATAATTTCACCCATGGCTTTTCACGTCCTCGTCCACTGCCAGGTTTTTATAGCCGGACACACTTACGCCCTCTCCCCTCCACTGCCTGCCCACAGAGTTATGAGTCGGCCATCAGAGGACACTCCTCAGCTCAGAGATTTATACAAGTCTACAGGCCATCAGGCCTGCATTATTACTGGATAATCAATGGTGATGGTGCTGCTGTTACGGCTCTGAGCGTGGCCTGTAGCTTACGTTTACGAGGCAATGCTTGCAGGTGATGGATGAGTGATAGAGAACGCTTCCATGGTTTTGAGCCAGCTGTTTCTTAAGGTGCTCACTGAGTTTAAATCATATATTATCCTACTATCCTGAAGTTTGTACGACCGCTAAAAAACACAAAATTGTACGTATGAGATTATGTTACCGTTGGGCTTATTTATTGATTTTCAGTAAACAGTATGCCTCTTAAACACCGGGTACCAAATGAGGTTATGTTTCAATTTAATTTCTTTTCTTTGTTGTTCTCTTTTTGCTGATACCTTTCTATCTCTCAAGAAAGTTCAATTTACTAGCTTTTTTTCCCCCAGAGCCCTAGCACATGGTCTCTCGCCACAGATGAAACACCCAGCATTAGCGATAGCCTCTGTTGTTACTATCTTACACTGCAGCAACCTAAAATCGTACGTATTGTTTGTACAACGTGTTTACAACAAAATGGGATGAAGTGGTGAGAAAAAGTATTTGAGCTTTGTATATTTGTATAATTTCTTGTCAAAATATCCCCTAAGACTTCCAGAGAGACGTGTCTTTGAATGAGAACTTTTTAAAATACTTTTTTTCAGCTATATACTGTAAACTATATCGAAGTTGCACAGCTTTTTTTATTCAACTTTTTGAACACACGCTGCCCAAGTCTAATATTTCTAATTGCCATTTAGTTGGCACAATGTGCTAAGTTGCCCGTACTTTTTTCTAATTTAAGGTGTAGGCTTAAGTAGGTTAAGTAGGCTCAACTAATTTACTTCTCTTGGGTCAAGCTGGCCCAACTTTGTTACAAGATGAAATGTAATAATATTAAGTTATCTTAACCCATTACTTTTGTTGGGTCAAGGCAGTTACTATTTCTCTCCTGGGTCAAGTTGGCCCAACTTTTTACTCCTTAAAATATGAAGTTAGTTCAACCCTATGTAGTTGTTGGTCTTGGTCATTGTTTTTCTCTAAAGTTATACTTTGTGAGTATTCAAGGGTTCATGTTACATAGTGTCGTCATCAGAGCATGTAGTCTTTCTGTAGACGTTAGCAAACAGGCAATCTGTTGTAGCTGTCCGAACAAGCTAATGCTATTAAAATACAATTAAACTGCAACCCCCCTGATAGCAACACTGATCAACACAGAACAACACGCTTATAAACATTTATTTCTGTTCACATAAAGCTATTTCAAGAAGAACAAATACCTTAAATACCAGTGAGTTGATGAAAAAAATACAAATGCTCACTCAATGGACAATCTGCTTTAACACTATTTACATTAGAGTTCCATCTGTGGTGAGCTCCAGGAGTTGTTAATGATTCAGTTCTGTTCTCCTGAGCTGTTATACATCTGCTGTTTGTATTTTACCATATTGAGCATCGCTCAAAAAACAAATTTATTGACTGCCTCAAATTGCTTTTCATAATCCATATTTCATATTGAGAGTGTAAAGGAGACCAAACATCACCTCCAAAATGTGTTGCAAAGCCGTCAAAATCCATCAAAATCCTACCTTAACAGTAAGGCTGAAGAACACTGAATTATAATACCATCCGTCACATCATTTGACAGCACAGACTGACAGTAACTGTGAAAATAAGTGAGCTGTTGGCAAATTACCTTCAATAAGATTTAAATAATTGAAAATTCCTCATTACCTGTATCAGTACCAAATGGGGGTGTAACAGTACCTGCAGTTCTGAAAAAGTGTCTTAAACTTGCATTCTTTCTCATGGCCAGCAGGGGGCAACTCCTCCAGTTGCAAAAATAAGTTATTGTATGGAAGTCAATGAGAAAATGACCCTACTTCACACTTGATTTATTACCTCAATAAACATTGTAAATATAAATGTATGGTCCCACCTGCTAGTTTCAAGTCTTCTTCAATACAGCATGATGTGTATTTAGTATATTATGGTCCCATTTAGAGTCAAATAGTCCATAAAGCAGGGTATGCTTTAGGGTGGGGCTACCTTGTGATTGACAGGTTGCTACATGCTGAACTCGAGGCTTTAAAATGTCCACGTCTGCGGTGGTGATGTCATGGTGACTTCATCCACTTATATACAGTTTATGCAACGTTCCGTTCAGAGATTTCCTCAGTTCGGTATGCCTCGTCATCCAAACAATGACTTAAGCGTGAATTCCACCCAGAGGGTTTTTGCACCAACACCACTTGTTGTCTATCAGCATTGCATGCAAGCAAGGTTAGCCTTAACATTTTTATTACCCGTGTACCACTCCCAATACACGTTTTTATCGTCCTTCCCGCATGGCCAGAACCTGCAACTTCTCTGCTTACAGTGTGAGCGGTCACCATGCTTCTCAGAAACCTTTTGTTTGTTTGTGTCCCACAATCAATGCTGTGTGCTGTCCTTACCTTATCTGAAGCGAGGGTCAAAGGACAGAAGGTGTCATATGCTGTACAGATTTTAAATCCCCTTGAGGCAGTATGACCCGACAAGAGCTTCGCAAGGAGTATGAAAGTATGTGCTTGCACCCTGGCTAGTACAGCAACAAGGCTTTCCACCCGCGAACAACCTCAAGACACTGGGGATCTGACCCAGTGTCTCTGCAATGGCGAGAGATCATTTTGCCCCCACACCGAGTGCGAGTGGGATTGAAAAAACAGTCCCATACAGACCCTTATGTTGGTCCTCCAGTGTAAATATTGCAGCACCATTTTTAATGAACTGACATCTGGCAAACTGTGAGTGGGCGCAGAGGGAGAGATGTGAGGAAAAAAATGCCGCGTAAGGTCAAAGGGTCAGGTACATCCAGGTGTTCTGAAAACAGGAAGTTAGTTGTAGTTGTAGTTTGATCAACAGTTGAAGCTACACTTGTCTTGTCTTTGCCTTTTCTCAGAGTGGGGTCACCACAAGGTCAGAGTTTTTGAAACCCCTCCTGTTGATGTAATGTATGTGTAATTCTGGGATGTGTATGAAAGTACAGTTGCAGACTTGAATCCCATAATTATTGTTGAATCATTCTTAAAAAATACCTCACTGCTGTGAGATAGAGGCTACCAGATCTCATCCTGACTGTTTGTATCTGTACCAATCCATGTTAACTGACATGTGCCCCGTGGAGTTCTCTTTATTACTCAGTGTTGTTTATGCTTGAAGCCTGACAAACATATTGAATCCAATCCATGTTTCCTCCTTTTTCCCTGCCTTTGTTGGCACATTACTCTGTCCATGGCACTACTAACACCTGCAGATCAGTGGAATAGTGTGGAAACGTTTGCAAGAACGTCTAACTCGTCATCCACTTGCACAGGTGCAGATCCGACAAGATGAGACAAAAGATGCGTGCTCCATAGCGCAAACACCAGGGTACCTTTAAGGAACTACAAATCTGTGTCAAAATGTCCCAAAAGATCAAAGGAAAGTTTTGAAACCACGCCTGCAGGATTTCTCTTTGTCTATTTGTGTTGTGCTTCACCATCTACCAGATTTCAGTATTTGTTTACCCTGGAAAGGCTCCAGCTTATTAGAGCACTAGGCACATAGAACTGGAGTTATATTCTGGTAACTTTTTCTCTGCCGTAGATTATGAGTTAGTAGCAGTAGCGCAAAACTTGAGAAACGAGTGGGGTGTTTGGATATATTGTAGATAAACTAAGGGTGTTTGGAACATCATATCATATTTGGAACATATAGGCTATTGGCAGCGAAGGTGATTATGCTGCAGGTTCTGGTTTGCTTTGCCTGTGCCATAAATCCAATTCATACTACGTCACTAGTTCTGAGCGATATTCACGTGGATGCGTTTTATTCCTCTGTCCACCACGACTCTTGATCGACTTTCAGTTGGCATGGTGGCACGTAAGGTGTTAAAACGACGCGTCAACGCCACGGAAGCCACCCAAACACGCTGTTAAGAGGTCGTGGTGATTACACTTATTCCTGTGAGGTCAGGTTGTGTGAAACCAAGCTGCCTACAGCTGCTACAAAATTTTTTAGAGCCTCCCAGCCTACAGGAGCGTTAGTGTGTGGACCCCAAAGGAGATGTGGTATTCCTTAAACTCCCCTTCATCTGTTTCCTCTCATCACGCCAACTCTGTCAGCAAAGCCAGCATCCCACTTCCATCTCTTTTTTCACCTTAAGCACAACTCTTCCTATTTTGAGCACTGCTACACTGCTATACCCCCCCCCCCCTCCACACACACGCACCACCCCACATTCACCCATATCTCTCTTGTGAAGGGATGTGCCCTCATTCTTATTTCCCTTCTTCCTCCTCCCTCACTCCATTCTTCACTTACTTTATCTGGGTGTCACTGTGTCAGAATGTATTTGGAGCTAAATTATTCATTAGAGAACTGGAGGGCAATCAAAGAGACTGGTACTCAGGCAGGGCCAGGGAATGTGTGTGAGTGTGTGTGTGCACATGCTCGGTGGAATGTGTAGCTGAATGCATACTTGGTTAGGTGTGTGTGTGTGTTTGTGTGTGAAAGCAAGTACAGAAGGGAGTATAGCAGGCTGGAAGAAAGAGATTACATAGAAACCCGAGGGAGACAAACACAGAGCCCTGCAGCTCTCCTTAGAGCTCAGAGAATGCTAATTTAATAGTAGTGCGTGTGTGTGTGTGTGGGGGGAGTACTTGTTAGATGATGATTTTCCCCTAATAATCAATAATCCCAGTCTTACCTTCAATCGCCTTTCTGCCAAAAGCAATGTGAGTTCATGCATGTGAGACATGTCAGAAAATATCTTCAGCACGAAGTGACGCCATTCATATTTGTGTGTGTGTGTGTGTGTGTGCGTGTGTTACACCATCAACCCCTGGTCCAATTAACAAGTCAGTTGTGCAAAGCCAAAAGGACAGAGAGTACCAACAGTCACAACGAGTTAAAAACGTTGGTGAACGCTGATCTTTATTGAATCAGTAAGGTGCCAGATTAAATGTGCTTCATGAACCTCTAATTACCCCTGAGTTTGCGATTTTTAATGACTCACAGAGACGCACATTTGTCTTTCTATACTTTTGAGGACCCTGATTGACATAATGCATTACCTAGCCCCTAACGTAATTCTAACCTTAAAACCAAGTCGTGACCCACAAGCAGTCCTTTTGAAGTCGTGAAGAATTTCCCAAAAGTCCTCACAACGATGGTTTAAAACGCGGTCCTCACAAAGATAGTAATACCAGCACACACATAAGGCATCTATATTCAGACTTCATTATTTAAAATTATAGTAAGTTTAATATCTATTTCATAATTACTTCTGTTAATTTTTTAAAGATAACAAAAACATGTATTATGTCTGGTCTCTTTGTCCCCGTAGTGCTAATTAACAAGGACACATACACACATTATTAATAGAAGTGCTGGCTTCATAGCTGTACTAGAGCCTATATCCCTGACCAAAATTTCCCTTCATTTCATACAGTCTTTTCCGCTGGACCGCTGGGGAGTTCCTTTGCACGATGATTTCACCTCACATGGGGGGGGTGTTTGAGTTCAGTAGGAGAAGATCATGCTACCTTGTGGGCAGACAGGAAGGGTGTTAACTCTCTCCATGGGAGCTTTCATCTGCAGTCTGCACAGAGAGGGAACGGCAGCCAACACTGTATGTTGTGAATACTGATTTTAATGACGCTACTGTAGATTCATGTTATTCTATATGCATACAACGCATGTAGACACTTATTATAAGGGTGAACAAATGAGCTGCAGGACACAAGGGCTCTTTGATGCGAATGGAAACAAAATTAACTATATGCTAGGGCCTTCATAGTCGTTAGAGCTCAACCCAATTAAAGCCCTGAAGCTGTGAACTCGTGAACTGAAAACACACTGTGAAAGGGTTAAAGTTCTAAGATGAAAACACGGACGTCACCCAAACCGGACAACGCCGTGGTAGCGACCTGTCAATCACAAGGCCGACCAGCTTTTTGGTCTATTTTACTCTACATGGGACCATAATTTACTAAATGAATATCATGATCTTTTTTAAGAAGACTTGGAACATCCGATTGAGACCGTAGCAAATTTCTTACTAAAGAAATAATAAAAAAAATGAACCAGAGGAGTCGCTCCCTGCTAGCCGTTAGAAAGAATGCAAGTTTAAAGCACATCTTCAATGGCTTTACTTCTACAGAACCAGTATATCACACTGAGACAGGATTTTAAGTGACCAATGGCACATTTTTTAGATGCAAGTCTGCCGTTGAATAGAATCTACCAAGAATGTGTGTTTGCACTTAATTGGTCACTGCAGTGTCTTGCTGGTTGACGGTTCATTGCGGTCCAGTTTTGGTCAGTCAACCCTGTATTTTTCTTTTTCTGGAGCCCTGCACATTGGCACTCCCGCTGCAAGCAGGACTGGTCTCACTCATATGCAGCTGTGTTTTGTGGCATCTCTGGTTGAGTTTTAAATTGTTTTTATACCTACTTATAGGAGAGATCTTTTAATGTAGCCATTGACAACTCACGGTCATCCTCAGAGAAGATGGCCTATGGTGTACACGGACCACTCTTGTTTTCTATCTACATGTTACCACAGGCATAATGTGACCTTCAATTCCTATGCAGATGACACTCAATTGTACCTCTCTTTTTACCAAAATGAGTTTAATTAAATTAATCCACTCAACAACTGCATTTTTTACCTCAAATGCTGGATGGCCCAGAACTTGCCAATTAATATTGGCCCTTGCAGAGCTAATGCTTATACGTCAAGAGTTTACACAAGTTGCTGCTTGTCCAAAGTGCAGCAGCCAGACTCTTCACCAAAACTAAAAAAGAGAGCACATTACTCCTATTTTAGCTTCTCCTAATTAGCGCTCAATAGATTTTAGAATAGATTTAAAAATATTACTGAAAACTTTTAGGGCTCGCACCTAAGTACATCTCAGATCTTCTGACACCGTACGTGCCCGATCTCTACCTGAGTTAGCCATTTTGCCATCCAGGCTGAGCAAAGCATTTTGTAACCTTTGTTTTGAAGAGTGCTTTATAAATAAAGTTTATTATTATATTATTTTGAGACAACACAGAACCTGCATTAGTGGTTGATGAGAGTAGTAGACATTTTTTTATGTGGCTGAAGAAGAAATTGATGTAAAAGTTACTGTTTCTATACATTGACTTACAACAACCAGTCTGCAAAGCTCTGATTGGTGTCTTGTTTCTTTTACCAGGTGTCAATGAGCACAACACCAGAACTATATGAACTGGTGAACAAATTTGAAATTCGAACAAGCTCATTTATGTCTATCTGCAGTTTATATAATATTTGTCTGTCTGTTTGGTCCATTCTTCTGTCCACAGCAAGAAGATATAACTAGAGTACTTGTCAGATTGCCATTACATTTATATAGCAAATGACGGATTAGACAGCACCGTCTGACGGATCGTCTTACTCAGTCTGAGCCTCGACGCAAACTTTATAAGCTGACACGGGTTCAAAAAAGGCAGAGTATATAAGAAGACATGAATCTGACACTTCAGTGTGCAAAGGTGACATGCTTTTTAGCAGCATTCTTGTGGGTCTCAGGTGATTGACAGGAAGCCAAGAGTAACATAACGCTCAACCGATTTGGAAACACTCGACACCCGACAATACGATGAGGGATCAAACTGGAGCCGAGTGTGTGTAACAAATCGTCCTGATACATTGGCTGATAGTGTAGTCAGAGGAAGTGCTTTTGTGCTCTTCATCTTTACATCTGACAATGACAGGATGTGGCGTGCATTTATCGTTAAGTTCCGCAAAGTTTTATTTATTTTGTCTGTTTGCTGTCAGTGATGTTATCTCGGGAGCCTCAGTGTCTGTGAAGAGGACTGTTTCCTAGTGCTTACATACAGTGTGCTGCTGTTTCAAGAGAGGGAAATGGGCTATAATCTTTAGCTTTTAAGAGGTGAAGAGAAGGGAGGAAAGAGAATAAAGGCACAACCATAGACCGTATAAGAAGCGAACGTTGTCATCGTGACGTCACCCATTGGTTTGTAGACAGTCGTTTTGAAGCCTTGCGTTTGCCGATTTCGCCATCGCAATCTTTGATTGAGGCCGCCGCCATGTTGCTTTTGTCGCAACGAATGCACGGAAGTTACCATATTTGTATACTGCTCTGGTAGCGGCAGCGACCCGTCAATCACAGTAAGCCCGCCCTCAAGCATACTCTGCTTTATGGTCTATTTTGGGACCATAATTTACTAAATGAACATCATGCTGTATTTAAACTAGCGATTGGAGTCGCCCCCTGCTGGTCAGTAGAGAGAATGCAAGTTTTAAGACACTTCTGCATTGCTTCAATCGGCAGAACCGGAGGTTGCTGCCTGGGCACAACTCCACTATATGGATCAAATGAATGTGTAATAAGAAAGTGGTCACTCGTAGTGACAAACCAACAGGGAATGGTCACCAACTCTGCAGTTTCCCTCAGCTCAGCAGAGTTTTAGTATCTTTCAGATCATTGATTTCCCAGCCCACAGCTTTTCTGTTGGGACTCAGACTGATCATTTTCATAAACCAGAAAAGGCTCTGATGAACCCAGTCTACCTGCACAACATCACAGAGCAGACAGGCAATGTTACTGTAGCAACTGGCTGGTGAACATAGAGGATAATTTAGCGAAATACCCAGTATTATTTCTCTGGCTTTGAGCTGCAGAGTGAATATTGGACAGGTTAACAGAAACTGGATGCTAATGTTGCTCTGTCTGCTGGATGTGTAAATAGGCAACTGTTCGCTAATAGTTTTAGCCATAATAACTCTAGTATGCCATAAGACAAACACACGTGGCAAAAATAAGAGAAAAAACACAAACTATTGTTCCATGATATCATGCTCATATATGTGTGTTAAGTGCAGCGCTAGAGCCAATAGGAAAATATTGTGGTTTAGGATAGAGTATATAAATGAATAAATAATTCACAGAAATGTGAATTTAGTGTTTAAACTGCCTGCCGGGGCATCGCCTCCACTGGTTTCCTGACAATGTCATGCTTACAACAAGCACTGCACTGCACCAAGAAATTCCTTAATGTTACCAAGTAGTTGGAAGTTTATTTTGAAAAGACACTTTGCATGTAACAACCGGAAACTGACACGCCGTCACTGACACGTCCAAAACTAGAGGGGAACCTAGAGCGTTACATTTCTAAGGGCCACGGACCAAGCGGACGTATTCGACGGGTTGGGAGTGAGAATGTGTAGTCTGGTTATGTTTACACAACCAAAATCACTTGGTACGTTTTTGTTTTTTTTACCGAAGTACCAGTATCCACCTTCATGAACTCATCTGGTAAAGTGGGCAAAAAAACAAACTAAATCCCCAAAAAAGGGCTGCCAAAGTTTTTGACAGACACAATGACAGGTCCAGGCGGTCAGCCTGTCTCTCAGCAGGCTGGGTGTGAGTATCTAATACAATAAACTCCTGCTCTGGTGCAAACACAAAGAGAGAGAGAGAGAGATTGAAACACACACACATACACATACACACATAACATTCCATTTCACAGTCTGCTGGAGTCTGACAATCTCTCCAATCTGCGAAGGCTCATACCCTGACTCCCAGTGACCCCCCAAACAATTTTAGAGTGATATCTCTGAATGCATTACACAGCAGCCAAACACCCTGGGACAGGGTGGGGCTCAGGATTATCATACAGGCTCACTGTTTGCTATCATGCTGCCCGTAGTGGCCCGGCAATCCATTGCAAAACAAATTTAACTCATCCATTAATCCATCCTTTTTAAAAAAGAAATGCCAGCTTCATAGAACCCATGCAGATCTTGTGTTTTGTATTTTACACCATTACTTTCCTATCAGTAAGAGCTGAGATGGGGGAACTTGGTGAAATTGCAAAAAGAAGTCCAATTGGGCAAGAAACACGAGCAGTCAGACAATCAGACAGCTTGTAAACAAACCCCCAGGTTAGACGGATTTAATTATCAGAGGACGTGAAGTCAACCAGTAAATTATTCTTAGTTCACAGACCGACTCATATGGGTAACTTTTACACAGGCCTGAGGGATTAACAGAATACATGGATTGGCGAAACGTAATTGAAAAAAAAGAAAATTACAATCTTACAATACCTTTTAAAATAAATATCAACACAACATTCCACGACACACGAGTCTCATACAATGACCTCCAACAGTCAATGAAAGAAAATGCAAAATACAAAAACAAGACTCAATTTGTAATAGACCTGATTGGGAATTTAGAGCTGCAATTTCTTTTTGGCTACTTGGGGACGGAGGAACAAGTTGCAAGCACACCATGTAAGGTTGATATGAGCAAACTGCTGCGTATTTACCCATCCACCAGACATAGAGCAACATTAGCATTCGTTTAGTTTTGTGTTTGTTTCCACCTGATGATTGTTTAGAAAAAAGTCCAATATTTTATTCTCTTATAGCTCTCTTTTTGGTTTCTACCAACTGCTGAGAAAAATATCTGCCTCATTAGCTGCATAATACTCAATTATGTCCACCTACTAGTCTCTGACTGTCTTATGCAGAGCAGAAAGTCAACAGTCCGTTTTCTAAAATAAATAAATATTTGATTCATTGTTGATTTAAAAAAAAAAAAATGTAAGTGAAAACACAAAGGGCCAGTCCATACACTCTCACTCTCAACTCTTCGTACATCGATGCTAGTTCAGCTCTTGACATGCATATTGTCTTTTCAAATTAAACTTTGTTTGTCATATGACTGGTCCTAGTAAAGTACGTAAGTTATGTGCCAAAACTTGAAATAAGTCATCTTCTGGGCGAAAGTCCTGTGTTTGTTTGACCCGTCCAATCACCTCAACCACCCGTCCTAATCAGACTTTCTCGCTCGTTCTACTACACCAGTTGCTTGGACTGTGTAATAATGACACTGATGGGTTTACATTGGAGTTAGTTGGAAGCAGGCGGCAACTTCTGGTTCTGAGAGTCAATTAGACCATAAAGCAGAGTATGTTTTAGGGCGGGTTTACTGGGATTGACAGGTCAGACGTATACAACGTCTCTACGTTACTCTGCCGCGTTCCAAATATGGTAAGGTCCATTCATCGGTTTCAAAAAAGCCAATATGGCGAGGGCCAAATCGGCAAACCAGAGGCTTCAAAACAGCAGTCCACAAACCGTTGAGTGGCGTCACGATGACTACGTCCACTTCTTATTTACAGTGCACGGTTGGAAATCAGTTAGTACCTCGGTGTGTTTGTATCAGATGCCGAGGGGTAATTTGTTTCATTCTTAACCCAAGAGACGTCACATTGGAAACCCCACCGCATCCGTATCAGACTTTCTCACTGAAGAATACAACATTAACATTGCATAAGAGCCTGAAGGTCTTGTGAAGAAGGAGGATTTTTTTTCTCCATGGTGCCTCTTCAGCGAGTTAACACAGTTTGTCTCCCTCCTGTTGAGCTGTGGGCTGTTTTGAGCCACTCAGAAAGGAGCTGAGGCAGTCATATTTCCAAAAGGGATAGTCAATAAGGTTGACTAAGTTGTTTGTGAGGAGATAATCCGAGTCATGAAATGGAATATACCTCCAAATTGTTTTGGGAGGAAGTATTGACTGTCCTTTTTTACACATTTTTTCTTTTTAGTATTTCCACCTCTGGCTAACAATGACAAAACAAAAGGAGACTCACTCACACTCACACTTGAACAATTAAACACTTATGTAACAATGCAAGGTTTGAGCGTCAATTTAAATAATTCACTCACCATGCTGCGCTAGTCAATTACCTTAAAGTACAAACTCCAGTGAATTAATTACCCTTAAGTGCAGAGTTACCCTTTAATTATGTTGCTGTTTTCCTGCTGTCCATTTGTGAATGCATTTGCAAGAACAAAGTTTAGAAACATGAGTTTATTTGCCCTCCCTCTCTTTTTTTTGACAATTAACTGTTGTTTTCCTTTATTATCACATTATGCAAATTAGGTTTGTTAATAGAACAGCAGGTACACTTCTCTCTGCCCGGCTGCACCCCACACCTCACCATCACGGGTGTTATATCACAGTGTCTCACAGAGGCCCTGGCAGCACTTCCCTCTCTGCAGGTGGTGAGTTCGTTTGGATTACAGCTGCCCCGTTGGGCAGAGAACACCGATAGCTAAATCACACATTAGCAGTGGATACATTTAGAACATTCCATCACATATGCTCATCCTGCATATATCCACGGATGCACTGTTGGGATGTATTATAGTCAGTTTGTGCTACAGCAAAAAGGGAGTTACTTTTGATTCCAGGGGTCTAAGTGTTGAACAACCAGTAGGCAATGGTACTTGACTGGAAATTGGAGCAAGTTGGGGCAATGCTTGGATGGATTTTACCTGGTACTTTTTTGGTACAAACTCCGTCAAAGGTTCCAAGTGTGCGGAGTTAAAATACTGCAGATCACTGATTGGTCAGAGAGAATCGTCACTCATCAATCACGAAACAGGGGAAGTCTTGCACGCATCTGCAACTATTTCAGTCACTAGACCCGGATTTTAGAAAACGACGGAACCACACCATGGTCAATTGACAAAGTACTGTTCTTTCTTTGTTGGGTTGCCGATGAAAGTTTGTGTCACGTTGAAGACGATGTCACTGCAGTTTAATGCGGCCGCGCTATGGCTATTGGCTAAGAACCACGCCAACGTACTATCAACAGTGCAAAACAAAACGAGAAAAGTACCTGGTACTAAAAGTGAATCAAGCTGTACCATGCAGTGGAAGCATATGATTCCCAAGGTGGACTTTCAGTTAAAGGAATACTGTCATATTTTCGGAAAATGTGCCTGTTTGTATAATAAGCATAAAGCCTTGGAGGCAGGAGGAATCCCTGCAGACAAATATAAAAATGTTGTTGACTGAAGGTGAGTGCTGTAACAATTTCTACAGTGACTTACCAGAGCCTTGTCGTCACCGTGACATTGCCAAGCAACCAATGGAGACATTGCACGGTATGGTACTGGGCGAAACTGTTCGTCAGCAGGCCAGCACGTACGTCTCCCTTTAAACTACAAACGGACTTTCTTACATTACTTTTAATGTACGGATTAACTAATGACAGATAAGGTTTGGACAATGATGTAATGCATTTGTCATCCTGTAATTGCCTTGTGAGTGGAAATTAAGAGACGGCTAGCTTTGTATTTTTTTACTTTGAGTTTGTTTCCCACAAACAATAACACTTGATAATTTAGCAAGTGGAAGCCCTATTGTCTTATGGTGCAATGTGTAAGATTTGGTTTAGGCGTTTGGTTTGCCAGATCGCTTGGTTCGCCAACACGGTACCATTGGGAGACACAAGGGAGGGGAAACCAGCAGAAACTCGATTGAGGGAGAAGAATGGCCGGAACCATGACAGTGAACTTGTATGAATTCATTTTGTCCCCCTGCTTGAGTATTTCTTTCTATTAGTACTCTCCATTTCTCTGTCTGTCTGTCTGTCTGTCTGTCTGTCTCTAACTCATTCACTGACAGCCCTTTCAGACACAACGCGACAACGGCACCACTGAACTCCGAAACTCATTGTTTCCAAAGGCTTTTCGCTGCGATGAGCAAAGCCCCAAATGTGGCTGTTGCACGCTGAACCCAGCGGCGAGCGCAGCTCAAGCCACGATGTGCCGTATGCAGCTCTCCTTCACCAGGAAACGACATTTAGTGTAGCTGTATTGTGGTCCGGGTGGAAAGAGTAGGGCTTTTACAGTGGGTTATGATAAATCTCTGTAACCCACTCTTTATTTCTGCTAGAGGCTACATTAGCTGCTACTAGCATAACAAACCTAAATCAACCAAATTATTGGCATTTGAGTTGCCTTCTGGGTAATGTAGGCACCTGGTTTTTACAAGAAATAAAAAAGACAATATCTCTATAGGTTCTGCTGCATTGGTTTTGATCCCTTTTTAGTGGGTGGTGGGTGTTGTCAGAACCCGTAACCACACCCAACAGTGATATCAAGATGTCCTGGAGAACCTGTGCATCGCTGCAGCAAGGTGAGAAATTAAACCACTGGAGGTCAGCAAAAAAAAAAAAAATGTTAAAATGGCTTTAATAACTATGGGGTTTGGTGTTTTGTTCCTAATTTCAACAACAAAGAGATCTAGATTTGCGACAGGTTTGAATTGCGCCTCTGACTCTCATTTCCGTAAAAAAAAGCCACTAAAATCCATGAGTATCGTGTTATTTAGAGCCATATGCCACACTGGGAAACATACGATTTTCTGAAAGAAAGCTTTTTCATTAAAAGAGGGAACTTAAACAGCTTATAGTTACACTCCCACTACAATTAAAGCTGATTCCCACGTTGCTGAAAGATGCCATGACAAGTTGGAGTATTGTGTAGCAGCTTCAGTTCATCCCAGAACCCTTTCAGCTGGATCAGGACCAGAGTTTCATTCTGCTTCTTGCAGCCTCCTAATGATTCAAACTAAACGAGGTGAACTCCTGGTGGCAGTGAAGAATCCAGATTTCTTTTTTTTCTTTTTCACAGCCACACCTTAAGGCGTTAGTTTCCCCAACCTGAATAAAAAAAAAAAATACAATATAAACAAAGAGTCCCTTTTAGTGTGCATTAAAAAAAAATTAAAATAAAATAAAAAAAGCCGCTTTGATGCTGGAAAACAAATGTGCAGCAACTTTAAGACTAACACTGTTAACACTGGTAAAAATACATAATATTTTTACATTCAATGACTTAATGGATGGATGGACCTTATATGAATTTAGCCTTTTAATATCTACCTTATTGTATTAAACCATTGCTGCAAATCAATAAGTAGGACTGTTTGAATAGCTGTTTCAGGTTTTTATGTTTTTTGCATCAATGGATTAAAGTGCCTGGAGTTATGATGACTTGTCATTCTGTACACATGACATCTATTGCTCTCCCGAAGGTTTCTTCCCTTTTCCTCCCCGTTAAAGGTTTTTTTTTGGGGGGAGTTATTCCTGAACCGATGTGAGGGTCCAGGGACAGAGGATGTCGTATGTGTACAAATTGTAAAGCCCTCTGAGGCAAATTTGTAATTTGTGATTTTGGGCTGTACAAAATACATTGAATTGAATTGTCTATCACCACATACAGTTACATATAGACAGTTTGTATCTACTCCTGCCAGTGCCCATGGCCCCCATTTTCAGTCACGTATCTTGTATAAACAGTGGAGCTGACATTACATGGTCGAGGTGAGGCTAGGTAGTGATGGCACAGTTTCGTATTGCCTCTTTTTCCAATGAATAGAATGCTTGTACGAGTGTGGGAGAGAGGAAGAGAGATACACAGAGCCTCTAGCCCACTAGTCGTTTCTCTCATTCTGGCCTTGAACCTTACATGCTGCTGGAGAGAGCAAATAAAAAGAAGCAAAATCTATGACAATCAATGGCTCTTTAACGTCTAATTCCTTACACCTGCTGCAGTAAAATGAAAGGACGATTTTCTAACCATGACACCCTCAGACAGTTATTGGGTAACATTGTCTTGTCTTGGTTTGTAATGCACATGAATGATTCATGTCTTCGAAAAAGGAAATGTCAGTTTAGGCTTTTCTTGAAAATATCTATGTTTGGTTCCTCAGACGGTTGATTCACAGCTTTTTTTAAGTTTGGATTCTCTGTGCCATGTGAAAACCCTCCAAATGTCAGTACTTGTGTTAATTGCGTGCATACACTACCTGCACTCATAATCTGTGTTGAGCAGTAATGCATTACTGAATAATGTGATTACCCTTTTCAGTGACTTGTAGTCTAAGGCTTATGATTTTAAATCCATTAATTACATTACAGTCACCACAATAACAATTTTTCCATCAACGTGAACTAATTTTTACTCGCAATATTCTGCTGCTTGAGCAGAACCCCCCCGGCACTCCATAGCATCATGACGTAGAAGGTTTGCAGGTCGTGGTCAACGTTGTAAGAAGTGGTTGATGTTGTGAAACATCATGGTTAGGTTTAGGACACAAAAATATTTTACATTGTTAAATGGTGGCAGTTAACGTTGTAACACAAGATTAATGCTGTGAAACGCTCGTGGTTAGGTTGAGGCAAAAGAAATACGAAACGTGAAATGGTCGCGGTAAGGTTTGGGCAACAGAAATATTTAATATTGTGAAACAGTCGCAGTTGGGTTTAGGCAACAGAAATACTTAGCTTAGTGAAACGGTTGCGATTGGGGAAGGCAACAGAATTACTTGACATTGTAAAACAGTCAGTTAAAACGGTTGTAGTTAACATTGTAACACATCGTTAACGTTGTAAAACGGTTGTAGTTAACGTTGTAACACATGGTTAACATTGTAAAACGGTTGTAATTAACATTGTAACACATGGTTAACATTGTAAAACGGTTGTAGTTAACATTTGAACACATGGTTGCCGTTGTAACAATTCACCCTCCTAATACAACCGAAGGGGAAAAGTATGCATGCTAAATTTAAAGGAATGGGCGGATCTGACATTAAGTGCATGCGTTATGTTTGAAACAACAACAAAGATGGCAGATTAAATCAATTAATGAAAACAATACAGTCAGTTGTAAACTTAAATGTTATTATTAAAGCAAATACAATGCGGCATACGCTGTAACCGACAAAAAGAACCTCCGGCGCAACAAACAATTAACCCCTCCCAAACTACAACTCAAAGCCTGGGTCCCATCAGTCCCAAAGTCCCCTAATAATCCCAAAAATGTCCAGTAGCAAATGAATCCCCCAAAGCCGGCAAACAAAGTTAATTGAGAGGCGGAAGCGTGGTGGGACGCCGCTGCTCCTTACACTCCGGAACGAGTGCTATCTCACCACAGTCCATTTAGATGGTGGGCCCGGTGTGCCGTATTCCGGCGCATACTCCTGCTTTTAATCCACAAAACGGTATATTCCAGATCCTTAGTGGAGCAGTCGCCGGAATCTCATGCTGGCCGTGTCAACTAAACCACCGACTTCTTCCCCTGTCTGCGCGCTCCATCTCCTTGCGTCACTTCCCCCCCCGTCACATTTTATACAGTTGAGTACAAATAGAAATTATAATAACAATAATAAAAGATCCTAACTATCACCTATGCTTATCTTACGGCTACCGATAACCCTTACCGGTACGGTGCAAAGGAAAATGAAAACACAAATCATGTTTCCTATTTACTGGTACCGTACCTAAGGATGGACATATGCGATCATTACATGGTTAACGTTGTAAAACGGTTGCAGTTAACATTGTAAAACGGTTGTAGTTAACGTAACACATGGTTAACATTGTAAAACGGTTGTAGTTAATGTTGTAAAATGGTTGTAGTTAACATTGTAACACATGGTTAACGTTGTAATACGGTTGTAGTTAACGTTGTAACACATAGTTAACATTGTAACACATTGTTAACATTGTAAAACGGTTGTAGTTAACGTTGTAACACATGGTTAATGTTGTGAAATGGTTGCGGTTAAGTTAAGGCAACAGAAATACTTGGTAAAGGTTGAAACATGAAGAGGTTAAGTTGCAAAATGATCGCAATTAGGTTGAGGCAAGAGAAATACTTACAACATACTATGTTGTGAAATGGTCGCGGTTTGGTTTATACTGTATAAACATAATGGTTTGGGTTGAAATAAGTAATGATATTTTCATGTGATTCAGTGACTTAGGGTCACGGGACATAATGTGATAATTGGTCAAAATAACTAAACATTTGGTTTCTTAAATAGTGAAAGTCCTTTTTGTAAGTAACCAGTCTAACAAAGATCATAATATAGCTCTGCAGCATAGCACCACCTTGTACTGTTTCTGTGTTACACATCAGTTATAAAGGAAATTGTCTCAGTGCCCTGTACTCCCTGCATGGCCATGCCGTCCTCATCTCCCCATACACAAGTCATTAGCTTTAAACCAATGTCTGAACAACCTGAACTCCCCGTGTCTTCCATCAGTCCACATCCCAGTAACGCCAGGTGCACCTCTGAAACGCTGCGAGGGTGCAATTATTCCTGCATCCACTGCACCTGCTATGACGTCTGAAATTAGCTCGGCGCAGCATGGCGCTTGGCATTTTTCTCCATCTAGCAAATATTCTTGGGGACTTGGGAGGCGTGAACAGGGGTGCAGTCACACCTTGTTTGCTGCATTTCCCATTTTGTCTGCAGTCATCCCAATATGGAAGTTGGCAGATCATCGTGTAGGTCGTTAGTCACACTACACTTTCCCACTCTAGATATAAAGCAGGTTTTAGTGTTTGATACATACATACACCTTTTATAGCAACCCAGAGAGAGAAAGCTCCATCATCGAAGACATGATGAAAAACACAGACACCAAGGCTGAATGCTGTCTGCTTTCTGGTTCGTTCGTAGATATGTGGTTGCATTTTGTCTGAGACAGTTTAAAGTAAATTAACTGTATTTCTGAGCAATTAATAAGCAGAAAGAAGCAGAGAATGTGAAGGTTTTGACGAGAAGAAATGCAGGACTGCTGCTTCAACCGTGTTGATTTCAAACATTATGCAAAGAACTGGGGTGAACATAAATGCAGGATCGGACTATAGCTCAGGCTTTCAAACAAATGAGATGCCAGGTAGCAGTGAAAAGGAAACAATAATCCATGTGATGAAGGAGGTACTTTTACAACCAACTGGCACAGAGAGCGGACAGAGTGCTGACGAATGAACAGCTGCCACTTGTGCTGCGAACAACGTGGCGCGTGGTTTTATGACTTGTCTGGGATGACAAACGCATACGAGCCTCCAACACGCGCACCGATCTGGACAATTTTTTAATTCTATGGCCAAGGGGCAAGGGGCCAGAAGTGAAGTGACTTTGTTCAAGTCCTGATTTATTGTTAGATTTTGATTATTTTTGCATGAGCCAATCCAATATTTATTTTTGTTTATTTTCTTTGATATATTACAGCAGCGCACCATAGTGAGGCTATAGTAACATTTCATGAAGTGCAGAAAATCGAGGATTATTATAACTTAAACCAGAACAGTAGAATAGCTCTACTTAAAGAAAATATCACCTGCATGGGAGGATTCTCTATGAATACTATAGAAAAACAACAGACAAAATGACTACAAACAGATGCTAACCAACTATTAACAGATGTAAACACAAAGTAATGCAAAACAACTGTAAAGAGGCACAAAGTGACTACAGAGGCACAAGACAACCAAGAGATTCAAAACCACGACAAAGACACGGAAAATGATCACAAACAACCAATGACAAACGTCTGCAAGCCGACACAAAGAGACACGAAACAACAAGAGATGCAAAACAACTACAAAGCGATGCGAACCCTCTTCGAAAAGACGGCAAAAAAAAAGAATTGACTACAAATTAAAAACAAATGAGTATAAAGAGACACAAACATACTACAGATAAAACCACTACATACAGAAAAGAGACAAATCAAATAAATAAACTACAATGAATGCAAACAGATTATAGATTACAGGAGATTTCAAGAGATTACAAGATGCAAACTGACTACAAATAAATGCAAAAAACCCCGACTAAACAGAGACGCAAAAATACAAAATGACTACAAAGAGACGCAAAAAATTAAATAACTACAAAGACATGCAAAGCAAGGCCTATGTTGGGTGGGGCTACAACAAATTTGTGCCCAAAGACCTCTTGTCATGTGCCTCCTGGATGTGGATGTGCCTGAAGCAGGTCTTACTTGGGTGTATTATCTAATCAGCTTGTTTTGATAGGCTCAAGCAGAGCAGCAGGGAGACACAGAGCTACTTGAGGCTCTGATATCCTCTCTACCGCTGACTGTGATCTCCTGTGACATGAAGTTTTCAAAGGAGACAATATCAGTGCAGGAGATGAATCAAGAAAATGAAGATGGGGTTTTTTAAGTGAAGGGCGAGGTAGAGGAGGGATGTGAGAGAAAAGTAATAAGAGGAGGTGAATTGAGTGCCAGTAGGTGTCCTCATTCAACAGTGAGAGGATTCAGCCAGCAACAGCCTTTACGGGAACAGATCAGTGTTACAACCCCCCGGAGCTTTACATTCTAATCTTCTACCTAACCCATTGCCTATTCAAGGTGCAGTTTGAGCGATATGTGATTTACACACAAATCACGCAGATCTTTACCCATATATGGGGCCGACCTCTCATCTATGAACGTACTGAATTTACTTGATTACACACAGTATTTGTTCTACTTCATAAATTGGAAATGCTGCTTCAACTGAAATTAGATTGTATGATTTTTTTTTTCTGTTACATAATCAAGATCTGTAAATCATACGTCTCTCAAGTAGAAAGAAAATCAGATCTCAAAAGGGATACATATATATTTATTGATTGGTTTCATAATCGTGGCCCCTGTGGTTGCATATTATAATCAGTGCACCTTTATTTTGCGGTCACTGAAGACTGACTTAGTGAAGGGTCAATTGGTGCGGCATTAAGAACTCAAGATTTTCACAAAAAGTTGTGGAAGGAAAATGTTTATGTTTTATGCTTAATAAATGTCTTATGTTTAGTGAAACTATGAAGCCATGTTCGTCACATATACCTATTAATCCGTGACATATTATTATAAGTTATACTCATGTGAATCTGTAAAGCGGCCCACCTAAGAGAAAAGTGTTTAATTAGTCTGATGAGATAAGCTTAGTAGGGACTGTCCCACAGTTGAAGGTAGCAGCAGATAAGGTCGCAGTGACCTGGCACATTCTAGCCTGGGCCGGTAGCGACGGCGCCTTGGCCCCAGCTGGTGTATAAGCGATTAAGTCCCCAAGGACTAGCTAGGGGGAAGTTGAATATTATGACTAGTAGCGGGTGAATATTATGACGGGGGAAGGTAAGCATGGGAGGCAGACAGCGAAATAATCAGTTCCTTTATTAAACCGGCGTCAACTGGTTAGCATGGCGTGCGTGAGGTATGTGGTCACCCGATACGAGAAAAAAGATGACCACAGGGGAGGGGTTAAAGGGTGGAACAGTGGGCCGCACCTAAATTGAAATGTTTCATTATAAGAACTACGTCAATTTGTATGTTCGCGAGTTGTTTTTTTCCGGACCCAACTCGGTTTGTTTATAATCTGTGTTACAAATAAATCTACATGAATTGAATTTTTAATCAATCTCTCTGGTATTCTGTGGGTGTTCAAGTACTGAGGTCCCGTTCGTGAGTTCCTGTGGCGCCTCACTAGCAGTCAGATAGGAAATAGCTATTAAGTTTATACAGAATCAGGTTTTAAGAAGGTTAATCACCATCGAGCCAGAATACGAATCAGCGGAAGAATTCAGCCACAACAAAGTGTAGTCCAGTCTAATATCAGTAACTGCTCATAGGTACTGTTTGGGTGTTTTGAAGTGGGGTTGTATGAGGTACTTAGTCAGTGTACTACCTTTAGACAGGAGTGCCAGCAGGCGAGCAGTGCAATGAACTGCTGTGTGTATTTTAGACACCTGAAAGGCAGGCACACCAGTTTGCGTACACTATATTTAGTCTGTATTTGTCAATGGAGTCTCGTAATTTGAAGAGAGCTTTGACATGTTTCAGTTCAGTTTCCCGTCACAAAGGGCTGTCTGATGGCAGGATAAAGCCACAGATGAGCAATTAGTCAGCATCGATGCCTATTGTTGACTGGTCGACTATCAAAACCACCAGTATACCGGCAGCGACGGGGTTCTTAAGCACACGCCTACAGAGCTGATCACTTTGAGAGATGAGTTTCAGTGCAGCCATCCCGAGGTACATTACAGAAAATAACAGCTGCACATGTTGTACAGTAATTTGTGCTCCAGCACCAGCTTCGCCTTCACCCCGTCTTGCGTTGAGGTTACTGCTCCGAAGGCTGTGGCCACGGAGAGATAGAGGTTAATTGTGCTCCTGGGAGACGTGGGAGATAGAACTAGGAGTTGTACATGTAGAAAACACTTCTGAAGTAGAGTGTGTGTGTGTGTATAAATATATATATATATATATATATATATATATATATATATATATATATGCTCAGATTCCACAGTATACACAGGGAGGCAGAGAGCTGCTAATGAAATTCTGACACCACACAGTGATGCGGGAGAGCAGCAGTGGGGAGATCGATACAGACAGTGGGTAATGACTCCTGTGATCCCTGCAGACCTTTGGGGGCCTCCTATCAAACCCACCGTGGACGTCGCAGCTCCTCCATTCATTACCTCAGCGAGAAATGGAGGGTGGTATAAGGGAAAGATGGGAAAAAAGAGTCGTCACTGCTGGTCCCACACTCGCACCGTCACATACTGTTCACTATGCTAGGTGCACTTTGGGGGTAAAGTAGAACACAATGAGGCCAATTTTTGTAGGAGGTTTTACACCAACCAAGGGATGTCTTTTCATTGGATTGCATCACATTGGATTTCATTGGTCTTTTCCTCACAAAAACTTGCCCTTCACCAGATGAGTGACGGTCAGAGCATAACGCAGTCTCCTTCTGTGGTGTTTTGTGGCTTCCGTTGGCACAATAAATATTTTGTTTACTTTTTTAACTCTAGACCCTAGGGGGGAATTTGAGGAAAGTTAAATACACTTTTTTTCATTTTTATTTTGTAAAGGACACGGGAATCATTTTTATACTATGTACTAAATATAATCCAATAAATATAATTTCCACTCATGTATCTTGTATATACCATTTGGTAACACCTTATTTTGAAAACCGGGCGTAGTCACAATTGTATCCTTCTGCTAACTTCGCCAAGTTCATTGCTCCACTTGCCATGTACCGTGGGGGAAAAAATAAATAATATTATATATTTATATTTTAATGTCAAGCTATCCGGCCAACAGCCAGCACTTTTGGAAAACCCTGCTCCTCTTGTCTGTGACTCAGAGCTCATTGGTTGGGTCCTTCCAAATAATGCATATTCAACTTCACGTTAGAAAATCCATCTGAATGCAGAATATCTTCTCCTGGTATGCCAACAATCCTCCATTAAATACATATTTATAAAAGAAAGATGAGTACAGTGGTGTGGTTAAAAAAAAAAAGGCTCCCCGCTGTGGTAGGAAAAAACACCCATCAGAAAACCTATGCCTTGGCATTTTCTGTAAGGAATACAATGGCAGTGTCTGAGCCCACTGAGGCATGTTCCATCCTCTGACAGGATGTGAGTTTGCTGAGCAAAGATGTGACGTGAGATTTACCCCAGCTGTAGCCCCGGGGGACGAAGCCCTCGCAACGATGATCCCAATCATCCCAAGGTCAGGGCGCTTTTTCACATCATTATCACTCCTCCGTTGTCCCTTTCTTTCGTCTCATCCCGGAGGATGTCCCGGGCTGCTGCCAGTAGGTGACGGAGGAGGTGGGGGGCTCGTACCATTATGCCGCTACGGTAAACTTTAGTGATGGCCTGACATGCTCAAACACACGGAGGTTACCTCGGTGATCTGTCATGCCCGAGACGAGGAAAACTGTGACCTCCTCAGGGAGGAGACGGTCAAAATGTGCTGGGACTGCAAAGGTATAGGTTTACATGAGGTGAAGATAAAGTGGCAGTGATGGAACCCAGATGAAGCCTGTGGTGAAACGTGTTGTTTGAACAGTTGCAGTTACTATTCAATAAGCATGGACTACTGAAGAATGACTGAATGAATTAGATGACTGGGGGGAGTATTTATGCAAAGTTGCATTTCTTTGCAAAATGTTTTGGTTCTAGAGTCTGGGGGAGGTAATGACTATAACCGCCGGGCTAGTTACTGAACTGCTGTAGCTGGCGAGCTAACATACTTGAGTGCAAAGCCATTGTTCCAATGGCCCTTTACTCCAAACCCCCAATAGTCTGAAAATTGCGTCCAACAGCCCGTTACCCTGAAAACAAACGGCCATTGTTCCAAAGGGTCATTGCTCCGAAAAATACACCCTCTCCCTCCAACAAACACATGGCGAAAATATTGTGCAGAATGACGTCATCGGACATTTTGACTTTCCTTCTATGGCGAAGGCATGACCCGCCCTACTCTGCCTCTGATTGGCTTAACCCGATATTCTTACCTTAACCCAGTGGTTCTCAAACTTTTTCTGTCACACCCCACTTTGGAGGAAGAAAAATGGTCATGCCCCACCGCGCCAACAAAATGGCCCATGTTGAATTTGATTGAAATAGCAAACATTTTCGACTCCTCTATCTGTGCTTTTTCAACTAATAAAGAAAATTGCAATCACTTTCAAGTAAACCAGATTGCTCCATCAGACAAACAAAATGTGCAATCACTTTGTTAGAACAATGCAAATAAAATTATATCTGTGCAAAAAATAACTAATATTTGGCAAAACACATCTTATTGTAGCTGCAATTAACCTGTTTTGAACTGATTATATTTTCAAGATAATAACAATAAAGTGCAACCTGTGCAAAACTAAACAAAACAAGTTCTAATATTTGACAATAAAGAGTTTTACTGAGTTTTACACTGCATATCTTTTCAAAACAACAATAACGTGCAACCTGTGCAAAACCAAACCAAATGAAATCAGATATGTGAGCCATCAGGTTGTCTCAGTATTAGTGGAGCAGTGAGCCTGCTTTCCACTACAAATCTTTTTAAAACGGGGTGTCAGACTTGATACGGCCTCTCTCAATCCAGGCTCCATGTAGAGCTCAGATCTGTACTTTGTTTGGAGAGAGGCAACAGCAGAGTGACCGACCTCACAGAGGTAGGCAAGCAGAACGCCCGTGTGAGTCGTCAAGGAGCTTGGCCGTCGCGCATGCGCAACCATAACCTGTTAAAGGCGTAATGTAAACATTTACACAAAAGTACAGGCATTTCACCATGTATTTATTAATGACTGCTGTGTTCACACCAAAAGTGTTGCGAATGTTTCGCGCGAGTAGATTAAATACAAAGTCACTGCACAGACGCGAATAACCCGAATTTCCAACGGGCGGCGCGAATGACGCGGCGCGAACAATTCGCCTCATTCGCGTGATGCTGTGTCTTTAAAGCCAATCATCACTGACGTCTTGCGAGAAACTATGGAGGAGAAGTTGATAGACTGGAAGCGGCAGTCATCCCGATCCTGGAGAAGCTGTGTGCAGCTACGGATGATGTTATGAATCCAGAAACGAGGGCGTTTGATGTCCCGACGTTTGTGGGACTTCCACAACACGTACAAAGCAGAAATAGTGGTTATTTATTCCACGGTGGATGGCGGAAATGAACTATTCCTATGGAGATAAGCCACACCCCCTCTCCGGCGCGAATGAAGCGAAATAACCACAAATACTCAGGTGAGTAACCTCACACGAGTAAAGCGGTGCGAACATTCGTATTTTGGTGTAAACACAGCAAGTTTTATGTCCGTGTACTTTGTACTTTTGTAATATGTGAAGTTCTCAATAAAGTTCATGAAATAAAAATATTCAGCATTTCCCCCTGCGCCCCACCTGTAATACCACTGCGCCCCACTAGAGGGGCGCGCCCCACAGTTTGAGAAACACTGCCTTAACCAATCTCATGCCTAAACCTAACTTATCTCTGTAAACTGATAATACATTCATAAGCACAATCTGTCGACAACGGGTCATGATTTTGGTATCGGATGCGTTCTGGTTCTTGTTACTGTAGTTCGAGTAGTATTGACCAATCACGTTGGAGCAGGCTTTGGTAGAACGCTTTGGCTGAAATGCAATCCTCCGGCTATCGTCTGACTATAAGTTTAGCTTGTAAACTAGCTACTTGTGAAATAATTTAATAGTCAATTGGCCCAGATATCCGCTGGTGTGATCTTGCCCCTTACATTAGCTTGACGCTATGATGCATATTTATGTTGATTGAAAAAAAAAGACGACTCATCCAAATGAAAGGACAGGGAGACCAACTTTGCAGTGTTTCTGCACATGGTATATTCTTATTACATGTATTGGATGTTGTTGTTTTTATTAGGACTGTCTCTCCCGGTTGGTGCCTGTCCTGTCTCAGAAACACTGTGCAGTGGCACGCATTGTGCTTCACAGTCCCTTTGAAATATTAATGAGAACGTCCACTGGACGTATTCACATTTCACAGTGAAGGCGTAGACGGCCTTCATTAGAGCATGTATCAAACAGGGTTTTTTTGTGTCACCGGGGAGCCGGCAGTGGGACGCTCTGTGCTGTGCCACTTAATAACCTCTGCAGGGATGCTAAAGCCTGCCCATTCCTCACCCTGACACAGCAGCCTAAATTGGGACTGCATGACGTGTTAACTGATGATACTTTGTCCAGAGGAAGGCCGGCGCTGCTGCCCGTCCCTTCATCGCATGAATTATATCATGATCAGGATGGAAGTAGGGCAGCGCAGCTGAAAAAACTGTGTCAAAACAGATTCCATGACTGTTGTTACAATGACTAAGCATCATGATGTGGCTCTGGAGCTCTGTAGGTCACCAGGAAGTGTTGCGTTTGTCGGACATGATCTGGCATTGTCTGTTTTGTTTACCCGGAATGAACAGAATTCTGCAACGAAAACAAGATAAATAAAGATGTCATTGCAGGTCAGTGGGTAAATCAAAGTGGCGTCACAGCAAGAGGGATTCAAGTCTTTGTGTGGTGTTTGCATGTACTGCTTGTGTCTGTTTCCTTATGATGTTATTCTGTAGTTGTGTTCAGGTTTCATCAATTTCAGATGCACTACGTGGCAAGAGAGAGGACTAGGACTATAAGCCTAGGCTATAATGGCTTTACATAGTAAATTATATGTACATTCCTCATCACTTTTACTGTTTTTTTTTACGTTTTCCTTGCGCAACAAAACAACGTTGTTGGGTTTAGGCAACAAAAGTACTTGGTTAGGCGTTCGATGCATAAGCTACTAAACAAAAGGACGGTAAGAGTGGTCAACGTTGACTTGGTTTTGTACTGACATGAACAGCGCCCTCCTGGGTGAAAGTCCTGTGTCTGTTCTATCTGTCCAGTCTCTCCTCCCATCCGCCCAAGCGGATTTTCCTGCTCTTCATGCTACATCGTTCGCTCTGACAGTCTAGTTTTGACAAAGACGGGCTTACATTGGAGTGACTTTGTTAAGGTTAAATGGAAAAAGCTCCTAAAGCAACTGTTATATGCCATTATTTTATAACTATTTCATAATCAGCGTGTGTATAACTGGTACCAAGACATTGAATTAAGGACATTGTACGTTGCGCAATCGCGGGAGATCTCGCATAACCGGAAGCAGAACTGCACACGGTCACAGCAGGATGACGCATTAAATAATGCGTTCCATTGGATTTTTAAGGACGAGACGGGGCCACGTGACGGGAGTTGCGCTGCTGGACGAGAGGGAGGATGACCTGTTGCGCAATCCTGTTTCATGAAACATTTGTTATTTTTCATATCGTGTATTTAAGGTGTAATTGCTTTCATTCAAAGTAAATACTTTTTTTACTTAAACTTCGAACCACCATTCGGCTTTGTTTATTAGCGGATTCCTCATTGGGGCTCGGCCTCTTTGTCGTGCGTCTTGAGGGATATAGTCTTCATGAGCGAAGGACGATATTCTTCACACTTGGAAGTGCGTCTCATACACACACCAAAATGTGAGGACGCCGAGGGGCGATGACTAAGGGTCGGCGTTTGACCAACCCGTTCTCACTCCCAACTGGTATGAGAGCTGCATGTATTCCCTGCTGCGTGGAGTAATCCTCTCGTCTCCTCTAAACAGAGGCTAATCAGCAGCTCCGAGTTGTTGTCTGTGTCATTGTTGCATCAGTTACGGCTGCACCGCATTCCACTCTCCGGCTGTGTCTTATTACTGATTCAGAAGCTAAGGTTAGAGGGCGTCTGCTGGCTGGATGGAGATATCACACTCAGAGAGTCAGAGTTAAAACAGAATATCATATTACTTCTATAGTCTCAGTCCTCCGCACTCTGTTTATCTGCCTCTTTCGTTTGGTTTTTTTAAATGTTAGAAGTTGTTTAAAATACGTTTTAGTATTCTTGACGGACTCTCTGGTGTTTACTTGTCGAACACTTTGTAAACTCTAAATTTATTATGATTGAATAAGTACACTGCAAGGATTGATGCATAAATAATGAAGAACCTTTGAAGTTCTGAAGTGATGAATCCGTTGTGACTCCTGTTGGCAAGATACGCTATATGCAGTATGTTTACATGCATTCAAGAAACCACGTTACATCCAGACATCCAATTACACAGGAAAACATAACCCAACTGTGTTCACTGTAATAACCTAGTTACTGTGGAAACTGGCTATTTTAGACTTCCTGAGCCCACTTAGTATCAGTTTAATAGTCTGAAATAAAAGGATGTATCATTACGTGCAATGATAGTAGGCCTTTACCTAACGTAACCTTATTATGCGTATAGGGATGTAATCTTTAGTAAAATTACCTCCACTTATGTTGATTTCTTTTGGCTGGATAACAATGAAAAACTCCAGCTTTTTTTTGGAGCAGATTTTAATTGCCAGGCATGGGAGGGAAGGCAGAATATCTTTTTTAGGACCGAGCGGTGAAATATGTCATTTTTTGATTGAATAATACTGCAGCTGTATCTTTAGGGTCTGATAAACATATAAGGGTTGGGCACATTATGTGCATGACACGAAAATATTGAAAATCAATCAATCAATCAGACATGGCCAAGAAATCGTCAGAGAAATCCCGCAGGGGAAATCAGGTTTCTTGAATTCTCCCTCGAAGAGCTAATTTGACTAAATACGTTTTTATTTAATAATCATTTGTTTGTAATACCATGGTCCTTAAAGATCCTTTTAGTTTGGCCACACTTCACCGCAGAATCAAATATGACCGCAGCTCGTTGAGTGCATGGAGGCTCGCCACAGGAAGCACTTCGAGGCTGCTCTGGTTTGTTTCCGGCGTTGTGTAGTCATATCTCAACATTCAAATTTTGGTGGAAGTACGTATGTTTAAGCATCACAATGCTATTTTCCCAAGACCTTCTAAAAACGGAATGATACGTGAAATGCACGATATATATATATATATATATATATATATATTTCCTAATCCACTGTCAGTGCATTACCTTCAGTAATTTAGAAGCAGACAGGAGTACTGGTACAGTAGTTTAGCAATGTGCCGCTGTGAACGCCTTGTTAAATTTAAATCCAAGACCGGCAGCAGCTGTTCTGTGAGGTAAAATTACTGTTTGACATTAGAGTCTTGTGGCTTTGAAGGGATAGAACGGCTTTGAAGCCAGTATATCGCTCTCTTCAAAAGCCACACGAGTCCATTGACAAAAACTGTTATTTTAGCCCGCAGATCACAGCAGTATACATACAACCCCACTTAAAACAAAATCCAACCTACCCTGCAGCCAGGTACTAACATTTGGTGGAATGTCTGAAACCAGAGGAGTGGAGGCTTTTGCAGCAGCACATGAATGGCCATGGTTTTGGAGTTCCTTGTGTCCATATACTTTTGGCCATTTAGTGTATTAAGAAGCTGATATAAAAAAAGAAGAAAACTCAACATCCATAAAACAGTAACTTGAGCTCATTGTTCATGAAAAGTAAGTAAAAGCTGCATTTTTTTAATTCCAGATTGCAACTTCATCAATTACTGTAATTACACCAGGCATAAGTAAAGCAAGCATTACTGTGTTTCATACCTTACACACACCCCTGTTGTGCTCAAGCAATCTTATGCACACTGGAGTAATATAACTGACACAATCTTTGGAGGGGAAATGTGTTTATTTCTTTCTTTCTGCTGAGTGTCATCATCTCCGGAGCAGGCTGTCATCTCCGGCTGTGAGAGCAGAGACTTCCTTGCTGAATTGGCTCCTGTTTAGATTAGCATGCTAATGCCGGAGTCAAATTTCCACCATTGAGAATAGAGGGATCTCTCAGGATTTGTCACCGAGACTGTGTGAGCCTCTAGTGGTCGTGTTGGGTGGTGAAACATGTCACCTCTGATGAAGGAAAAACTCTGCTTCTTTGAATTTCTTCACATATATAGAATAAACAGTACACTTCACACATACATACACCTGCATCAATATGCAAGTTAGTTAATTAATATCTGACATCGAACCATCTGCTGTGTTGGACAGACTGACGTTGAGTAAACGTGTTTGAATTTGCCATTACAACTTGTAATTTACGTGCAAGATAGCAAATCAGCAGGGGGTATTGCCATTGTGTATGACCCTCAGGTACTCGAACGGGCTTGTTTCACGTTTACTAATGAGACTAAAGCCTTAGTTACGGATGGATCCAGAAAAAAAACAATCTAAATGTCAGGACTGATGTAATGCGTAATTTCAACAAACATAGACTTTCACCCAGGAGACCGTTGTATGTGTGCTGTGTGAAACCAAGTCAACGTACATATTGTTACGTAATTTGCATACTTTACTATGCCTGTTACCTAACCAAGCTATTTTGCATAAGACATGCTCATTTTTAACCCAAACCACCATCCTAAGCCTGACCAAGTACGTTTGTTTCCTCAACCAAGTAGTTTTGTTGCATAAGTAAACCTAGAAAACTAAGTGAACATTTTTAACCTGTTGCGGAATTTAGGTAAGTTACGTAACAAACATAGCTATTTTACTTAACAAACATACTTCTTTAATCCAAACCACAATCCTTCCCTAAGCCTAACCAAACGAAATAAACCTAACCATATGTTTACTGTGAACATGGACATTTATTTTGAAAAGTCACTAAGCACTAGCTGACACTTCCAAAACTGACACTAGAAGGGGACTTAGAGTGTCAGGAACGTTGGTTCCACTTGACTTTAGTCATCCGTTCATGTCAGGACGTATTAACTGAGATCATATATTGCTCGCATTGGGATCTGATAAGCCAGACCACATGCAGAGGTGGCCTGGCTCACATTGAGTTTGGATCTAAGTGAGGTGCACCTCACTGGACAGCATGTGGGCAAATCTGTACAATGTATCCAACTTGGGTCTCGCATCATCTTCCCTTTGATCACAAAAAGTCACATTAAAAAGACAAGTGGAACCACGGCCTAAGTTTGAGGCTTTGTCCAAGCGTCAAATTCTTGTATCTTTCATTGTCAATTTTCACAATTGGTACCTTTCTGATTAATGGACAATGCTCTGGCTTGGACAGTAACAGAATAATGGATGAATGATGGAACTGCGTTATGTAATTATGATTTTTAAAGTAAGCCTCCCAACCCTTAAAGTAAGCCTCCCAACCTTGGTAATGCTAACTTTAACAAATGCAACAAATCAACATAATGTTTGCATTAATCATTAAAACTCTGATGTAAAGTAAACAGAAAGTAGCCCCCTGGATTAGCTATTCTGGCTAACTGCATAGGGATCAAACTCACTATTCATCTGCAGTAATTACAAGCATGTCATCTTTTTATATATTTAATTATTCCATTTCTCCAGAAGTAGAGAAGAATAGAAATAACAAAACTGCCCGAACAGGCTTCAATTGACACTCTTTAAAGTTTCAGTTTTAAGTAAATACCGAGTATTGATGCTATGCTAGCTGGAGAGTTGTAGGTATGGCAATGTCAGTCTGCCGCTAGGCCGTTCCACCACTTTGGTCCACTGAAATATGACACCAAAATCATGTGCAGACATTTGCAGTGTCCAGAGGATAAATCCATGACATGACTTATAAGACCCTGGCTTTTCCTCCAGGGGCATCATGATTTTTTTATGTGAAATCTGGGTTACCATGAATTTGGTACAAATACCCATGGTTCCCAGACAATGAAGCCTTTCCTTGGTGATTCCCTTGACTTTTCCTCTTACGCGACAGTAAGGTTGACATTTTGGGCTTTTGATGAAATATCTTGACAACTATTCAATGGATTGCACTGCAATTTGGAAAGGATATCCATGGTGCCCGATGACTCTGAGAGTGACTTTGGTGATTCAGAATTTACATCTTTTGCCACTAGCAGGTCAAAGTTTTCACACTTATCTTGAGAAAAATCTCAACATTTATTCAATAAACTGGCACAAAATGTGGCAATGACATCCATGGTTCCCAGATCACTAATCCTCATGACTTTGAAGATCCCCTGACTTTTCCCCTAGCCTCACCATGAGGTTTTATGAATATGTGTGAAATGTTTGCACAGCAATTGAATGTATTGTTATGAAATGTGGTTCAAAAATTTGTGTTGCCATCAGGATGACTCAATGTTGGTGATCTCCAGCTGGCTCTAGATTTGACCATTCGCGATGTCAAGTCGGCCACCATAGTTGTCCTACGCGCTTGGCACACAAGATAAGTTTCACTTGGTTTGCAGTCTGCAATCTCACTGTTAGATGCCGCCAAATCCTGCAGGCTAGACCTTAAACTCCTGGCTGTGTTGTGACCTGCACAAACCGAGCATCCACTGGCACACGACGGAATACCCAAATTCATATCTGCTCGTGCTCACGCAAATCTTTTTTTCTGCCAGCTGTTCTTCCTGCGTTTGGTAGGATTATAGGATTATAGCCTGAATTATATCATCGTATTTGTCTCACAATAAAGTTAGCTCTTCGTAATAGGCCGCTCTGCTGACAGTAGACTCGTCCATGCTTGCGGTTGTCAAGGTTAGTTATGTCAAAAAAAATCCTGTGTATGTTGGACTTGCTTCGTAGCACAGGCCCCAGGGTCTATTCTACATCCAAATTGACACTGATCCTCCCTGATATTTACCTCAAGTGCTCACATTAAGCTTAACAACCATGATAGGTTAATGGGAGAAGGACCAGGGACAGACTTTGTTCTGTGCACTGACTTATGTTGGCGTGTGAGGGCGGAAAAAAGGATTATCTGAGCCGACACTTTAAGGGGTTCCGTGTGCCATTTTGTCGCTCACTAAACTATCTGCTCTTCCGCTGAGAAGCTATCACACGAGAGGATTGATCTGAGCCACCTTTAATGGAAGGAGAGAGGAAAAAAACACTTGGGAGGCTGGAGAGGTTCGAGCTTGAATTGGGACATTTAAGGAACATTAATGCAAATCAAGTCATTTGGTTGAGATGTAAAGAAAGCGTGAATATAAATATTCAGATACATATTTGTATGTATTTATGTCTCATTTTGTTCTGATGTCTGGTATATCGCCACCATAGTCGATTCCCGGTGGACCTGCAGGTGCTACAGTGCATGTGAGAAAGATGTGAGAAATGTCCGCAGAAGGTACACTCACACACACAAACCAAGGGGCAACTATCCCATTACCCTGGACCCCGTGGGCCCCTGAGGTGCCATGTTTTTTGGTAAATTGATATGAGACAGAGATGCACTTACTCAAAACCTGAAAGGAAAGTAAATTATCTAGACACACAACTCACACGTGTTGAAATGTAATTGTAATACTGTATGTATATTATTATCTAACAAGCGTAATGTTATATTAATGTTGTGTTTGTATTCATATTAATATTGTGTACTTTTTTATTCTGATGCTTTTGGTAGCATTGCCTTTTGATACTTTCATAAGACTATAAAGCCACATTGACTTTGTTGTGTTTGCCTAAACATAACCATTAAAAAAATGAATCCAGCTTTTATTGCTTGTTGTATTGCAAGACCGAATATTATCGGAAAACAAAACAAATGCGTTGTCACTGAACAATTACCTGATACATTATTATTAACTATTATAATGATCAACGTTTTGCTGTTTGCCTAATACATTCCATCAGGGTTAGAGATGCACCGATACTGATATCAGTCCGACTCCGACACAAATAGGTGGATCGGGTATCGTAGAATAATAACAATAAGTACATTTATATCCACGTATTTATTTGTAACATTAGTTTGACAAAGTCAAGAAAGCAGTGTGTAAGTGAGGCCTGGCGTCGTCTTACACATTAAAGAATGATCCCAGCCACTTCCACACAGGGAGGCCTACAGTTTAGTCTACAGTTGCATCTAACCGAGCATTTGCAGTTCGAGTGTCATCACTCCAGCATGTTTCTGATTGGAGGATTAAGACTGCAACCGTCCCTATGTAAAAAAATGAAAGAACGTGTATTCTCCAAATAACTGAATTTCAGTACTTACTGGGTATAGCATTGTGAGAGTTTCCGAGGGTGGATTTCTTCATTTACATTCAAATCCCCAGACATCTTTGCATATCCTGAACCCCGGGCAAATCGAGCGCTTGAGGAAAGAGAACCTTATCTACTGTCTGAAAATCCCCTTACTTCCTGACTGGAAACTAACTTGACAGACGACGTTAACGTCTGCTGATGTGACGGTGAGCTCTCAGCCAACGTCAGGCCGAAGTGACTCGGTTGCCTCAGATCAATGGAGATCCCAATCTCCAGCTCGACACGCTGATGACAAGAGCGATAAGCGTCATCTTTAAAGCAAACCTGCCGTCTTCGTGGACCCACAACATGAAAATTGATAAGGCCCCGCAGGCTGTTCCCCTTGAATAAACCCTGCCGTTGATAAAATAGACACAGTACTCTTAAAAGGATGTATCTTGGTGCTTTCCCTCACAATGACACGTCTGAAGTGAAACGAACATCTCCTTTATTTCCCCTCCGCCTCTGCGCAGTTCGGAGAGTAATCGCTCCCATGGAACAAAAAACAAAAAAAACAAAAGCATACAGATCTATTTCCTGTCGCCGTCGTGATACCCGTGTGCATTGTTGACAGCCAGATGATTAGACGACTTCAGAGGAGCTCTCATTTTCAAAACGGCGCCCTCACGCTTTCTTAAATATACTTGAGCCCACAGGAGTTCTTTGTTGTTATCTCTATGGAGATTCTTTCTAAATTTTGTAAATAAAACAAGGATGTGGTTTTGCAGATGGATGGTATGGACTTGTCCCTTTCAATATTTTGGGGGGACAGAATTGTCCCTAACAATATTTGAGCAAACTTCTCACATAACTTTTGCATTATCTTGAGAATGCAAAAGAATGCTTGAAAACCTGACTGCATTATGTTCCATTATATTTGTATATTTTGAATTGTCACCTGATGCCGGAATTTAGTGTTTCTTTCCATGAATCAAGACTTTTTCACCATAAATGGATGCAGAAAAATTGAAGTGATTGACGTTCAAAATTTCAGACCGCCCACTTAATGTGTCCCCACCAATGTTGAAACAAAACCTACGCTCTTCAAATAAAGGATAGGTGACTCAAGTCTATCAATGTTTTAAATGAACAATTTAATAATTTTAATCATCGATAGTTCGAAAGGTTTTCTCTAACATAAAGACCCAGTGAAATGAAAAATGCACTTTTAATTCATGGCAGCTAGTATTGGCTTCATGCTTTCGGGGTATGAAAACATTATGGAATATTCGAGAAGATGGCGACAGCAGACACAGCCGATTCAGAAGTTATTCTGCAAACACCTTCCATAACCCATTTAGCGCATCAACTCTTTTTTGATTGAGGCAAAAAAAAACAAAAAAACAAGTGACATAAAAACGTTTTGCCGCTATTGAGGAAGTTGCATCAAATTTTGACATTTCCATACAGCTTTTCTAATGCTATACTTCAAAATGAGCACATGCATATGGGAATGGCAACACGGCTAGGGTCACTGTTTCCACGTCATCCAGTAAAGAAAATGCTTTGGGTAGCGTGAGTGAAATGTGAGCTCTTACACGGACATTAAAACGAGTCAGTATCTAACTATGGCTCAATGAATTCTCGACGACCACCAATGAGAAATGTCCCTGGACTTTTGGACTGATACAACACCATCAACACAACCCACCACACACTACTCAATGTGAACTAAATTCCTGAACTAGATTTATAACAATAACTTCAATAAAAACAGATGTCACATCCAAGGGGAACTTGTTGCTCTGAGGAGGAGGCCGGCTAAAAGAAGCACATATTGGCACAATGGCACCAAGATATAAAGTATAATGTTAATGTTATAGTAGTATGTTGGTGTAAGATTGAAACAATTTTATATTAATGATATCATGTTAATATATTCATGTAATTTAATATAATGGTATACTATGTGTGACTACCATAATATTAATTCCAACAAAACCGCAGTTTAACAACCAACATTTATAATTTATGGGACGCAGGCCTCCCAAAACTATTTCAGGGGGGCTCAGTGAATGGAAAAAAGTAATTACGTCTGTAATAAAAATCAGATAAAATAGCCTCAATGCGTGTGATTTGGTGTAAGAGACAGTTCAGAGACTCCACTCTCCAGGAGTCAGAGACTAATAAATGCCTTGGGACGGACCTTTGTATGTATTTGGTGAAGTAACTTTTGGATCAAGCTAGTGCTGCTAGCTACTTTCATTGGAAAAGTGTTGGTGCTGGTTTTTTTGGGTTACACTATTTTCAAAATCTAACGTGTTCTTGATAGCTTATCAAGATTTCCAACCCCAGCTTTAAAGCCAAAGTGACGTCACATCGTCAGACGTGCCCCTTGGTGGGGGTCCTGTTTTTTAACTAAGCGAACGCAGCTGGGCGGCCATAATTCCCCAAAGGAAAACCATCGAAACATCAAAAACAAGAACTTTAATATTATCACGTATCCATGAAAAGATGATATTCAATCTGTGCACATCTGAGAGTTACTTCCCCTTCTCTCTCCTCAACTGCAAATGAGCCGCACACTCGTTTCACAATGGGTCTGCTGGTTTTCATGAAAAGCACTGATGGTGCCGCCAGCGGCGAGGTCACACAAATGAAGTAATTCCATCACCTGCAACTTTCATAACCGACTTTTCCCCTCCTTTCATTTTTTTAACTAAGCACCCCACTTTCACCCCCCGCCCCCCGGACCATAATACTCTGAGGCTGTGATGAACCTTCTCCATGGATGTCATTAGTTTCACTCAAGTAAATTAAAATGAAATAAAAAATAAATTGCAACTTAGAATGGTTTTCCAAAAAGGAATGATGGATTCTTGCTGATTTCCCACTCTTAATGCTGCACTTCGTATTCACACATAAGTTCTTAGGGTATTTCATTTTTTTCCCAGACACAGTAGCAACACTGGCATTAAAAAAAAGTACTCTTGTTGCCTTATCCATTGTGAGGCAGATGGCGAGTGATTTAAAATCAGCACCATGTGAGGATGACAAGGTAGGAGAAACGGAAGGACAGAAGTCTATTGAGGTTTGACGAATGAAAGCATTCTTATACTGCTTAAGAAAGTCAAACAAAAGTTAAAGTAGCAGCGATGGGAAGTTAAAGAAATAGACATTTATAAGGCAAGAGGAGGAGGACATGCAGAGGTTGGTTAAAAAGGAAGTTGAGGAGAAGGTGAAAGGAAAGCTGAAAAGAACAGAATGGAGAGCTTGAAAGAATGAAAAATAAGGGAGGAGATGGAGGTGGCGTAGCATGGCGGAGGATGACAGGATGAATTAGGCGCAGAGAGAGACTAGAAAGAGGTCACGTTTCAAACCTATTCACCCGCGAGACATGCGACACATGGCTGTGTCAAACTGCCTCGGCTTCCTCACGCTAATTGCCCACTCTACTAGCTGCTGAGCAAATTCTGCAGGAGACTTCCTGGAGCGGATGGAAAGAACATTTTCGATTACACTGACGGGATTTGTTTCGAGGGAGGCGTTTGTCGAGGGAGTCTTTGGGCATGTGGCACGCGACTTGTGATCTAATCACAAGTGGACAGATCTGAGTACAGGTGTCTGTACTGGACAGGACTGGCGATTTTACTGTCGCCATATTTGAAATGCGGAGGAGTGTAATGGTAAAAGTGACAAAGAGACTCTGTATACTTCTCTAGTAGTGGCAGTGACCTGTCAATCACAGTAGCCCCGCCCTAAAGCATACCCTGGTTTATGGTCTATTTTAGTCTAAACTCGACCATAATTTACTAAATGAACATCATGCTGTATTGAAGAAGACTTGAAACTAGGGATTGAGATCATAAACTCATGTTTACAATGTTTACTGAGGGAATAAATCAAGTGAGAAGTAGAGTCATTTACTCGTTGACTTCTATGCAACCGGAGGAGTCGCCCCCTGCTGGTCAGTAGAGACAATGGCAGTTTTAAGACTCTTCCACATCGGCTTCACTCTGCAGAACCGGAGATTGCCTCCTGGTGTGAATGCAGCAAGGACGCTTTGAGATCTGATAGCGCAGACCACATCCGAATGTGGCGCGAATGGTCACATTCCTTCAGCAGTGTTTAAGCAAATGTGTCCTGGGTCACATTGAAAGACTGCCTACTCAACTGACGTGTGTGTGTGTTACAACAGCGTATGTAGCCAAGGGTTACGTTGCGCCTATACTCTGTGAAGGTAATAAAATAATGGCAAACACTTTATACTCCCAAATTTGTCAACAGCAGCACATAACAGCAACACCCTTTGCTATCTGACCTTTCACAATAAAAGCCAGAGAGGAAACTAAACAAAAGAGCTAAATATAGCCTATAGTCATGTAGCTTTATTGCTTGTCTCTGCGTGTGTTGTTCCCCGGAGACAATAAGCCTATGTTATTAGGTCTAATGTACAAGGAGTTAAAATGTAGGATATTACACCTGCTGCCTCCTGATGGTTAAAATCAGTTAAATACAGTTGGTCTTTGCAAACAGTTTATTTGCATATAGAGCTGGGAAGTGAGAGCAGATCTCAAGTTGTCACTCGAGATGCATGTGGAGACGCATTCTAATTGCAGGTCTGAACAGGGCCTTTGAATTCTGTTTATCACAGCCGTTACCACAAATCTCACTGAACCCTAATGTTTATTTGAAAGACTTCAAACTTTTTTACGCCTCCAAGGTTCGTTAATTTCAAATTCCAATGTTTTTCTTTCTCCCGTCTCCAGGTATGTAGCCAGTCAGACAGTTTTGCTTTCATTTGTCCGGGTTTTGAGATATGCCCCTGAGATTTCTGCCTTCAACCCAGTACAATGGAAAGGGATATTTTTTTTTGTTGTGCTCGCAGCATAAAATAACTCACAGGAAACCATCTTTCTAAGAACATTGTCGAGTTGCTTTGTATTATCAGCAAAGGTCATTGTGAACTGTTTGAATAGTTCCAATAAAAAATTTGAAATGTTTTTGACAAAAATAAAAAATGACATCCATTATGTTGTTGGTTAAATTGGCCTGGACTGTTTCAATGCACTCATAAACAGGCAAATCAGTAAGTCCATATGTGAAGGTTCGACCGCGTTAGCGTCTTTTATTGTTTTTTTCAAAAGGAAACGGTCACTCAGCCGTTACCAAAATGCAGTGGCTTAGGTTACCAAAGTAAGATAATCAATAAGGTTACAAATAATGTGAATGCTAGCACTAGTTGAGTCAACGTTAGCTGTGCTAAGTTTGGAAATTACTCAACGGATAAGTTCAGATTTTTTGAAGTGCGGTTGTTTGTATCCTCCCAGTGTTCTGGGGGGTAAAAATGACTGTTTTTGTCAATGTAGTCTTGTGGCTCTGAGGAGGGCGATATAGCGGCTTCAGTTCCCATTTCAGAAAGGTCTGTCTGGCAGCGAGGTAAAGCGGTGAAAATATTCTAAATACAGTGTACATTTAAACTGTTATTGATTTTGTGGCTGAAATAACCTTTTTTTTGCTGCTCCTGTCCACAAGGTTCTGCTTTATCTCGCCGTCAAGAAAACCGGGGAGCTGAAGGCTTTATGTCGCTCTCTTCAAAGCCACAAGACTCCTTAACATTACCTTTCACTGACGTCTGAAACTGGAATTGTGCTGGAATAAAAAAAATGGACCTGGTTTATCCCCAAGAACTGAACTCTGTAAAAATACCTTTTTACTCCCCAACCACGAGTCAAGTTTCATTCTCACAGATGGAGATAAAGCATGCAAAGGATGCACAACAGATGGTTTGCCATACCTATAATCATCATGTGGATATAATCAGAACAAGGGTCTATAATACATGCACATTATGTGCGTAATTAAATAAGTATACTTGCCAGTTTGAAAGCTTGTATTGTAGCATTTCATGTATAAATAAATAAATAGTACTGGTGTTTCCATACAACCAGTCCGGTCCAGTCCCTTCAGTTTAAAAAATCCCATCATAAAATAGCTGTTTATTGTTGTGCATCATGTGTGTTACACACAGCTGATATAGCTCTGGCAAAACAGTGTGTAGAGAAAGCAGCCAGGCTTCGTTTGTGTGTTTGGCCACACGGGGAGGTGTCTGTGGCCCGATCGTGCTTCCTCCTCTTCCCTCTTTATTTTGTTAAGATGCCTGACTGGGCACACCTGCATGTCTGCCAAGCTGCACTGATGAGAGCTGTTTAAGTCCTGTGTGCGTGTGCGTGTGTGTGTGTGTCTGCAGTGCACGAAGTCCACTGTCCCTCCCGTTTTCAGTTCTGCTTCAGTTGAACGCGCACAGCTCAGAACAACATTGTGTAAAAGAACAATGATTTGGCTCAGGTGACGTTTGTATACAGTACGTGTGCGTGTGCGTGTGCGTGTGTGCATTCACTGAACACAAATTGCTGTGACATGATTTTTAGTTTAGTTTAGTTTTTTCACAATTGACCGGACACAAATTGGGGCGCGAGATCTCTGGCCCAACTGGGATTCTATGCACACGCAAAATGCATGACACAAACAGCAGCGGCAGCATCTCTGTCCGTTCTCCTCCTCGAATCGGCCCCCTTCTTCATCATCATGACTCAAAGGGCCGCATCCGAGCGGCTGACGAACAGACTTTGACATCGGTTCGGAGCATCCTCGGCAGCACCTTTCCACTCTGAGGTGTTCCTTTTTTTTGGGCCGCTCTGCCCACTGTGGTAGATTTTGTAGGAAATGTGAAGAAAAGTTCAAATGAAAGCAGCAAAAACCTCACAAATAACTTCACCGGTTTGCCAAAAAAATAAAGCTGACGGGGAAAAGTTTGATCTTGTCAGAGCTATTAGAGATTCATCATAGTTGGCTGAGCGTGAAATAGTTGGTGTGTGTGTGTGTGTGTGTGTGTGTGTGTGTGTGTGTCTGTGTAGCCTGGATCAGTACCAAACACAGCCTCCCAGTTGACCTTCAGGGTAATCTATGCCAGTTAACCGCACAAATAGCATAGCTAACGTTTCATTTTTAATGAGGCAAGTAACATCCGTCCCCACCCCTCCCTCCTCCCCCGGAGAACATATCAGCTCCGGCACCAGATGGCATTGTAAGCTGGTAAGACATCGTTTGACCAAAATAGTAATTAAACAAAGTATTCCTCTGTGCTTCTCAAAGTCCTGACACCTCTCTGATCTACTAGGAGGTATCACAGCTTTATAGGAGGGTTGCCAGGTACTCTCGTGAGGGCCTCACCGTTTTATTTGAAACATTTGAAGTCTCCAAATAAAGCACATGCAACAGAAAAATAAATAAAAGTAGACAAAAAGCGGCACTAAACTATTTTTATATCAACAATAGGTCAAAATAATATGTGAAAGAGGTCGGTCGTAGTGAATAAACTCACCGAATTATTGACCATCTTTAGAATCTTTTATCAATTTGTTTTGGTTACCCCGGATCACATTTTTTTATGGTTCTTGTTCATTCTCAGCTCCCTCATCAGCTTCAATTTCACAGCAGGCTTCATTTCACAGTTAAAAAACGCTCTGATATACCAACTGTACACTTCCTGTCCAGCATCAAACCCCAGACAGACTAAGTTAGCAACCAGCTAGTCAACAGGGACAGACCATTTGTCCGACAGCCCGTTATCCTGAAGAACAAAAGCCCATTGCTCCGGAAACGCTCGCTCTCCATGCTGCAAACAGGAGCACATCGCTTACTATTAAGCAGACTGAGGTTCAAACACTTCTGTTTTATGCTGAACGCTTACTATGAAACTGAAAATCATTTCTGATGCTGAACATTTTAAATACCAAAATGCATTGACAGTACAAAATAAAAAACTTGTGCATTAGGATCAGTTTCATTTCAGTTTGTTCCACCTTGGTTACATGTCGATGTCAATGCAAATTACTTCTCTGAATTACTCTGCCGACCAGCATGGGCGACTCCTCCGGTTGCAAAAGGAAGTCTGATTGTATAGAAGTCTATGAAAGAATGACTCTACTTCTCTCGATTTATTGCCTCAGTAAACATTGTAAACATGAGTTTATGTCTCAATCTCTAGTTTCAAGTCTTCTTCAATACAGCATGATGTTCATTTAGTAAATTATGGTCCGTTCAGAGTCAAATAGACCATAAAGCAGAGTATGCTTTAGGGCGGGCTTCCATAACATTGCTTGGTTTGTGAGTTGTTGATTTGTTTGTCTTACAACTTTAACCATTTCACAGTGTTTTCAGTTTATGAAAGTTAATTGCAACATTTTGGTGGCCTAAACATGTCTTATCCAGTGTTCGGTCTGGTGTGTTCGGTTCATTTAGTAAATTATGGTTAATTTAGTGTCAAATAGACCATAAACCAGGGTATGCTTTAGAGTGGGCTTACTGTGATTGACAGGTCGCTGACGCTACCAGAGCCATATACGGCGTCTCTCCTCCGCATTCCAAAAATGGTAACTTCTGTTCATTGGCAGCAGAAAAAACAACATTCCAAGATGGCGAAGCAAAATCGCAGAATTCGATGCTTCAAAACGACAGTCCACAAACCAATGGCTGACGTTTCCATTCACAAAGCCTACAACTGTGTAGCAACGCACAACTCTTACGATTGCCGTTGAAGCTGACTGTAAACCCCCCACACCCAAGGCGGAGTCTTCCAGCGACGGAGTTTCATTTATGCTCAGCATCGTGGGACTGACTCGCACGCTATTCGGCTTGTTGTGCTAACCTCAGCGCATGTTGCTAAAAGTGATCTGTATTGGATTTAGGGGCACAGATTGTCGAATGTAAGATGTTTAAAAATAACCATAAAAATTTATTGCAATTGCTTAATTGCCATGGGCAGATATTTTAGGAAAAACAATTGAAATATTGCCAGAGACCTTATTGTAGTCACGTTCAGTAAGAACCTTTAGACTTTGCAGACTTACTCTAAAAATGGTGATTAAAAAAAGGCATTAGGTTTCTGTCAAAACATGTTTGCTGTTGCAAATTAGTGGTACACATCATGTACTGTGTGTATGTGCATGCAACAGGTGATTTAATTTTCTTGAACGTGCACCCAGCTTTCCATGAAATGGAAATCTCTTAATGTGCCTCTGAATCCGCAGCCTTCCATGAAATAGTAATCTCCGATTTGCCGTGCATCTTATTTGCATCTGAATCGGAGGTCTTGCCCTGCATATCAAAGTCTTGTCCGTCATGCTCCCATGTGTCCTCGTATCCCGCACGGCATGGAGATCCAAAACCGGTCGGATGTGTTTCATACACAATTGTGTTTGCAGCTTGTTGAAGTGAAGACACTCGTGCTAAGCTGGGGCGGGCTACAGTATATCCTTCGCCATGCGCCAGCAGGATAATCAATAGCTGCAGAGGATGCCTCTTACGGTATACACACATGCATGCGCCCCTCTTTCCTCCATATTAGCATTGATTCAGCATGTGTTCAGGTCATATTTATCAGGAAAGCTGGCACCAGACCCACTTTCCCCCACCTCATGTGTGGAACCTATTTCCAGCAAGACCCATTTAAGAGCTTCTGGAGCCCCCCAGAGGGAATGGTAACACTTCTGCTGACACTGTGATACCATGTGACTTCTGGCTCTGTTATTGAGGCTGTTACGCTCTGTCTTGGCACCACGCGCTATTTATATGCCTTTCGTCTGTAATGAAAAAGGAGACAGAGTAAAAAAAATAAAAAGAAGGATATTCTACCAGCTACATGAATTCTCAGACGTGAAGGTGGCCTCTTACTGGAAGTCGTGGGGGATAATGGTGGTATAGAATCAAAACAGAAGACGTCATCATCTGATATTCCTCCAATGTTGCTTAAAACATGCATATTTATCAGATGTAATGTCATAGAAAAACTGTTCAAGTAGTCCAAAGGAAAGTTCATGTCATTAAGGATTAGAGGTTAAATACTATGGAACCCCAAAGTGTTCAATATTACATATAAGTTTGTATAAAAAAAAAGACATTATCAAATGAATAAACACATGAGTAAATTGTGTAAAATATATATAAGCAAACAATTATTAAAATTAAATTATTGACAACAACGAAGAATGAATAATGGACGTCCAAAGTGAATGAGGTTGTTACAGCCGTGGTTGAGAAATACTGTGGCCGACAAGGGACAAAACATTTCCGATTCAAAAACACATACGAAAATGCAAAAACGGAAACATGCTGTAAATGAAGAAAAATAAAACATTTGGGGTTTGTGTGTTTTTGACTTTCCACCGTTTCTGTATTTGCAGCGTGTTTGCTGTTCATGTATTTGTTTTAGCTTGCTGCAGCACATGGGAATGTTTTTGGCCATGGCGGGCCACCCTACGTAAAGCTTCTTTCTTTCTTCAAAACAAAAAGGCAGTAGTTGCATTCATACACACTGCACATTCCCAAAGGTGACTTGTGTGTGAACTTGGGTTTGACAAGCATACCAGCATACATTTAGCATGAAACAGCGGGAAAATGACGGAGTACCAGTCCAACCCACATCTCTGGGCTCCGATTTTCACTGCAACTGCATGTTACCAAATTAGGTTTAACGGTTGTTGTTTTTTTTTCAGACTAAACAGGATTAGTAAATTGATTTATTGAAATAATGCCAACTTAAAAATAAAGATGAAGATGATGAACTAGTCCAAGTCCATAATCATCTCCGGTAAGAACGGTCTCATCTAAACAAGCCCTTTGGTGCTGATGTCCCTGAAAAGGAAGAGAGCATTGCAGTGAATGACGTTGGAAGAAGTTTTATTTGAAATCTATACAGTCAGGGTAATAACTGCACACTTGTGTTGTAGTGTAAACACACCCCATTTTGGTTGATTTTCAAACGCTGATAAAGCTTTTGTTTTCATTTCGCATTATTTCTGTATCTGTCCAATCCTGGACACAACAAGCACACACATTAAATCGATTTAGTTGATTCGATCCAAATCTGCACGAACGTGTTGGACCACTGGTGAACAAAACCACAGACGTACACATCTTAACAACACAGAGATGGTAAATTATGCATCACAACTTTTTTGCTAAACATCAAGCTCTTTTACAATTTCATAAACCCTTTGGCAAAACTGCAGCTTGGAGTGTCCTGAGGCCTGGAAATCCCCAAAAATTGTTCTTCTCTTTCCACCGGCCTGTTTCTCTGTTAGAGACTGGCAAGCTCTGAGAGTTAATAAACTATTGAGAGCGATGCAACGGACTGGGGGGGTGGGAAGGGTGAGGGGGGAGAGATGGACGGACGGATGGCGGCAAATCTTTCTTCATTCTTTATTTTCTGCTGGTGTTTTCTCAGCGCCTTAGACATATTGCCTCGTTTGATTGTATTGTCACAGCCCCCCGAGAGCAGTTGTTAACTCTTCGCAGAGAGAATGAGCTCCCATGGCCTTCGGGGAAGGACGTGAAGGGGGTGGTGTGGTGGGGGGGCACAGTGAGAAATGCTGAGGGAGGCAAAAGGGTTCTAGGATAGAAAACACGAAGGGAAGAGAAACCGAGGCTTTGACCACGCGCGTGTGTCCATGAATATTCAAGTGTATGTATGAGGAGAGAAAGAGGACGAAAGGTGTTTCTCTTTTCTCTTCCATTGGATTAGCTCTTCGGCTGTGATTCGAATGAATAAGGTCAACGATCACAGTGAAAGTACTCGCGAAGGTCCCAACAGTAATCCATGGGATGAACAGCCACCGCAGCTTTTTGGAGTTTCCTTAGTGGAACAGTGGAACTGCAGTGAGAGTCGGCCTGTGTGGAAGAGCAGGGTGGTTAAGTCAGCTGGGAACTTGACCTGGCTGTAGATCCCAACGCAATTTAGCCATAATGGCCAATAGCGCCCATCCACTACCTATCCCCTTGTGATGCCACACCATATTGGGAAATTATGGAATCTTTATTCAGGTTAAGGTTGTATTGTTTACCTTGGTGGTATCGATGGAAGTCTTATAGCTTATTCAAACTAATCACGCACGCTGTCGTGTCCTGATGATCGTCTCTGGCTCACACAGTTAAAACCTGTGGGGCTGAGGGTAGAACACCAAAATTAGAACACCAAAATTATTCACCAAACACCCAAATTATTCAAATAGACCTTGTGGTTGCAGATATATACTCTTTTTAGTATGGGCATGCTTTTTTCGTGCGGAGGCCTCAAAAATAGGTTAGGGTAGAACAGGTTTTAAATACTTCCCTTCCTTCTCCAAACTCAAGACTGGAAAGGGCCTGAGTGAGGAGGTGGGCCGCAGCCTGGTGCTCTGCAGTCAGACCCCCTCTCGTTTGGACATCAAAAAGGGTTATGGGTTGCTGTAATTGTTCCTTCTGTCCATACTGGCTGTGGAGAGAAGAGAACCCTTTCCGAGTTGAAACCAATCGCTTGGCTCACTTTTGAGTGTGACCATTCTAAGCGGCTCTAAAACACTTTGGCCATCAGAAGTGTTCAGACGACACATGCATATAGTTTGTTTTGAGCACATACGGCCATGTAAAGGGAGAAAAGAGTCATGGTAGTAGAGTGTGTTTGTGTTTGGAGGGCATTGGCATTGAAACTGATCATCTGCCATTTATCAAGTAGCAAGGGACTCAATGTAAGTTTTCCCCATCGACAGAGTTGGAAGATTAATTGCATGCACCCAGCCTAGCTTAGAGGGACTGAATGATGAACACAGCCCCAAGTCACACACACACACGTACTAAGCCGAGATTCTCCAATGCTGGGACGATGTGGCTTTCATCTGGTAAATGGGTGGTGGCGATGGCGGGCCAGCCGTGGCGAGTGCGGTGGCGAGCGCGGCGGCGAGCAAGGCGCTGACGCACAAGGCCGAACAAACCCACCTTGCACTTTACACACACTCGCTCACACACCAGGGCGCCTGGCCATGCAGCGCTAATGCGGTCCTGCAGGATGCCGTAATCAGCGTTAGGGGCTGTGGAGCGTGTCAAAACACAGAGGAGTGAAATCTCAATCGCAGGATGGGACCTGGCGGAAAGAGGCGGTGCTGTGACAATAACAAAAGGCCGCGGCTGAAGCAGAGTGTGAGACTCAAATGTTACAGCTGGGTGAAGGGGGGTCAGTCGTGATTGAACAGCAGCAAATCTTCCCCGCCGCACTCCTGGGACGTTGTGGAGCAGCAGCACATCAGACAGGAAAGTGTTTTCGGCAGACATAAAAAAAAAAGGGGAGGAGGAAACAACGGGGGCTGTTGGAGAACAATAAATATCTGTTCTTTACTGTCTCCGTCTGTTACCCCTGATGCGGGTCAATAACGGCATTTAGTATCAGTGACCTCGATCCATTACCCTGCCGGGGCCGCGGCGTGTGCAGTCCTCAGGTGTAAAAGCATTACTGTCTCCATCTGTTTCATCACCCACCGCACACTCCAGTGGGGCCACAGTCTGCTCTGTGTGATGTGGGTGTTAGTCCGGTACGTCGCCCTGCTCACGTTGACCTTTGATCATGGATTTTAAAGTGGAAACCGGTCGCACTTCGGCGGCCGGCTCTGCTACGATGCAGTTGGATTGATCCGGAATTTAGGGTGGAATTGATCTGTGGTTTTCACGAGAAACATAGAATTGCTCCTAATGCAACGGTCACAGAATTTTGCATGAATGTTATTAGTTTTACCGAGCCAGCGTCTCTGTGAGGCCGCATTCAAGTAAGCTCATCATAGTTTCGTGTAACGCGTTCACAGGTTAATATCAGCGGCAACCTTCGGTTCTGTCGAGTGAAGCCAATGCGGTATCGTCTTACCCTTTTAAAAACAAACCTATTTTTGAGGCCTGCGCATGAAAAAAGCATGCCCATACTAAAAAGAGTATATCTCTGCAACCACAAGGTCTATTTAAATAATGTTTGTGTTATTATAAAAGTAATAACTGTGAGATTTGTCGAGATGTGTAAATATCAGTATATATGTTACTAGTTAAAAGTAAATGAAGATGGGACACAGAAAAAATTAAAGGATTTCAGGTTCGCCTAAAACAAAAAGCACTTTCAGGATGATCATCCCTTTGGAATAATGCAGTTGCAGGTTTAAACCTCTTGCAAATTATAGCACAATATGTGAACATGTGAGTTTTTAGCACAGACAGTTCAGACGAGGTCTCCAAAATGAGGATTTGGCATAATAAGTGCAATTTAAATTTTCTCATGTACCAAACTATATATTTCACTTCTTTTTTTCACTAATGATGTTCAATACATCCATATAGAGCAGTAACATACTCAATGCCAAACCAAAATAATGTTTTTTGCTCTGACATCCCTATAAAAAACATTTTATTTCTCAAAACCAGGGAGCAGTGACTCTCACATCCAAGATCTTCCCCATAGAATGAGCTACAAGGATGAATGGGACCTCCTTCTAACCGTTATAGCCTATAGCATGCAGGCACACTGGCCGAAATGAGATCGACAGCACTGTTAGCCAATAAGAGTCAGTCAGGCGAAATCCATTGAAATTTGATCGCTGCCATTGGCCAGTTGTTTACCATCCCCCACGGGTGAAATCTGACTCAACAAAGCCCCGGAACATTTTCTTTTAAAGCAGAGTGTTTCTTACGGGCCATTTTCAGTGTAACTCGACGATGATAATACGAGTCGAAGCTACAGCTCAGTAAGTCACATATTTATCATATCTCGCTGTTTCAGAATTGTCTAAGACTGGTGTTCGTTGGCTCATGGCTCGCTGATGCTGTGGTTTATAGGGATTTGGGCGGTATGTGCAGAATCTCTGGGTTATTTGCTTTCGTTTGCGTGGTCGCAAGTCTATGTAGCATAAAGCTAACTCGCGCAAGGTCGACATATGGCGAGCGAGTCCAGTTGCTGGCAAGATATGAATATTAGGTTATGCATTTGGTTGGTCTTGTTTAGTTGTGTTTGGAACATGTACAAATAGCCTGGGCTTTGCTTGTTAATCTGATATGCAACATCATTATATTCGTTCTTTATAGTGCCTTGTCTCCCACGGGGTACCCCCAAGTGTACCCCAAAGTTTACCAAGGTGTACCCCTCGGCCCCTCTCGGGGGCATTTGGTTAAAATGTGCATTCTCTCTGCTGACCAGAAGGGGGCGACTCCTCCGGTTGCAAAAAGAAGTCTGATTGTATAGAAGTCTATGAGAAAATTACTCTACTTCTCTCTTGCTTTATTACCTCAGTAAACATTATAAACATTAGTTTTTGGTCTCAATCTCTAGTTTCAAGTCTTCAATACAGCATGATGTTCATTTAGTAAATTATGGTCCATTTAGAGTCAAATAATAAATAATAAAGCAGGCTATGTTTTGGGGCGTGGCTTACTGTGATTGATAGGTCAGTGCCGCTAACAGAGTCGTATACGCCGTCTCTACGTCACTCCTCCGCATTCCAAACAACATGGCGACGGCTGTAATCCAAGATGACAACGGCGAAATCAGCAAACTCGAGGATTCAAAACGTCCACAAACCAATAGGTGACGTCACCATGACTTCTTATATACAGTCTATGGGTAATATTCAGTAATTAGCACTCAATGAAAAATACACCAAAGGCTGAAGGGGAAGTCCTGAAAGTGTTTGGTATTGGTAACAAATAAAATTGGACCTGATGAAGGCGCTAGGTGAAAAGTTGGTTAAGTTTTCCAAAAAATAAATACAGTGGCATCGCCTCCCTAGATTTCTTTCTAGGAATTGCATCCGTGGTATTGAGGTGGCAGCGGGAGTCCAATATCAGATATCTCGAAGCCTGCAGGGCCAAATATCTAGTCATGCAATATCTGCAAAGGCTAGACACCACTGAGCCTTCTAAATGTTGGTTTCCATGCGGCCGCGCGTGTGCCTACAAAACCTCAGAGGGAATCTTGCCCATTTCATTTCGCAAGCAGCAGAAGCCTGCAGAGTGCGGTGGGAGCGAGCTCTTCCACCTTGCTGCTCTCTGACCTGGTTTTTTCTGGTCCGGAGCTCAGTTGTCAGCTGCTCCTGCAGCAGCCTCTCATCACGGGCTCAGCTAATACGACTATTTGAAACGTGATAATGTTGATATTTCCCAGGCTGGGGGATAATATTTCCAGACTGAGGCTGCCTGGTTTTTGATTTTCTCAAAATCAAAATAAAATGTATCGTTTATTGTCGATTGTCTTTGTGCTTTTTTTGCCAGATTTCGCCCCGCGGCATGCAAAGGAAATAGACCAGACGCTGAAAAGGACGCTGAATCGGGCGTTATGGGTTGTCTGCTTCTTCAGGCTGGATGGGAATCAGGAATTCAGAAAGAGAGTAAATGTGTTTTTTGTAAAAAAAAAAAAAGAAAAGAAAAGGTTGTTATGGACTCCAACCCCTGAAGCACCTCCACAGAACACTGGAGAGACATTTCTGGTCGCCATCCAAGATTCTAAGGCGGAACTGTCATGTCAAAAAGGTGGACCATGTCGACTGGCTGATATCCGACTCTACCCAGAGGTCAGTATCGGCCCCGTCCCTTTGGAAAGAAATACTGCTTCAAGGTCCACTTGCATTCTGTTCCCCCTGTTCAGTTTTCTCCTTTGTATGCAGCGGTGCAGATTTGCCGGGACCCACGTGGGCGAAGGTCTTCCATTTTCGCACGGCATGCCAAGTGGCCCCGTAAACACGGCTGCATCATCGCATTACCCGCCTCTGAGAGCCTCCAAACCCTCCATCCAAAATCCGTTTAGAGGACGGCGTTATGTAACCGGCCTGAAATTATTGTCTCGGGGTGACAGTCCTCCCACCACCTCCATCTTTCCGAAGCCTCCCACGACAGAGGCCTGGTCAGAGCAGGAGGGAGGGGGGGGGGGGGGCACCGCCTCCACCTACCGCTTCTTGTTGTGTGAGCTCATGAGAGGCCACCGGGGCTCTGAGAGAAGGGCTGCTGACAAGACAGAGTGGGTGGTCTCAGAAAAGGGGGGGGGCGGGGGGGATGAGAAGGAGCATGTGTGTATATACAAGACATTTTGATAGCAGTGTTCACCTCCGTCAAGCGCTGAGTGATTGTGCATGGTGACATTTAGCGAAGGGAACGCATTGAGGGGACAAAACGCCAGCGTCCCCCGGTTCACCCTGGCTGTCATTTCGTCGAGAACCAGGCGAGATGTTTTTTATTTGAAGATAGAAGTTTTTATCAGCGTAATAACCGCAAAACAGGGATTCTGACATTTTGACATTTATGTCTTGTTGACTCAAGTAAACTGGCAGAAAAGTAACACATGATGGGTTTATTTGTGATTTTAGTTATTGAAAAATGTCAAAAATGTTGCTGCAGTGCAGTTAGTAGTTAGTAGTAGTTTCCATCCAAATTTAGTCTGAATTTCTTTTACGAATTTCAAGAAATTTGGCAAACTATAAGTGTATGTTTCTATCCACCACTGTTATGCAAACACTAGTGTCAGGCAGAAATTATGTCAATTTAATGTTTGCAAAGTTTTGTTGCCATGAGAAATTACAGTTCTTTTCTGTAGGAAAGATTTTTTTCTTTTTGAAAATCAAGCTTTTATTTCTTTTTTCCGAATCACAAATTTTAAATCAAAGTTCTAGTCAACAACTTTTATTTTGTGTTGCCGATGTCACATCCAGAATAAAAATATATTGTTATGGACCAAGTGCAAGAGCTGTCTGTTACTTCTGTGAAATGCAACTTAAATACTCGGCGCCATTTCAATTTGCTACAGCAGATAAACATTTAATAAGATGTTCTTCTTTTCTCTCTCCCTGTGATCTGAGATGAGACATCTTGGGTGCGATTGTTGGACCATCGTCTCTGTTCCCATCACCGTGTGGATGATTCAGAAGCCATATGTTCCATTTTACCTGATTAGTGTTGTGATTGGATGCTTCCATTGCAGAGTTACACAGATAAAACAAAGTGAGTGCATCAGTCCAGGGCCACTAAACCTCGGCAGAGGAAGAGGACACGAGATGATTTAAAAGAGTAGGCCTTAAATAAAACATGTGACATTTCAGTTTGATTTGTGCAGTCACGTTACAGGTGACAAGTCTCATCATCGCTCCACACATCTTCAGGGGAAGCTCGGGTGGCGTAAAAGTCACATGCTTCATGAATGTCGTCATTTATTTGCCTATGCTGTGTTCACACCTGTGGCGGTTCCAAGCTGGTGGCCCCTTATTTTTCATGCTAAATATGTGTGTAGGGTTGCCACCCACACGCGGGGCCAAAAGGCTCTTTGCTGACATTAAGAAATGTCCCAAACACAACACAGGCTGAGGGCAAGGTTTCTGTAAATACACTTTAAGTGGGTCGAGAGGGATTATTTTTTAATCTGTATATATATTGTTTTTTATGAAATTGTTGCATATTATGCCTTATACTCATGTTTGATTGTGCGAGGGACGGATTAAACCTGGCTAAACCCAAATGTTCAACAGTGTTTATGAGTGAGACAATGCCATACACTTCTCGTGGGTCATGAGTTTATTCAAAGCTTAGTAGGGAGAGTGTTGATTTGAAAGCATTCATTTAGATTCATCATAGAAACAACATTTTAACAAACGTAAATTAACACATTGAATTTAAAGATACATCATGGCCAGATGTAGTGGCTAATGATCAATAAAAAGGTTTGTTTGTCTGAAAAGGCCTGTTTGGGAATAAAACAATTTATTGATTTCTAATGCCACCCTTTGGTATTTCAGTTCATTGATTTACATATGTGCCACAATAAAGAGTTAAAATCTCTTAATTTAGGTCATTTTTTCCAAACAAATATTGGTAAATGTGATTGTTTGATATATATGTGCCACCTCATGAATATTTCGGCCACTGGTTTTATACCAAACACGCTTTACCGTTGACCACGGGATCACAAAGTCGGGGTTTGGCTGAATTAATCTGGTTCGCTCCAGCGGTATGAACCGAAACAACAAACCGGTCAAAAGGATGACAAAATAATGACATAATGATTCTGAAAGTCTCTCTGCAAAACAACATGCTTTTCGGCATGTTTTCTGTATGGAGTTTGAATCAGTCAGGACGAGGCTATGCTAACATTGTAGCTGCTCCGTCAAGACTGAAAAATAGCGTCATCTAGGCATAAATGAAGCAGCGACGTTATTATTTGTACCACAGACATCGTATGGTTTTACACACATAGTTTGCTCCGGTCTCTGTACAAATATGAGGTATCATCGAGCTCCGAGTGCCCACAGACAAAATATTTGGCCACCATTTCTGATGCAACAGCATCAGGACGTCAGTGACAACAGGAGGAGAATCTTAAAGCTTTTACGAAATACAATTTTCTCGCGAGAGTAGTAAATATTTAAACTTGCATGAAGACTTTCTATGTAATCGTGCCAAATTGACTTTATATGTAATTGCGCCACATTTACTTTTGATGTAATCGCGCTATATTGACTTTCTACGTAATGCTATATTGACTTTCTACGTAATGCCGCGTGAAACGTTTGCTTTGCGCGAACACACCATAAGGCTTTTTTAATTGCACTGTTGCAATTTATTTTTCATATTTGACTTTATCGTAAACAAACCCTGCACATAAGGAACTGCAGGGCTTTCCCCCCCGACCTGACTTGAGCCTCCCAGGCAGCGCAGAGGCTTCTGTAAACAGAAGAAGCTTTTGCCAGCGATCACAAAGCTCCTCTTCTTTCCTTTCGAGTAAACTGCTGAGAATGTAACTTTGAACTCATCACCCCCCCACCTCCCTCCCTTCTTTTTTTATATTGACATATGTTACTACTGTTACTGCCCATATCAGCTAGAAATGTTGTTGTTGCTGTAGTCAACATAAAAATTCTCAGACCTTTCAAACTGTTTTTTTTCACTAAAGGTAAAATTGAATTGATATGAATCACCAGCATTTGCACCCTTTAGCTCTCCCTCCACTCCATTACTTTCAAATTGACCTGTGACATTTCTTTGTGTGGGAGATAGATGCCTCGTGTCATTCTGTAGTACAACTGCCTTCCTCACAGTGCAGCCAGAGATGATCGGCTGTGAAGCGAGACAGCGGGGGGATGGAAATCGTATCAGCCAAGGTTCACATGATAAACTGACCATTCTCACTCCACAGCATGGTGGCTCTGCTGCTTTGTTTTGAAGGAGCCGTGCAGATCTTACATGCAGAGACTAGTGCTGTTGACCATTAGAGATGCTGCTGGGAAAGGAGAACAGTGATAATCCATTGCAAATAATTAGGGGTGCATTTATATCCTTCCCAGATAATTATATATATCTATATATATATATCTATATATATATATATCTATATATATATAGATATATATATATACATACACACACACATACATACACACATACATATGGATTGCTAGTGGCTGTACTTTGACACAGCAGTGCATTGAGCTAAATGGTAACCCCATTAGCGAAATACACTCATTCGCTTTCTTGCGGAGCGATAGATGTGATAATTTATACCACTCTCATGTTTGTATGCTAAATATGAAGCCAGGAAATAGTTAGCACAACTCAGACTGGATACGGGGAACAGCTAGCCTCTGTTAAAAACAAACATATTCTATGTTTTATCTTGTTTAAAGTTTCTTCAGGTCAAAATCTATAGTATGAAAACGACCTGTTGTGGTTTTTACGGAGTATTGTGTGTTGTACCTTTTCTAGGTTTGAGAGAGTTCTGTATTTTGGTTTCCGTCATTGGTTTTGTCATTGGTTTGGAAAATGGACGGGGCTCACGTAGAATTATCAGGCAACACTGTCAACCCGGAAGAAATGGACCCAAAAGACATAAAGTACATGTATAAGTCGAGACAAAAAAGTTCCCAGGAGACAAAAACGAGTCAAAGACAAAATCTAGCTTCAAGGTCAAAAACACTAGAAAACTTTTGAGAAATGATCACTGGGACGCTAACTCAAACAGTAAAGACGGACTGGCACAGAAAAAGAGGAGCACACAGTCTGCATACACAAGGAAGGGTAATTAGGTGAAACTGATCAGTGCAAAGGTTGGTAACCACACATGGCAGAAAACCCACAAGGGCGAGAAGTGAAACTACCACAGGTAGCAGCACGAATCTCTACCTGTCTGACTGACATCTCTCAGTGGATGTCTGCACACCACCTGAAGATTAACCCTAACAAGACTGAACTACTTTTCCTTCCAGGGAAAGGCTCTCCCACCAACGACCTGACTATCACCTTCGACAACTCCGTGTTAGCCCCAACCCTGACTGCTAGGAACCTCGGTGTGACACTCGACAGTCAACTCTCCCTCACTGCCAACATCACTGCAACAACTCGGTCCTGTCGGTACATGCTGCACAACATCAGGAGAATCCGTCCTCTTCTCACCCAGAAGGCGGCGCAGGTTCTGGTACAGGCTCTGGTACAGGTTCTGGTACAGGCTCTGGTCATCTCCCGCCTAGACTACTGTAACTCCCTCCTGCAGCAGCTCGACTGGTCTTTAACCTAAATTCACCCACACTACTCCGCTCCTCCGCTCCTTTCACTGGTTACCGGTGGCTGCTCGCATCCGTTTCAAAACATTGGTACTTGCGTACCGTGCTGCGAACAGATGGGGTCCAGTCTACATCCAGGACATGGTCAAACCTTTCACCACAGCCCGCTCACTCCGCTCTGCATCTGCCAATCGGCTTGTAGCTCCGTCACTGCGAGCTAACCGCTCAAAAAAAAAAAAAAAAAAAATCCTAAATGGTGGAATGAGCTCCCCAATGACATCAGGACAGCAGAAAGTCTTTATATCTTCCGCCGCAAACTAAAAACACTTCTCTTCAGACAGACCTGGAATAATTTTTTTAATATATATATATATATATATATATATATATATATATATATATATATATATATATATATATATATATATATCTTAGCACTTTAGTAGCACTTAAATGGCACTTACTTATAGCACTTAGTAGTTTGGCTCTCTTAAGGAAATTGCACTTTCTTGATTCTTGTTGTTCTGGGTTTGAACTCTCATGGTTGAATGCACTTATTGTCGCTTTGGATAAAAGCGTCTGCTAAATGAAATGTAATGTAATGTAAAAGTGAAAAGAGAGGCAAAAGGTGAACCAAAATAAAACAGGAAATAACTGAAAACAAGAAAATACAACCTCAATCACTGGAAAGGGACGTAACAAGGAGAAGGTGATGTCACATTTCACTGAACAAACAAGAATTTTAGCAATTTGAATGTTTCGAATATTTGAATGAGAAACTGCTGACGGTTGTTTTTTCTTATGTTGCCTGGTGTGAATTCTGCTGTCAATCAAATCGAGCTTCAAGGTTCATTAATTGTGATTGTACACGGGGTTGCACAAGAGAAACATGACAAAACATTAACAGTAGTGCATTCCACCGGAGTCATGAGCCGATCCAGCCGAACCGTTTCTGTTCTCCTGTTGCTGGGCCAGTCCGAGTCCCACGTCATCTATTCCACCTTCCTGCGACCGGACATCAGCCGGGAACAGGCTGGTCAGGGGAAAGGTCCGAGGTCCAAGTTGTGTCCAGCCAAACTCTTATTCTGGCTGTCTTTGCTCGGCGGTCTGAAAGTGCTGTGGTCTCTTGAGGTCTGCTGCTTTTAATAAATAATACCCTAAGGATATTTGTTGCCATAGATTTTATGCCGACTTGGAGGAAGCAGAAACATGTGACTGCCAATATGAACATATCATCACTTTTTAAGTGGAAATGGTGAACTTGTTGGAAAACAGTTGCTCATTTATACCTCTAGCATTTACAGATCAACACTGGAATTCATTTGGCATGGTATTTGTGTCCACCGGATGAATGTAAGCTTTTTGCTCTGTTTTTGGTCTCTACAAACTCTGGAGGGAACCAAAACAGTAAAGTTGTGGGCCGAACAGCTAAACAATGAGCTGAAACTCACTATAAAGCGCCATAAAACTGCAGATTCAGGTGCTAATACTCTTAAGTTAAGCTCGTAAGTTCATCATTACGAGCAAGCCCCTTCTCACTTGTGCATTATTTTCACATTGCCATTTTACACATGCAAAATTTGCGATTACAGTGACTTATTTGGTCACAGTCAAGAGACAAACTTTAAACTCTAAATCAAGTTTTCAGGGACTGTTACGCCCACATTCAATGGTTTACATTGCCTATATGTTTTGTCCCCAAATGGGAGGCCCCCACATAAATTCAACGTTATATTTCGTTGCTGTCTGTGTATCTATGTGGCAACATCTGTGACTCCTATTGGTTGTCCGATTAGTTTACTAATTATTTCCCACAGCACAGGCTTGTAGGCCAATGAGACTTCCCCTCTGAGCAAAACTCTCAATATGGCCACAGTTAAATAGGTTACCCTCCAATATGGATGCTTCTAAATGGCCTTCTTACCCCAGTGTGAAGTAATGCATCTCCACAACCAATAACCATCGTCACAGTGAGACTATCGCTCAAAGCTATCTTTAAAGTGTGACAATATCAACATGCCTGGTAGATTACAATGTTTATAAGGGCTCGTTCAGCAGCATCCTCTGTGTTGAGATGGGCTAGTATCCATATGTAAATGCCTCGCACTCTGCTCCTTCTCCATGGCAGTAAACCTGATTAAAGTTCTGTACTAGGCCTCTACTGAGGGATTGCCCCGGTTCAGTGCAATTTTACATGGCAGCAGATGAACGATCTCGCTCACTGCCAGAGCTACAGAGCTCTGGCGAATTCATCACGCTGGCTGAATACAGACATCCATACCAAAAAGAGGGAGCGGCGAGGTTTACAGTTGCCGACACTCAATCACGTCGAGAGAAAAAGACCCGCGTCTATTTTTCTTCATCACTCAGATGCAAATAAAAGACATCCATCACGTGCGCGACAGCCCTCAGCTGGTAACTAACTGCAAGCGTGATCGTTACCTCGCAAAGCTCACACTAACTGCGGGCGAGGACCCTGCTGGTTAGCCAGCTGGTCACCTCTGGCATGTTGGTGTGACTTTGTGTCTTATGTGTTGACCTTGTATACTTTTCTTTTTGCATCTTTTTCATCAAAGTTTGTTGGAGTTTAACAAAAGGTCCCAGTGCTCCAGAAAAAATATTCCAGTCCATTTGCTGCAATTTTTAGCAATAGGCCTTTAATGGACAAGAAATTCTCCCAGTTGAATTACTTCCATCATGAGAAGAGATTTTCAGCTTTGTTAGAAAATTGTAAAGAATTCTAGAGATCATTTTGTGGACCAGGGCTGTTAAGTGGGGTGGGCTCATGGCCGCTTGCCCACTTATTACTCCCTCACCCCCCTTTGCTCAGACTACGCCAATCTTCAAACTCAACCTTTCATTTTGATCTCAACTACACACCTGTTTTGTGAAGCAAAATCATGCAGAAATACATGACAGTACTCAAAAAACTCTTCTGTGGTAGTTCTGAATTGAATCACAATGTCATGACATTATGGGATTGTTTGTTTATGTTGCCTGCACAGTCAGGCAGTCAACCCCAAACAACCCATACAGCTTAAACTTGTGGACATTTTATGTAAAAGAGGAATACTTCAAATTAATTTTAAGGAGAGAGAGAACAACCACAACCAAACTTTTTCTTGTTTTTTATCTAAGAAAATAGATGCCATAAATGCACGGAGAAAGTAAAGGTTGTAAAAATGCAAATAGTTCAATATGTAGACCATTTAAGCACACTTGGAACAATGTTATACATTTAGATTGCATAGTTCACAATTTTTTGTCAATGAACTATCATTTCTGCCAGTGTAACTGCTATATTGCACAAACAACATTCTCTCCGTTTCTAGCCATGAACGTGATGTTTCCATAGGAGTTTCAGGACTCATATAGAGTGGAGTGAAAAACAAGGCCACGGTGAGTGAAATGTGACAGGAGCGAACGGCCTGGGGTTCAGAGCGTTAACGTTGTTAGTGAGTTTACAGGGAGGAATCTCGCTGCTTCTCTGTGCTCTCCATTTCCTTGGCAAATCTCCGAGGGACCAATCAGTGGCTCAGTAATCCTGCTGTCTACTGTTGGCTTCTGTCTTCTTGCAGCCATGCCATAATTCCACCTCTTCTAAAAAAGAAAAAAAAAACATTCAGAAGCATTTAGAAGGAAGGAAATCCACTGCTTTCCCCCCTCACCCCAATTTTAAGGTTTGAAAGTCACTTTAGATGCTTATTTTGCAAACAGCTCCATGTGACTGCAACTTCTCCAAAATCTCTCAAAGTCAAAATGTATGCGTGTGTAAGGCGTAACACAAAGTAAATTACAGGTTCAAGTCGATTAAAATATAGAAATGTGACACACCTGTCTTGCTCAGGGTGTTATAACATGATAAACCCACACAAGAAGTGGACGTAGTCATAGTGGAGTCACCCATTGGTTTGTGGACTGTTATGAAGCCTTGAGTTTCGTAATTTCGCTGTTTCTGGTAGTGGCAGCAACCTGTCAATCACAGAAAGCCTGCCCTAAAGCAAACTCTGCTTTATGGTCTATTTGACTCTAAATGGACAATCATTTAAATGAACATCATGATGTATTGAAGAATACTTAAAACTAGAGATTGAGACCATAAACTCATGTTTACAATGTTTACTGAGGGAATAAATCAAGTGAGAAGTAGAGTCATTTTCTCATAGACTTCTACACAATCAGACTTATTTCTTTCAACCAGAGGAGTCGCCCCCTGCTGGTCAGTAGAGAGAATGCAAGTTTTAAGACACTTTCGCATTGGCTTCACTCGGCAGAACCGGTGGTTGTCGCCTGGATCAACCCTAACCAATAAGTGGTAATTCTAGGGGGTAGTTTCAAGAAAAGAAGATTTCAATGCTCCAACAACATGTGGCAAAAACCTAGAGTTGACAGCGTGTGTGTCTCAAACATACAAAAGTTGGTAAAAACTCTCCATTAAATAACAAATTCTGATTCTGACAATAAAAGTGCATTCACAAAGCAGTCCATCAAACAGCAACTGAGTTTGCTAATAAACCCCATCTGTGCATGCATCTCCAAATTGAAAGAAGCGCTGAAAGCAGGAAATACTGAATTCATTATTGATAATAATTAGATGTTGCGATGCCCTGAGAAGCAAGGTCCAACTCTGTTTCTTCTGGAGAGCGTTAATACTTACACATGCTTGTGAAATTAATCCATTTAAATCCGTTTTGACTGACAGAGCAGTTTGAATGCATGTGTTTTTCTACGACTTGATGTCCTTGGCCTTTCATGTGCTTCCGTTGTTTTACATTTTCTGTAATCAAGGCGTCCTAGTAATAGAGAGCTCCTTTTTGAGTTTTAGTTGTGAAAGTTAATTCCAACAAAATATGGCAGAAGATAGTAAGAGTGAAAGGACATTCAGGGCTCAATGCTAACTTTTAGAAGTGTTTGAGCTTTGGTTTGCCAAAACTATAAAATAGGGTTGCCAGTTTTAGTCACTATGCAGTTATATGTCAGCTTGACAATGAACATTCAATGGGTGTGCTTGTCCAGCCCCGTGGATCTGCAGGATACGCTGCTCTGAGCTAGTGAAGGTGATGCGTCGCCTCTTGAGGTGTTGTAGATGCTTTGCGGTATCATTTGTAACACCTCCTAAGACTTCACAATTTTTAGTTTTTCATTCAGGTTAATCTTGAAGTAAAATTTGAAAATGTTGTGATATTGAAAGGGTTGGTCAAACCTTTTCTCAGGAGTTATTTGTGCAGCGTGCGCGTCAGATGCTAGTCTGCTCTGGCGTCATTGCCCACCATCGTTTTAGCCACCCGCATTCCATTTCAGCCGCGGTAAAGCCAGCTCTCCGAGACAGCTGGAGTGTACTCCATGCCCCCCACGGTGAAGGAGAAACACGTGTAGCGGTTAAATAAGCAACGCTAAACTTCACACAACAGCAGCGAGGCACAGAGACCTGAGCCTGAACCCTGCACAACGAATGTAAACAGTAACTGAAACGTACAAGCGTGCAATTGAGATGTTTGTATCACTCTGACTGCATTAGGGCCGGCTGGCATGGGAACCGGGGAAATGCTTCGCGCTTCTCGGCAAGTCCATTATCCTTCGCGGGGCCAAAGTAGATTGGAGGTTGCAGCTGGCGCAACAAAATGAGATTTATCTCTTTGGAATAGAAAAAGACAGTCTGTTTTTTTTTTTGAGACTTGCTGCGGTTAGTGGAAGGGGGGGCGGGGGGGGTGCGGGGTGAGAAAGGAGTGAATTAGCTCACGTGGAGTTGTGGTGTGGACTGGAAAATAAATGAAAAAGAGATTATTTTCTCCCAATTCTGAGTCGGACAATTTAAACCAGTCATAAAAATATTTTTCCTAAAAACCCCGGACGAACCGGAGAGGAGAGAGAACATTTTTATTGACTGAAGCCGTCTGATATCGGAAGAAATCGAACCGTACAAATACACACAAACTGCTGCCGGAGAGCCGACTGGTGTTTGCCTCATACAGACAGAATTAATTGAAATAATTGGGGACTCAGGCCGCCTGGTGCTGCCGTCTGAAAATCAAGAGAGATATTCATTTCGAGGGGAACCTCCAAGTGATTACCGGAGCGTCAACAGAACAAATACTCCGGGATGCTTTAGTAATAATAAATCTGTCAACACTTCTGCTTCACGCTAATGCTGACTGATCATTTAGCGTGCTTACCTCACGTACAAGATAATGAGATAGATCTTAACGCATGCGATCACTGTTTAGTCATTTTCTAATCACGGTAACACATCCAAAATATCCGACATCGCCATCAAAGGGTGCTCTTGCTGCGATGAGGTGCTCACTGAAGCGACGGGGGCCTTCCATTGTTGTGCAACTGGAGAGGCTGTCGAGGTGGTTGGTGCCGAGGAAAAGCCAGAGGAGGGGCTCGCAGGCGCTCAGCAGATGGGTTTCTGTATGAGCTGAATATTGCTGCACTGTACACAGCAGCCAGCCTCGGGCACATTCATGTGATTACATCGCAGAGGGAGCAGAAACAGAAACAGGCCTTACTGCAAGTGGGAGTCCCGCCTTAACCCCCAGCAACTTTTTGTCACACAACAGTTCGTATGACATCTTACTCATTTTCCTGAGAAAGCCAGCAACATGTGTCAATTTCCACTTGTTACATGCACATGTCTTTTCTTTATTTCATGTTCAGTTCATACATGTTACAGGCTAAATGTTACCCTAAAAAAGAATAGTACATAACAAAACATAACAGCTAAAAAAATAATGCTAGAAAACAAGACAAACATAGATCATCATCATCCACCGTATTATACCCGTCTTGACAATTAAAAATGAATGAATACTGTGGACTTAACCCCTTCGGGGGTCACTTGGATCTCAAAGTTGTGAAACCTTTTAATGATTTCAGCATAGTCCTCTCCAATAAAATCCATAACAGGGTTCCGGACAGAGATAAACCCCTTTCATGTCTCCCTGGAGAACGTGTGTGGGCCTTTCCAATGGGAGACGTTGTAGAACATAATAAAGGCAACTTGATAAATGGCTTGGTACCCGTCATGTTTGTGTAGAGCTGGACCCAAGAGCAGAATAGAGACAGAGCAGGAGTAGTTCACAGTCGTTTGTTGAACAGATCCAAAGGCTGAAATGATGTTGGTCTGGGTTGGCGTCGAATGAGGGCTGGACCGGCCGTGGAAGCTGAGTGGCAGGCTGGCGAGGTGTTGAGCAGGAAGAGAGAACAGGGAAGCAGGTTGGGTCATTAAGGCAGGCCACAGAGGATCCGGAGAGGGGCAGTGAACCTGAGGCTTAAGTAAAACACAGGTTAGACAAAGTTACAAGTAACAATTGCTGGGAACCTAGTTTGGCCGTAGCATTAGTACCACGTGTGAGGACTGACGATCTGGCCAAGACTGGAGCGAAGGGCTGGGGTTTATCAACTGTGGGGCTTGATGAGTTGCATGTGTGTAGGTTAATTGGCAGCAGGAGGGAATGAAGAGCCACGTCCAGGCAGACACACACACACACACACACACACACACACACACAGGACAAACGGGGGACCAGCGAGAAACACAATGAAGGGAAAACAGTCAGGATACGAGGAGGGGGGAGAGGCACAGCCGAGACCATGACAGTACCGTCTAGCCAAGGCTGTAAGATCGATAATCGTGCACAGTACCACAGAAGAATAAGGGTTCTCTTATATCTGTTTAATACAGGTGAGGCAGCATGTAGGCCTAGGATACATGACAGTCACTGATATATTTGCTTCTGCAATATTGGGTAGTTTGTAATTTATGTATAATCCTAAACCTAAACAGAGTTTCCTGGGATTTGTAATTGCTACATATTCTTTTGCTATTTAACATGATTGTTTTCTGTTGTTTCCCATGATTGCCTGCTGCTGTGAGTACTTATATTACTCAAATAGAACTGTTTATGGTAAATGTTGCTTATTATTTCCGTCTTCAGCTGGCAGACCTGGTGAATGAGTGTCTCTATTCGCTCTGGTCCATGACCTTCATTGTATTGGGCTACTCAGTTAAAAAACTACAAATTTGTAAAAATCAGAAAAAGAGTGTCTTGGGCAGCCCGTACTCTTCCTGAAGTTGATTAAACAATTTCATAGTACCACCTTTTATAGAGATCATTTATCACCGAAATTAAATATGTGGCACGCTCTCAAAAAAACAAGGTCGACACAAGAAGAAATACAGTTGGGATTATTAACAATCCGTGCATAAAAAGAGTATCTTCAGTTAGTAGAAAATGCCTTCATAACACTATTCCATGTGCTTAGAATGTTACTCATAATAAGGTTGTCCCTAGTGCCTGGGAATTATTTAACATTATTTAAGAATGGTTCACTTGATAGTAAGAGCGAGTTGCATCTTTGCAATTCAAGGTCTAACCATATTGATTTAGGGTCTTTTCAAAATAAAGTTCCGTCTTCACAGGAAACCATTCAGTGTGGGTTTAGTCAACAGAACTACTCAGTTAGATTTTGGAAAAGATCATGAAATACTTGGTTTGGTTTTGGAAAAGATTGTCATTTGGGTTAAAATAACCATGGAAGTGGCGTAACTACATTACATTATTAAGTTATGTGACAAAATAAATCAACAGTGACTTCTCGTTTCACATGGGGAACAAACAGCAGACACCTGGCTTTGTTGGACCCATCCAACTCCCCTCCTGCCAGCCCTGGGTGTGCTTTTGCGGTCTTTCTATTGCCGCCTTTATGATTAAGTTGATAACATAAAAACAAAAAAAAGAAGAAAAGTGGAATCACGGAGCATTATTTTTTAAGTTTAGCTACGAATGCTGGATGAGACCAGCCTGATCCCAGAGCAACCCAGCTTAGCGGTGTCTTTCACCAGTGGAGCTGTGGTGATTACAAATGAGCGGCCGGTCATAACTCCGAGCAAGAGGAAGTCCTTCGAGAGTGACATGTACGAAAAGAGAAACAGCATACGTTTGGAAAGGTTTAGGGACCATTTAATGCTTTTGTGGACTGCATGGATTCATCAGCGGAGGAAGAGGAAGAATAAGTGCTCCTTAATAGAAACCTTGCAACGTGTTTTCACAAAACTTTAGCAAAATAATGAAAGCCCTTTCACTATAACATGCTTTTAGGATGTATGTGTGTACGTGCAAAATCTTTTTAGTACAAAATATCATGACAGCCAAACTCCAATCAATACTGACAATATAAAAAAAAGAATAAAGGTCCAAGGCACTCTTCTGGCAAAAATTTCCCTTTAGTAAATAAAAGATGATTGCGAACACCCGCACAAGAAGGCAAAAAACTCACAGGTGAGAAGTGATCGACAGGATGTCTAGAAGATATGATAAGAACAAAATAAGAAAACAATTGTACAATTGTTGTGTTTTTATTTTCATATAAACAATCTTGGCATTAGTAGTTTTAATTCAGTATCAGAGCCAATGTTAGGAAGTTAAACAGGTCCCTCTCTCAGGAATATCTGTGTTATATTGCAAAAACAGTTTCTCCCCAAAAAAAACAGATTTACAAGATTACACAGAACACAGAATCATATTCTCGTTATCATTAACCTTCACTCAATACTCATTTGTACTGAACAGAGCTTGAATGCATCGTAATAACCCTCGTTAAAGGCGCAAGATATGAGATTGGGAGCATTTTGATTGCCTCTCAAAGGCTATGCTTCCATGACAGTGCTGTCGGGCACAGTCCGATTTTTTTAGTTTATCTTACATTCCTGTTTGCTGCAGCACCCCTTGTTGGATTGCGAACGAGTATTGGAATTAACCATAGCTGTGTTTTAACGGTCCTAACAGTGCAAAAATATCAAAAGGGCTGGCAGAGCTAACAGAGTTTACCTGAAGGAGAACTGGACAGATGCTGTTCCACTTCTGCAACGACGTTTCATTATCAGCTGTGAGAGCGGCCTGATGGAATGGAGGTAATAGTACAAGATGGACGACTCGACTGCGATTATTCATCACCATTAACTGACTGGAGGATGAAGGCATTGCTATTTTGAGGGCAATCATCGTTGAATGATGATGATGACGACATTGCCAATGTTGATGACAATCTTAACAATGGTGATGAAGTCCAACAAGCTGTAGACGCTGCTGCTGAGCCTCACGTTGACGAAGATCCCCTCTATGGAGGATCGAGGAGGGCAAGGGGAAGAAGATGATGAAGGCGACGAGATGAGCAGCGAGCGATCTGAGTCTTCGTCTGATGCCGTCTCTTGACAGCGACAGCGACGCTGAGGAGGAAGAACCAGGGGCAGTGACAGTGCCTGGGGGATCCAGGAAGTTGTCATGAGAGGAAGACGATGAAGGAGATTGGAGAGGCAGCATACATTTCAGACACCAACACGTTTGCTGACAGACATTTTACAGGAATTTACAGTTATACCACACGGTACATTTTATTTAAGTAAAGAGTATAATCAGGAACGTTTTCAGGAAATTTTTACAGTATTAAAAGTACATACAAAAAAGTCAAACTCTTCATGTTTTCTGTGCAAATATTTCCCTTTGAAATGTTGTGGGGTAGAAGTAGGAAGTGGCCTGAAAAGAAAAGACTCCAGTAAAGTAAAAGTATCTCAGATTTGTGCTTAAGTACAGTACTTGAGTAAATGTACTTATTTACATTTGGGGTTCTGTCAGTGTTGGTGCATTGCAGGGTGCCGTACAGTAGAGGAAGCCAACACGGTGCCCGCGGGAACCTGGTCGCCCACAGGGACCACGTGAGTCGTCCGCAAGGCATGTTCTAAAAAAGTCACTATGGAGCTCCGTCAAAAAAACCCCCCCAAAAAAACGCTTGCATTAATGAATGTAGATTTTAAAATGACAATACTTAATATAACATTTTAAAAACAAAAATATTTTCTGTATTTATGAACTCTGACCTATTCTGAAGTCAAAGTTCAATATTGTCAAACCCCCATCTTAGTCTGAGACAAGGAAGCGGGCGGAGCTACGATGGGGAGATAGATGCGGTTTTTACCCTCGAAACAAAATAAACATGGCAGAAAAGCGAAAGAAAACTTTGTATTTTCACGATGATTGGGAGGAAGAGTTCTTTTTTACAACAATGAAAGAAAAACGTGTGTGTCTCATTTGCGGGGCGACTGTTGTGAAGGCGAAGCGGCACAATGTGGAGAGACACTTCGGTACGTGTCACCAAAGCTTCCATGCTAGCTAATGTCATGTACATTCAAAATCTTTGGGCGGACTTGGAAGAGAATTTCTGGATTCAGTTGGTTATAATAAAAATCAATTTAATAAAAGTTGGTAATACAGTGCATAATTTTCAGCTGAGGATTCTTAAGCCAAATCGCAGTCCACAGGCCCTCTGAGAGAGTTAGCTGTCTATGATCATTGACCTAAGAGACCCAGAACAGACTGGTACATTCGATTATATAGTTCAATGAAACTGTGCATCTTCGCCTCTCATTGGCTCAGTTCTACAACATGTGGTGCGGCTAAAGTTTTCACATGGCTATAATCAGCATTCCGATTGGTTGCTCCGGTCCATGGCTCCTGATGTCATCACTCCCCCTCACACAGTTTTAGCAAAACAACCCCCCCTCTTAGTGAAGTCGTTTTTATTGCTCTTTGTCTCTTGGAGTATCCATCCCCTTTCGTCTTCTCATTCCATGCATACCTGAAAGTCTAAGTTAGAAAACTCAATGTGGCCTTCTTCTATGTCACACATACTCTTTCCCATAAGGCTCACTATTCCTTATTAATTATCCTTTTCAAGTATCGTAATTTATACATAGACATTCCTTATTTACAGTGTAAGTCATTTTATTTTATTACAACCTAACACTAACGTGTCATAAAGCTTCCATGCTAGCTACCCACCGGGCAGCGCACTACGGACAGGAACAGCCCGGGACTTAAAGGCAGCTTTGGGCAAACAACAGTCTTTTTTTATCTTACATAACTGATCATTTGTACAGACAGAGTTCATGATTTGTTAAATGTTACAAAGGTAGTGGTTAGATATGACAGTTAATGATTTCCAAAAAAATGTTAAAGTGATAATTTGTAAAGAAAATATAACAGGTGTGATTTTGAACAAAATGCTACATATGTGCTTCATACAAAACTGTCAAATATATTTACAAAAATATCAGAGATGTGATACCTCTGACTTTCAAATGTTGAAACACATTAACAGAAATACATGTTGCATGTTTAAATATATCTGTGTTTCCTACCATCATTGTTGTGGAAATTATTGTTAATAATTATTGTGAGGAATAATTAACATTGATATGTGATCAGACAGTCACTTCACATTTATTATTATTATTATTAAAAGGTGATCCGTGCAACTTTGTTATTCAGGAAGTTTGTATCAAACAAGTAGCCCTTCGTACTATTTTGTACCCTTGAAGTAGCTCTCGGTTTCAAAAAGGTTGGTGACCCCTGCTCTACAGCATCTTATCAGTGTTTCATCCCAAAGTAAGCAAGATACAAGACTGACTTTATAAAAGTTTCCTCATGCAAAGGTCCAGAACATCACAATAATGTCTACCTTGCGCTATGATTTAGTCTCATATATATTGAAGTAGCTTAACAGTTGTATTAACGTCTGTATGTAGTCAACGACTGACAACAAGAGTTCAATTGAATAATATTCCAACAATATTTATTGTCAGATTTCAAAATGAACTGGATGAATTATAAATAATACATATGCTATTAATAAATAAATAAATGTTTTTCTCTTATTTCAAGTAAAATATGGACTGGATTTAAAAAAATGGAAATCAAAGCAGAAAGCTTTTAAAAAATGTCCAAAGTACTTTATTTTAGAAAAATAAACTGAATTGGACATGAACTGAAAACTATGTCACCCAAAAAAGCCACAATAATATATTCTTCTCATCTCCTAAAAAAACATTGTGTGCAGGGACTTTATATGAAGCTTAAGTTCAGTCTGGAAGACTCTCTTTACACTCCTTTTCATTCATAATCTCTCAGCCTCTATTTCTCCCTGTGATTACTCTACCAGCTGATTGTGGGCGTTCACTTTAAATTAATCAACCAGATTCTGCAGTTTCCTTAAGCCAATCACATTGTTGCTGTCAAACTTTATAAAAGTTCTCCTCTCTGCTGCTGTCAGTTGTCATTTTAGCTCAAATCGTATGCGACCCTCCTCCACCCCTGTCAGCATCATAGTCAGCATCACAGTCATGTTCCTCATTCATCACCGGATTGCAGCAACTCTCTTCTTCACCACCACCACCACCACCAATGTCTGGACTCCAGTGGGGATTCTGCCTTATCTGACCTCAGCATCACTACCCCTTGATTATCCTACTTCAGGATGGAGTCCAATCGCCAAAGACTTTGCACTATTTAATTGTTATGCATATGTAATAAGTTATTGTTAAATTCTAATGAAGTATCTCCTGATTGAACGGGGGTTATTGAAACCACTTGTTTCAGTTCTATTCTCTACTGTTGGACAGTGAATTAATGTGTGCCGGTACATTTGCTCAAAAGATGTGTGCTTTGTATTGTAGTGGTGCTTCACATTATCACTTTTAAAATTCTCCACGGTCTCTGAACATATGAGACACACTGGTTTTGAACTGCCTTTGGGAAGACTGAACATATAAGAGTCTGTCCATTCTTGGTTTAAGGCTCTGGTCTCGCCATGTGAAATATCTTCTCTGATTCACGTTCTCTCCGACTGTTTTTTTCTCTCCCCGTCTCTCACATGTGTGTTTATCTCACTCGAGTTGAGGGCGATGCTTATCGTAATACACATATTTATTTGGCCAAGTAGCATCACGTGAGATGATTTACAACGCATGTAATTGGTTAAAATAGAAGCGCTCCGTCAAAATGTAATAATTCTCAATTATCTATTGGTTTTAAGTCTGGGTCCAGATACAAAGGCGTCTGGGTCCGTACCCGGACCGCGGTCCGCCTATTAGTGACCCCTGGTCTAGTGGCTAGGATTCGACACTCTCCCCATCGTTGCCAGGGTATCCATTCCCGGTCAGTGAATTCTAAATTGTCAACTGGCAACCTGCTCAGGATCTCTGTCCAATGTCAGCTTGAATTGGCTCCAGCCCCACTGCAAACCTGAACAGGATAAGCAGTTAAAGATAATGGTTGGATGGGTGGATATCTGAGAAAGCTCAGATAAACATGGATGCAGGCAAAACATTTAAAGGCCATACCAGTGTTCCAAGAAACCCTGATAATCTGCACAATATCCCATTGGACTGGAATCCCATTTGTCCAACTGCCTTTTATACCAAAAACAGACTCCCACAGTTCTGAAGGTCCATTGCTTCAAAAATACAAATTCTCCCCATAACAAACCCACGCACATTGCTAATTATTATGCAGCATGACGTCAGCAGACCATCCCGTCGCTATATTTTCACAAATTCAGAAATCTGATTGGAGTTTGACAAGTGACTGTGTAGGAGCTGGTCAACCAACACGTTGCTCCTCAATCATTGGAGTTTCCTTGGTAGCTCAGCTCATATGGCACTTATCCTCAAGAGTGATGATTTGATAATCCGATCATTCATTTCATCATCATTCCAACCATGTTCGCACAGAAAAAGATGACCAAAAGTTTCAGCTGCCTTTTTGTCAAGCAAAGCCACTAGTGACCAACTTGGGGAGCAGATACGCTTGTGTGAAGGACATGTTTGCTGGGGATCAGCTGTTAGAGGCAATGAATGAACTTGATCCTGCTCACAGTGTGTACACGTGGTCAGTAAATGTTGATTCTTACTGATTCCAAAACCAGTGGCCAGGTGATTTGATCCGATGTGTCCCAAACTGACTCGACACCATCATCATCGTTCGTGTCCTCACCGCCTCCTGCATTAATCGCAAGCTGCAAGCTGAGAACACACGCAAACATCTAAACGTCTGTGCTTCAGTGATGCGTTTCAAAAAAACAACAGGGGTGACGACACGCCGTGCCTCACAACAGTTTACATGCCGAGTCAAAGTGTGTTTTTCTGGAGAAGATGAGAAACTACCTCTGCTTCCTCCCACAATAACGGATTGATTATTTATGAGAACAACAGCATGTTCTCTGATGCGTTCTGACAAACGCGGTGCGCTCGGTGGCTTCCGAGGAGTCTCCGGATCTTCACCTCCTACTTTGTGTTTGTGTTTACCGTTAGCGGTGCCCTCTCGGGGAGTGGGGGGGGGGGGCTGAAAGAGAAGGAGTTGGTGTTGTTTTCTGCCAGCCTCAGCAATTGTTCCCTCTATCTGCTAATTGAAAATCATCCTCGGCCTCCCCTTTAGCGGCTCACAGTTCGCTGAGCTGGAGCTCCGCGTGCGTTCAGGACCGCTTTTCCCTGAAAACAGCACACAGGAAGAGCAGCTGTAAGCACAGCCCAAGTGTCCATTTGTGTTGAGAGAGATCACATCTCATCATAAAATACAATGTTATTTTTTTGTTGCTGCCATGTTAAAAAAAAGAACATACTGACTTTGACAAGATTATCATAACTATATCACTATCTACATCAATGTAGTTGGCGTAGAAACGAAAATCATTTCCTAGTGATAAGTATGGAACTCAAAAAGGCAAAAAGATAAGATATCATGAAGTACTTACAGTATTATTAGAAGTATTTATTTTTCATAATGGCGCTTTCCCTGACAGGGTTATCATTACTAATCAACACATCCTATCTCATGAAAAGTTGTTTTTTTATTTTTTCGTGCATTTTCCTTCAAATATCAAGGAACAAGAGCGAGCAGTGCGCCTGTGCAAGCCCCCGCGGTGTTTAGACAACAAAACCACACGGTTAGGTTTGGAGAAAGATAGTTCCACCCCTCCTCCCACGTGGACTTTGTTGCTCTTCATACTATGTCACCTGTCTCGGCTCACGATTATGTGTGTCACAAACAAATTGATTACGTGGGTTTAATACGGATTACAGTGCATTGCTTTTCGTCAACGTTTACTTTTGGTTATGCACGGGACGCGAAAAAGTGGTCTCCGTGGTGAAAGTTAGAAAAAAAAAGATTATGGTTCATGTCCCAATATTTACGTAACATCAGCATATCAGTGGATTGCAGAAACATACAATGCCAAAAAAAAATTCTTGCAACTGGGTTCAATCATGGCACCAGGGAGGAGGCGAAACACTGTTGTGCAACCCTTAGTCCAGACTACCATGGGACTCGGGAACCTCATCCAGGTCCTCATCTTTTCATAACCTTCAGGCCAGGCGGCAACCTCCGGTTCTGACAAGTGAAGCCAAAACTGAAGTAACTTAAACTTACATTCTTTCTAATGGCCATCAGGGGGCGGCTCTTCTGGTTGCAAAAAGAAGTCTGATTGTACAGAAGACAATGAAAAAATGACCCTACTTCTCATTTGATTTATTCCCTCATTGTAAATTTGAGTTTTATGATCCGTTGCACCACTAACCAGAGCCGTATACGCCGTCTCTACGTCACTCATTCGCATTCCAAATATGGTCACTTCCGCTTACCGGTTGCAAAAACACAAGATGGCGACGGTCAAAATGCTGATCTCGAGGCTTCAAAACGGCAGTCCAAAAATGAGTGACATCACGACGACTACGTCCACTTCTTATACATATATATATACATAGTCTATGCTCCAGACACAGAGCCTCCTCACATGAAGAATGCCAAGTGTGTGAAGGACTCTCAAGCCTCCCACTTAGTATCCATTTCATACCAGCAGACTGCATTTATTCATCAACGCTACATTTCTCATATTTTTCATCATTCAAGTATGGTATCCCGTTTCCAATAACGAGGTTCTTATATACCTAATCCGCGACAAAGCGAATCGATACAGATCATGTGACACATCTTAAGAGGGGTATCTCAATAGAGTCCAGCTCTCCACAGCCTGCATTGGATGTGCTTTTTTTTCTGAGAGCGGATTTCTGCAGCCAGTGTAGCCTTGGGCGTGCTTTCGGGGGGCTTTGGGTACGGGCTTTGAAGCAAGCTGCGAGGGCCTGACCACTGCGGCTTTCTAGATGTGTGTCCGCGTGTCCATGTGTGTGTCTGTGTGTGTGTGTGTACGTGTGAAGGAGACTGAGAGAATTGAGAGCATGACTGCATGTCGATGCACATACAAATTTCTACATGTTTGTCAAGAGGCCTTTTCTTTTTCATTTCCCAAACAGCGCGTGCGTCACATGTTCTTGTCAGAGACGTCTCCTCTCTGTCCCCACGGAGCGCTCTTCAGCATGAGGGTGCCTCGCATTTCTCTGTGTGATAGATGGCAATTCTTCCCGCGAGGACGGGGGGGTTGGGGTGAGGGGGATGGGGGGTGGGGGGGTTGACACTCGAGCTAATGCAATACATGTCATCTGCACGTCAGCGCGCTCAATTCTCCAGAGATTGATGTTGAAGTAGCTGATGAAGTTGGCATCTTGGTAAACTTCACACGGCGGAGACGATGTGGCCCCATTGCTTTCATCCGTTTACCTATTTCCCTGTGATTTACTGCGATTGGCTAACGGATGAATGAACTGGGATTTTCCTGCACGCAGGTTGGCTTGCTTTTCATTGGTTCACAGTCAACAGCGGGCATGCATCTCTTGTTCCGTGCTGTGCATTTTATTCAGTCAATGAAAAAAAAAGAACAAACAGCTGGGCTACAGTAGTGGGATCCCTCCCTCTCCCTGTGTAGATGACTGTACCGAGCCAGCTCTTAGATGAGATAATAAAATCTGTTCTCTCCAAGAGGACACCGTGTACTGTACCACATGAATAATGAAAACGCTCTTGCAAACTTTCTGCTCACAACGGAGCTTTGCATTTGAACGGGAGAAATACATCCTCCCGTCTAATCACAGCTTTAAATTGGACTATTTTTATGGCCTCAAAAAAAATATTCTCATCCTCTGAAAGTGCGTTGAAACTTAACTGCTACTGACATCTATACCGGTTAAATTGCTGTGAGTGGGCTCTTCAAAGCTACCGTTGGTAGCATTATTAAAAATAGCTTTTTGTCATATTTGCTCAAAGTGTCACTATACCCTGACAGATAATCAGTGATGGAATCAGGTTCCTCTGTCTCCTTTCAGTGCTCCTAATGGCATTTGCAAAGATTCCACCGCGCCCGGCGGAAGAAAACAACCGAGCCGCAGCCGTCAATCACTGCTCGCGAATTCCGATCACGCTGACAAACGAGGCATCGCTGATCCAATATGAATAAAGATCCTGTTAGCAAATGCCAGTTTGAAAAAGCGCAATGCGGATAAGTTATTATTAGTGTTTTTTTTGCAGTTGCTAAAACATTTTTTCTGAGACTATGTCTCTCTGTCGAAACTCTACACACAAAAAACCTAAAGCATATGCAGAAAATATATTACATTGCTTGCAAAATCAAACTATAAAAACTCTCTTAAACAGTCTATTTTTGCATCATAACTTCACACAAACACCAAATAAATAGCTATTTTCACATGCAAACTACTCACTGATGACACAATGACTTTAACTGTTGACGACATGAACATAATTACTGTATTATACTGTAAACTAATTACAGTGAGTTGTAGTTACAGTCCTCTAACTCTCCGAAATTGGCCTCCAATTGGTGACATGTGTTTCCACAGGTGCATTCTGGGGGCAGCTGATTGATAATTGAGGGCAGAATTTTTTTCACGTACGCCACGCTGTTTGGGACTACGGAGTCTGACATACCTGTAAAAGTAGAGCTGCAACCCCACCACACGATGCTTTGGCTGGGCTCAAACACAATGCACCCTGGTACAGGAAGGTACATGTAGGTACTTGAAGGTACATGTAGGTACTTGTAGGTACACCGCTGGCCCAGCTCTGCGAGAAGGGGAGGTCAGCTTTCTCGGCCGGTATTGCACACATTAAGAATTTTGTTGCCTCAATGGGCTGCATATACCATCAGCTCTGATTGGACAATCCACATGGAAGGTGGCTGAGTTGTCCCTTTAAAGTCCAGCATTAACAGGGGTATTTAATACAGCAAGCAACATCTCCATCAACAGCCCAATCTTTAATACATCTTCACAAAAATGTCTTTGCAAAGACAAATGGCGTTTTGCGTGTGTGTTTTTTTTCTAGGAATGGGTGGGATGACGCACTCCAGGACGCGCTGCTTACACTTTTCTGCCAGAAAAAGACGCTACATGGACATAGGCTTTTAGTCTGGAGGCCATTTTTTGCATCCAGTCAGGTTTGACAATGCTTTTAATGCTCTGACTTTTAGGTCAAGTTTAATATCTTTAGATTTGACAACACATTAAATGCCATTGTTTATTTTGACGGAACAGTAACATGGAGAAATACTCCTGTCCTGAACTACCACGCAGTCAACGGTTTCCACGGCAACTGGCTTATTAGCCCGACCTTTTCTGAAACCAAGTGTTGGACCTATATTCTAGCCTTTGTGTCAGTCGTGTCATGTGCACAGCCGCTCAACCGCTTTCAGTCTACACACAGACAGACACACACACACACACACACACACACACACACACACACACACACACACACACACACACACACATTATTCACAATAAATTATGACAGAGGGAAGCTCTTTCCTGCACAATTATACTTTTTCAAAATTGCCGTTGGAGTTCAAAGTGGTATAAATAGACGGATCGTGCAGCACAAACTTAAGGGTCTTTTCCTTGTGATCTTTCCAAGAGTCCATCCACTGTGGTTGAAACCTTTGGGTTAATTAGGCGATCCCTCGTCGTCTCCCACAACCGTTTTGACGCCCGGCTTCAAAACACAACGCCGGCCCGCTCGTTCCATCATGGACAAACGTTCCAAAAGCTTGTCATATCACGCGTCAAACCCGTAACCGCTGTGCAGGAATACCTGCTGCCTGAAAAAAATATAGACAAATAAAGCCATTCATAATCTCCGCACTAGATGGCCTCGTGTTTCACACAGCCCCCTTTCGCACGGCTGAATTATTCATTCGCTGCATTATTCAACAAAGCGTTATTTATCCTTTCCTTGGGTTTTTAATCTTTGCCAGCAATGACTTTGTTCCAATATTAATGAAACCTGCCCTTTAACAAAGACATCATCTCTGGCAGGGGGAACGGGCGGCACGGAGCTCAAACAACCAGAATGAGCAATGGCTTTGTCACAACGGTTCACTGCTGCAATGCTTACCTGTCTGCAGGCCTCAGGAGACACGCAGGACTTTTCCTACTTATTAGTGGACTACCGCTGTCTTTCACTCATGTATTTTTGATGCCGTTTTCTCGAATGTTGATGTTGAATAATAAATCGTACTCTAATATAAAGTTGCAAGTTTTTTTTTGCATGTCTTTGTTCCCTCCCTGAACTCCTCCTGTCAGTTTCTGTATGCAGCTGCAAGACTAACTTTATTGAAAAGAGGCCATGTCCCCACAAATGACTCATGTAGTGTGCACTGCTGAAAAGCTCTTTTTTTTGTTTCCAAAAACTAATTTGTCTCTTCTTTCATAACTTTTCTTTGATAATCTGCCAAATAAGTGGCAGAATAACTGATTATGTTTGTCCACTTGGAGGCAGCGCAAACACCGGCGTGACGTAGTGTCTGTTCGCTCCTCTTTCCCCTCCTCTTCCTGCTCACTTTTTACTTTGCATTTTAGATCCCCACTCGCTGAAAACGTGTTTTCTGTCACAAAACCGCTACTGACCTTTGTAGCATAAAATGAAGGAAGCTCTTGCAATGAAAAAAAATGCTTCTCGTAATAGAAGAAGAGGATGAAAGTGAGAGAAATACAACTAGAGGTGCTGAAATTCACCAAAGCTTAAAAAAAAAAAAAGGAAGAGGAAGAGAATTTTTTTTCTTTTAATTGGTTTGGAAAAAGTATTTTGAAATGTTTACAACAACATTATTAACAATTATTAAACATATTTAACATGGACAAATTAATAAATGCAAGTATTTGCTTCAGTTATGTTATATATATATATATATATATAAGTTGATATTGATTATTGATATTGATTTATTGATTTTGCATATTTCTCTGAAATTTGAGTTGTGTTATGGGTTGTCTTCCAATTCGATAGAATATCAAAGCACATTTTTTGTCTGGACTGGGCGAACCCCTTGGTTTCCAGGAGGAGGGATCCACCCTCCTGCACTGTCGATGACTGACACATATGTGAGCTATGGGAGACCTGATGCACTCTTATTTATTGGAGTTATGGAAGTGGGTGACCCAGTTCTCTGAGTCTGTCTCACTTCTGGGCTAAATTTTGCATACTCAAACCATGAGTTACACTCACACAACATCTAAATCACACATTATTAATGACAAGATGTGAGAAAACGTGAGGAGGGACGGCTACTGCACTCTTCAAGTTGAGCTAATGAAGTGGACTGAGGAGCAAGTCTCCTCATCATCAATCCAAAGCTGTATGTGGGCGGAGCCAAAGAGCTACAGGCACCACTGGTTGCCAGTTGCCAAGACTGTTGGCGTTCAACTGAAACTGGTGCAATGTCTAGTGCCAACCATGCTGCAACCTCCGCTTCTGAAGCGTGAAGACAATGTTGAATTGAAGCAGGTGAGTCTGTAATGTCAAACAAACACTTGACACTTGTTTCATTGTCACTTTGACAAACGTATTTGTACTGTAAGATTTGTTTATTGCATAATCTTGAATTTAATTAGTTAATTATCCACTTCTAGAAACCAGATGTGACAGCGATGGGCCCCCATCGTACTCCGAGGCCTCCCTGTTCCACTTGGTGATGACCCCAATAACTTCTACCACACCTGCTTTGTAAGTTCTCATAGTTACATCTTAAAGGAGAACACAGAGTTGTGGGGAAACAGTGAATATAGCAGATATACCCCCCAAAAATTCTTTAAAAAAAATTGATACATATGGAGATGGTTAAAGGTGTATTTTCCTGGCTTCACATGAGCTAGGCTAGTAGCTTTACCCATAAGGTGAAGCAGCCATATAACGTAATGGTGCTAAGCCCGCTTGCCATGCCGCGGTTGTGTTTTCTGCACAAGAGCTAGAACACATCCCTCCCTTTCCTACACGAGCAAGTATAAGCCAACGAGGACAGCAAAGGAAATTTAATGTGTACAATACTTCAATGCTTAATTACTTTCATGTTCTTTACTGGGCATCTGTAAACTGGTCTAAACTGTTTTAGGCCCACAAATGTTACAACTGCCAAATGCAAGTATGTGTGTGTGAAGTTAAAACGTTATGGGCAAGACTGGAAGGCAGTGTAGGCAGGACATATGACACAATGACAATTTACATTTCCTTGTGGTAATGTTGTTTTTGTTTGGTCTTACACAAGATTGTGACAGTGACGATGCCCGGGCACAATTATCTGTTGGGTTGCTGATTCATCAGTGAAGATGTGACTCTCTCCAAATCAGCTCCACCATGACCCAGTGTCTACTGCCATCATTGTTGAGGAAGGTATTGTAATGGATGACCTCCTGAACCTACCCTACCCTACCTCGAGCACTTTGCCTCTTGTTTGGGTTGTCATTTGCTTTACACTTTAACTACCCTAAAGTTATGACAAACACTTTCAACTTCAGCAAGTTACGTCAAGATGCTGCCGGTGTCTGAAATCCATTGCCAGTCATTTTTCTCTCATATTGTTATGCTAACTGAATAAAGCCACTTTGCACTTGTCAGCATATTGGTTATTTACCAAGTTTAGTCTATAAACTGCATACTATTGTTATTGCAATATTAATGCTGTTAATTAGAATTGCTTTTTTTTTTTATGAAGCCCAACTGATACACCAGCTGGCAATTATTGATGGCAGTTTATTGTACATCACTGATTTCTGTACTGGCATTTATGTAGGCAAAGACAGTCCAGCAGACTCCATTGTTCACTCCCATAGCAGTGATTTGGCAAATCATAATAGGCAGTATGTAATTATTGGATATTTTGTAGTTCTACTTGTTGGTATGGGCTGAAGAATTCAATAATAGTTGGCTTATTTTTTATACTGTCATTTAAATGGTGTATATTTGCCAGTATTTGTCATGACAAAGGCTGCACACAGTCTCTTACAATTGTTTGAAACCAGCACAATACAATTTAAGGCATTTTAACAGACCTGAAACTAAAGTGTGCTTCGTGACATTTTGAGATGCAATGATATAAACCAATTCCAACTTGTACAGACCAACCCTCTTTATCGCACTTTGTTTACCCCCACTGTTTAAATGGAGCACGCCCATGATCAGTTTCTCGGTTCTCTCTTGGTTCTAATACAGGAAGTTAAGTAATTCAAACTGTATTGTTGGTGTGAATAAAAATTTCTAAAGGAGCAATGTCCGTTCTTATGGAAGAAAGAAAAATAAAAAAAATCATACAATTGAACTTTGAATTGTGTCAAGTAACATGAACTTGGTTGTTTTAAGGCAATCGGTTTGCATGGTTTTAACACAAGTAAATGACATTGGGCCAAGGCAGGGTTCACCTGGACAGGTCGCAAGTTTATCGCAGGGCAAATATAGACAGACAACAATTCATGCTCAAGTTCAAACCTACGGGCAGTTTTAGAGTCTCCCATTAACCTGAGCTGCATGTCTTTGGACTGTGGGAGGAAGCTGCAAACTCCACACAGAAGGACTGGAATACCCGCAAAGTTTATTTCACTTGAAATGATTTCATTGTTTGAAATAGTAATTCTGAGTAGGCTATACTAAGTCAAAAGTACAAATTAAGTTTTAATTAATGTATATATTCTACATTCACATAATAATCCTAGACGAGTGGGCCGGCTGAACTGACCTTAAAGTCTACCTTTGGCTAGTTATGACTGTTATGGTTTGGTTAGTTATGACAACAATGCACCTACTGACAGTACTGTGAGCAAAGGGACCGCTCAGCCGCATGTGAAAGCGGCTGGTATTTGTCTCCAATTTAAGTGATGCACTCTGTCAAAGTGCAGCTCTGGACATCTGAGCCTCTGCAGTTACTGGTATTAAATATGCGGACTCATTATTTTCTTTTTTTTTTTGCAAGAATTTCCTCTTCATATCCTGAATGGATCTTGCAACTTAAATGAACTGGGTTATTAGCGATGCAGGTAGCTGATGGTTGAGTATAAATCACATTTTTCATGCCGTCCCGATGAATAATACAACATGTCTCCTGCTGCCTTCATGACACCAAGTAGCAATTACTTTTTTTCTTACGCATGAGGAAATTATCATAACAAATGAGAAATGCTATTGCAGTATATTACGGTTCACCTTAAAACTCCGGAGAATATGCATTATCTTGTGGGGGGAAAACAATGGTCCAAACTGGTTGCTACAAACCGTATGAATAAAAACTGTGTTTTAAATAGATGCATGTGTTGAGGAAGTAGTGAGAAATATAAAGGATAAAGGAGACTGGAATTATTCAACACAATTTGTAAACGGATGCTTCAAGATAGTTTTGCCCATGAATTGACTTTACTTCAATTCATCTAGAAATTTTGTCTGGTTTTGGATTTTCCGTTTACGGTGGAGGCAAAACATCCAGCCACTCCGTTCACTGTCCCACATTACATCCATCAAATCTGATTTAAACATATATTTACGTTGAACCGAGGATTTGTTTGCGTCCACCACAACAAAAGATTCCAATTGTCTTTCCATTGCCATCGTTTCCATGGTGCCAACACGAAATGTTAACACATTGCGTGCCATTACCACATGATGGGGCCGCTGCCATCCGGCTCATGTGACCATGTTTGAATTTTTTTAATTGGAAAAAGATAATCACTAGCTGGACGAACTCAAGTCTGTATCGAGCCTCATCATATTTTCTCATTATTATTCTTGTGGTGCTTTGAGCGTTCATAGTTGGTTCATTATCTTCCAAATGTTTTCTTGACAGTGTTTTCAAAAACTTGTTTCATGTGAGAAAATGCTGTTGCTATGTTGCAGGTGAAGTGACAAGAAGAAGAAGAAGAAGAAGAAGATGAGGAAGAAGAAGAAGAAGAAGAAGAAGAAGAAGAAGAAGAAGAAGAAGAAGAAGAAAAGTTTCCACAACTTACAAGGCTGTCTGCACTTTCATGTCAGCCAATTCAACAAAACACCGCGGAGTCCACACTATGTGGAACTCAGAACTCTTTGTTGATGTGGCTTTTTGAATGCAATATGGAGAGTAAGAAATAGGGGTCATTTTATGGCTGGCACAGAACGCATCAGAGTAGAGACTCCGTATGAGAAACTGAATTTGCTCTCATCTGAGCAGCACAACTCGAGTCTCTGAATACAAATTGAGAGGGAGGGCTGAGGAGAATACCGCTCCGGCTCTTCTGATTCCACCAGGATTGGATGTGCCGTATTTCCAAGTGAAGTGCTCGCCGCTGCCATTCTCTGCCCTTCCATCCTCCCCTGCTATCTCACTTTCAATTATTAGTTTTCTTCCTCCTTCCATCCGTGTGAAGTGCGGTAAGGGAGGGGGGGAGAGGGGGCTGTGAAGAGAGTAGAGGTGACGTGACCTGATATGTATCAAATCAGCCCTAACAGAGGACAACTCATCGTACAGATTTCCTTTTGATAAGAGAAAAGCGTCACAGGGCAGCAGGCACACACAGACCTGATAACATGCAATCAGTGAGAGTCACAGGTCAGCCTGCACATGTTAATGTCGGGGCGAGAGCGTCGAGACAGCGGTCCTGGTAATGATGCTGCACGTACACGGAACAAAGGCATGCTACACATGGAGGAAGAAGATGGATTTAGGATTTTATTAGGACGCGGGGACATAAAAACACGACAACAGCTAAGACACACCCCAAACAATATTGAAATCTGAAAATTCTATCTCGCAATATTTTCCTGTAAACATGTTACCGAACATTTTATTCACAGCCGTGTCTCCCTGACGTTGTTGAATCAGAAATGGAGGGGAAAAAAAATATAGTAGCCGTCTGTGGGCACCCAGTACCTCATAATTGTACAGAGACTGCAGGAAACTACGTGCATCAAATCTGAATCATTATGTAGTTATTTCGACTCCCTTTTTCCCCCCATTTATGCTTTGTTTGACGAATGGATTTGCATTTATATAGCGCCGGTCCAGTCCTCGAACCACTCAAAGCGCTTTACACTACATGTCAACGTTCACCAATTCACGCACACATTCGTACACCATGGAAGGTGGCAACCTGCCCATCAGAATGTAAATGAATACCGATTCACATACACACCGATGACTCTGTCTTTCCGGAACAATTATCTTGCCCGAGGGCACTTCGACAGAGCCGGGGATCCAGTGAATCAGAACCGAGAAACAGACAGGACTCGAACACAGGCCCCTGTGGTACGGACTCCGCCTTTACGGTATGAGCTCCACCCAGTGAGCGACCAGATTTCCCCGATGCGAGATAAACCAGGGCGATGTCTGGCTTGCTAGATACAGTAAATACAGCGAGCGCCTGATGTTATGAAGCTAGACACAACGCGTTTGGTTTTCCAACATATCCGTGACAACCGTGACCTGAACAAAGCAGCAATTGTTGCTACTTCGGCCGCGGTGTCGCGTGAAAAAACACGAATGATCCCGAAGTCAAAGTTCCGCAATTACCATGAAAGCAAAAGGTTGCTTCGTCGTCCGCGTCACAACCACAACGTTTAATTGGCTTCAGTAACATATTTTGTTCTGTACTTTGACATGAGTAGCCCCAACCCCCATCCTGCCATCGAGCCCCTTGGGGGCATTGCTCCACCACACTGTTGAGCACAGGTGGTTAATGCAGCTTGTGGCCTTACAAAATTACCTCAGCTCCTTTCCCACTTTCGATTTAGGATTTAGGATTCTGTTGAGCGACAAAAGAAAATCAGAGAATGACCTGTCACAGATGCCTTGCAAATCTAGGTCTTCTGGAATTTTGTATTGCAGCGGTAAAGCAGAAATCCTTTCCCGAGGCTTTTAATGTTTAAAAATCTACCAGGTCACCTCTGTATCTGCCTCACAGTGAGCATGAAAGAGCTTACTAATCAAAAGCGCCTCCCCCACGTGGCCTGATTCTGGTGATTATAATGATGTTTATGTCACTTAGTCATTCCCCTCGCTCGCACTTTTTTTGCACTGCATTTTTGATATCTTTTTTAAAGCGCTTCCAGTTTTAGAGCCTCTACAGACATTGAAATAGTGGATTCTGCATTTGTGAATTAAAGTGAGCATGAGGATCATCTTATGCAGATTTGCTTATTTGTAGGAGACTGGAGATATCCTAATGCCAGAGCAGTAATCGCCTTTAATGTTGACCGCCACGGATCATCTGGGGCATTCAACCACGTTCCTTTGCCCTGCGTTCAAGCGGTTTGTGAAATGTTCAACCAAGATAAATATGAACTACTGTTCAGAATCGATGTGTCTTTGGGCAAGACACTTAACCCCAAATCACTCCCGTAACTACGGTGTGAATGGTTAGCCTGATGGCAGTCGGTACCTTGCATGGTGTGTGAATGGGTGAATGATGGCTTTGAGTAATCGGAAGACTAGAAAAGTACTATACAAGTGCAGACCATTTACACTTGCCAGGCCTAGAGCTAGCATGGCTAATAACAAACAAAAAAGTGAAAGTTTCAATGTGACAACGGAATTAAACACAGCCATGTGAATATGTAACAGAAGCTAGTGACATAGTATAAACAAACATAGGACTTTAAACATTGAGAGAGTTCGTCTTCTGTGTGAAACCAACAGTCAGCGTTGAGTTATTGTACGTAAATCATATGCTGTGGTTAAGTGTTACGTAGTTGTGTTAACCCAAACTATTATACTTTCTTTTCTCAACCTAGCTAAGTAGTTTTGTTGGCTAAACAAACGTGAAATACATTTTTTGGCAGCAATAACAAAGTGCTTTACAAGGCCGCAGAATATGTGAGGTGTTTTGCACTTTGGGTGTGTGGTTTTGTGAATTAAGTGTTATGAAAATAGTAAAAAAAATGTGTATTACCAATTGAGACTTTCTATCTCTTTGTTGTTTTACCTGGCCTGGCTCTCTGTCCCTGCTCACTTCCCCCTATACCTGCCATCCTCTAACCATCCACCAGATGCCCTCGACTCTCTTGCGATATCTCGACTCCCACCCCTCCCACCCCCCCGGCTGGCCCCGAGTCAAGTCACTAGATGCTTCCAATTATGTTTTCTGTGGTCATGTACAGAAAGTAAAATACAATGACATAGACTCTGATGTTTTGACTTTATTGGAGTTTTAAAGTGGGTGTTACAAACAGTCCAGTGGCAGTAAACACGTTTAAAAACTTACAGCCATAGATGCCGCCGGTGATTCTGTTTAACGAGTGATCGTGTTAACTGGTGTCCTCGTAAAAGCCTTTAATCAACTTTAAATACATACTGATCTGTGTTTATCATCTACGCCACGGTCACTCGTGTGACTAAAACGCCTCTGAAACTGTCGGGATCCTGCAGGAATTCTGTAGAACCTGAGTCTGCTGTTGGAATATATCGATTCTGACAACCAGACATTTTGATGCTGGTAGCAGTTTTGATTCAACGTTTCAAGCCTTCACTTCCGTTGCCAAGATGCACGCGCATAAGTTTTATGTAAAAAGATCTATTGTGGAAAAACTGTTAGCGCTGGCTATTATCGGAATACTAGATTCCATTTAAGAACAGTAAGTACTTTTCTCTTGGTGTCCTGAGCAACCAACCCAGTATTATTGATTACCAGAACCCTAATGGTAAAGGCAAAGGAGTTGGAAATAAGAAATGCATCTGCTGTGTTTCATGTAACACGGATTTAATTGACAGGAGTATAAATAATGATGTCTAATTGCAGCACACACCTTTCAAGAGTGAGGTTACGTATTACTGTGTGTGTGTATGTGTGTGTGTGTGTGTGTGTGTGTATGTGTGTGTGTGTGTGTGTGTGTGTGTGTGTGTGTGTGTGTGCGATTTAGCTTTCAGACGTGTTAAGGTGATCAGCTGGCTGATGTGATTGAGCAGGATAATTGTTCTGCCAATATGATTGATTTGGAACCGCTCCAGAGGGACTTCAGTATTGGACATGTGCAGCGGTGGGATATGAATGATAGAGGAGTGGAAACAAGCTACTGTGCATCTATGTCCATTCTGCTGGCCTCATTAATTATGGTGTAACTTCCTGTCCGATAGCAGATTTAGTTGTAGTTACACATTAATTATTTTTTCTAAGACAAGTAAAGATTAGTTTAGAAAATTGTATTAATCACCATTGGGAAACTCATTTGCCACCAAATCAACTCATACAGACGACAAACAATAGATCTATATGCATTACATTCACAGTACACAATAAATACAAATACACAGCACAACAAATAAATGATAGCATAAAGACCTGTTTGAGACATGATTAGCTGTAAGTTGTTCCATCTAAAAACCACATATATGAGTGTTCATTGAAAAATCGGGCCGTTGCTAGAACAAAAGACCCTCTGAGTTGTTCCGTAGGACACTGAGGCTTCCTTTGTCGCTCACTGCATGAGCTTCTGAGTCCATTAAAACCAAAGCATAATGGATGGCGTTCAAAATACGCCTATTGGCGTCATTAGACCTTCTAGAGATCTTGCCTACTGTGGCAAAAGGCATGACCCGAACTACTCTACCTCTGATGGGCCTATCCTGATATTCTTACCCAAAGCCAAACTAATCTCGGTTTTCATGCTAACCTAACCAACCCAGACAACGAAGGCAACGAGCAACAAGAGACAAAGTGGTGGGTCGTGCCTCTGCCAGCAGTGAAAATAACGTGGTCTGATGATGTCCTACACAATAATAAGCCATGTGCAGAAATGGGCCTCCAGAGCAATGGGCGCTTGCTTTCAGAATAATGGGCTGTCGGACAAATGGGCTTTCGGTCCAAACGTGATATTTTTTAGACAATTGGGTTTTTCATAATTATAGGCCGTTAGGATAAGGGGTCAAGTCCCCCTTGACTGAGCCTTCTTAATACAACAGCAGTGTTCTTTTTTTCCAGTTTAATTAACTGTCTAGGAAGACACCAAGATATTTTGAAGGACCTGACTATTCTTGTCTGCTGACCCTTAACCCACTTTGTCTGCCAAAGTACCTGTGTTTTTTCACCTTTTGAGTTAACTCCATACCCAAACACCTTCTTCCCACAAACTGACATCTCAGTGACATTAGAAACTGTTCATTCTTAATCTTCCATGTCGCAAACTGTTGACCACTGTTACAGCTCCTGGAGGCCTGTTATATTGTGCTGACCAGTCACCCAATACGGCATTAACATTTGATCGCACCAATCTCCCGGGGAAATTAATCATGTCCCTATCCAGCTGACCAAGCAATGATGAATGCCATGTTAAGATTTTAGTTTTTCTCCGTACTGACCATTTTTATAAATTCATTATCTTACCTGCCAGTGATCATTAATCTCATTTAAATTCCACCTTAAACTAAGAATCCTGAAGATGTTCACGGAAACCGTGTGTTTTAAACTGCGTAAAAGGTGACATTTTCATTTTGTGACTGTAGATAAGTTTAAAGTGTGTGTGGTGTACGAGCAGGGATGTGAGTATGAGGTATGTTTTTGTATATATATATATATATATATGGATGTAAAGAGAGCAAAAGACGTGAAGCGCCATAGCAAGTTCATACATGTTGAGGTTGGAAACAGTGAGGGAAGATGCCCGCCTCGACTTAGAAAAAAGATGGTAGACCTAGCCCCCACGCTGTTTTGCATTATGTGCATGTATTTCTATAAATACGAGTTCTAAGAAGTGACTTCAAAATGAGAACTGACTTCAGGGGCTTTCCAGTAAACCTGATTGGCATTCCACATTCAGTAAATAGGTCTGTCAGTCAGTCTAGCAATAATAAATACATATGTACAGAATAAATACAACTAAATGAAGATACAAATGACAATAAATAGTAATAATAAAAAGTATATATATATGTATATATATATATTGTTAGGTTGTAATAAAATAAAATGACTTACACTTGTAAATAAGGAATGTCTATGTATAAATTACGATACTTAAAAAGGATAATTAATAAGGAATAGTGAGCCTTATGGGAAGGAGTGTGCGTGACAGAACACAGCCACATTGAGTTTCTTACTTAGACTTAGTTCAGGTATGCATGGAATGAGATAGAGAGAGGGGGATGGATACTAGTCTCCGAGATGAACACAAAGGGCAATAAAACAACTCCACTTGAGGGGGGTTGTTCTGCTGAACTTTACGAGAAGGTGGAGAGATGACATCAAGTGCCATAAAGCCTGGAGGAGGCGATGCACCGACGTGACCAATCCGAATGCTGATTCTAGCCATGTGAAACTTTAGCCGAATATATGTTGTAAAACTGAGCCAATGAGAGGCGACAATGTACATTTTTCATTGGACTATATAATCAAATGTACTGGTCAGTTCGAGGCTCTCTTAGGTCAATGCGCACAGACAGTTAACTCTGGCAGGCTGCTTTTTTAAAGGCATCTGTTGAAAGGCTGTGGCCTGCCATTGACTCATGAACCCTCAGCTGAGGATTATGCACTATATTGCCAACTTTTATTAAATTGATTTTTATTATAACCAACTGAATCCAGAAATTCTCTTCCAAGTCCGCCCAAAGATTTTGAACACTAACAATATTTTCTTTTTAAATGACCACTTCAAGGTGATGACTCAAATCAATACAACGTGTTCATATCAGTTTACTCGAACTAGAACTAGACTATCACGCTGGTACTGATTGCACACATCACAGGGTTAAATCAAACTGTACTAGTAGACTTGTCCTTTCAGCTGTCACAACAGCTAGACTATAGGCGACACGTACACACTGCTGTAATGTGATTCATCCACCCTGCTCCGTTCAGCCAGACAAGACCTATCCAGTGTTTCTCTGTCTGTTTCATGTCAGAGAGACTCGGGGTCCTTGGTATAGAATGAAGACAAATTCGTCAGGCTTCAGTGGCCACTGCCGGCAGGCAGTGTGGCAAAGAGGGGGAAAAAGCACACTCAGCAACAACCTTCATTCCTCACACAACACACACACACACACACACACACACGCACACACACACACGCACACACACACACACCCTTTTGAAGGCAGTATGGAGGCAAATGAAGACATCTGTTTGTGTGTGTGTACGTGACAGAGTGTGTTTATGCATGAAGCTTTGAAGGAGTTTGACAAATGAGCAACAGATAAAACAATTTAATAAATTGCTTTACAGCAGAGTAACCTCATGTCCCTGCTCGGTTTCCAGATGTTTCTTTCAGAATAGAAGCGTCTCCGTCCGCCATCTTCTCCCCCCCTACATCATCTCTCTCCCTCAAGCACTACAAATTAAGATAAATCAGGTCAAGGAGATTGCGGGCTATTGCTCAGCTATAATGACTAACAGCCCATCAACATCACCCACCTTGCAACACAACACCTCTGTTAATAAAATGAATGTTATCCTCTTCCACATCTCTCCCTGGGGCTCGCTGATAAGGGGTAATTGCCTCTTTGCTTATCTGAGGACTAAGATTAGCGGGATGGTGTGGTTCTGAGTCCGCCTCCCCCGGACTAACAGTGAAACCAGATAACTTTGCCTCAGGGACAGAACAGGCGGCATGAGCAAATAGTCATGGAGGGCTATGATCAGATAGGATGTTTACGCTAAAGTACACAACTCAAGGAGCGGCATGTTATTGTATTTGGTTATTTTTTCTATATTGCATTTGCCCATTTTTGTATGGGCTCAGTGCTACTTGATGTCTGTGCCCTGAAGTCCCTAATTTGTGTATGTGACATGGGGGCAGGGGCTTAATGAGATTCAGATTTATTAATTTCTTCATTTATATTATCAGTGTTATATTATCAGTGTAATATGAGAGCTTTAAATGATAGTGTAAATAGAAAACCAAAGGTAGTGGTACGGTAATGTTCATAAACCTCACAACAGAAAGTTCTGTGTCATTTATATGTGGTGGAGTTGAGGAGTCTCACAGCCTGAGGAAAGCTGCTCTGAAGTCTGGTGGTATTGCAACGGACGCATTTGTATCACTTGCCCGACGGCAGCAGGTGTGAACAGGCAATGGCTTGGGTGGGTACTGTCTTTTATTATCCTTAAACTCTTCGTAGGCACCTCACATCACGTGCTCGGTAGATTGGCACTTTTCTGGGGTTATAATCACCCACTGTAGAGCCCTCCTTTCCTGGGCCAATGCGCATCTCTTACTTGGCAGGAGAATTTTGACTTCTGAAATTTCCTTAAGAAATGCAGCCATTCAGTAGAACCTTGGCCACAATGGCTGCTGTTCAGCAGAAGAGCTGCTTAATCTTGCTTTAATTCAAAACAGATCAAATTCTCTCACATGTCTAAAGTTTACTTGATCTCTCCTACACAGACATTTACTGAGCTGTAGTAGTTTTCAGTGCATGTGCAAGCACACAGACAAAGAGGCTTTTTTATATTCAAGATCAAATGACTCAGTGAATTAAAATGAGGTGTGTCCATACACAAATCACTAAGAGCTTTGGGCAGTATTCACATTTTAACTGGTTTTACAATTTAGTTGCTCACTGTTGATAGGTTGAGGTTTGGACAAACACCGTGTAATCTGAAGACACAGACACAGGCCCACACTCGGGCAGAGGAATGACTCGATGGAGCAATCTCAATTTGAGTCAGATGCTGAGAGGGGTTTGTTAGTCAGCAGAGTTGGGAGTGGGTTATGAAGCAGAAAAGACTGAGAGCCACCTCCAAGCAGGCCTTGCAAGACTGCATTGGTATGCAGCGACTGGTGGCAACCCAAATTAAAAAGGAATGTATTACACAGGATTTTACACTTGGCCAACCAGGCTGAAAAAAACTCATCAATCCACAGAGTAAGAGATAAGGGAGGGTGGTGGGGTGTGTATTTGATGGGGCGTCGGGGTACTTGCTTTTACTTGTTTTCTGACCTTCTGAAAAACAAGAAAACAAATCCAACTATATGCAAATATTTCCCATTATTATCTTTCTTTCTGCATCAGTGTGACCCTGAAATGCGCAAATACATGTTTTCAGGCCGAGCACTCTCTCTATACGAATGAAAATATCAGTACTGCAGCCTTTGAAAGGTTCTCATTCTGGTTAAAATGGTTTGTTTGTTGGGACTGGTCTTTGGACTTGGGATGTGTTGGTCTTGACTTGGGAGTTGATTTGGGACTTGGTCTCAATTTAGGACTAGACTTGGCATTTGATTCATAGGAGGACTCTGGACTCAGGACCCAAGTCATGTTCTTGACTTAGGACTGTGTTTGGGACTTTTTGGTTTGGTCTTGATTTGGGAGTGGACTTGGTATGTGTTGGTCTTGACTTGAGACTTGTTCTAGATTTAGGACTAGACTTTAACTTGTTGGTCTTGACTTGAGACGAGACTTGGGATTTTTGTTGGTCTTAACTTTAGTCTGAACTCAGTGCTTGTTGATCATGACTTGAGACTGGGCTCTTTACCTGTAGGTCTAGACTTGATGATTGATTTGGGATTTATTGACCTAAAGTTACTATTCAGTTGACCATAAGTGTATTAGAATCAGAATTGTATGTATTTGCTATTGCAGAACAAGCATGTCCTCATGCTGCTCCATATTAAAAGCGTTCAATTGGTTCAATCACTTTTATTGTGAAGCAGCCAAAGGAAAGGGACAAACCTCAAAAGTGTTTGTCCTTGATGCTACTTTGCTTTTCAATAAAATGGGTCGACAGAAGATAATATGGACATTTTCTGCAGTTTAGTCAGCAGTTCAGCTCACATGAACTCAAAATAAAATTTCCATTTAGTAGTACTACCAAAAACTAACTTACACACAGCAAACATTTTTGCAAATATTATTCCAGGAGTTCTAGATGGGTGGCTGAAGGGCTGGAGGGCTGAATAGTGGCTCGCCAGCACAATTTTGGCCAAGGGCTCTCGAGTAAAATAGTTTACTCATGGGCAACTATCAGATCGATTGATAGACTATAAGACGTCATTCAAAGTTAGGCTGTAACTCCTCGTGGCTTTTGAGGTTAAATACCTGGTGTTGTAGTTGCTATAAATCAATTTCCTTCATGTGCCCTGAATTCCACTTCCCATTAATTAAAAAGGATTTGTGAGAATTAATTGGTGTGCCTTGTAAGCCACCTTATCAAATGTAAATTGCTTATTGAGGCAAAGTAATTAAAAGGAAACTCACACCCCAGGAGCTCCAGCTGTTGTGTTAAGGACCTCTACACACTCATGGGCAATGCATACTGCAAGATTTCTGATATGTTGTTGACTTATTACAATCAGCCCACACAAATGGTAGGAGATCAGGGGTGAAAACTCCCCCCTCTGTGTTGCTTCAGGGTTGTCTCCCAGCTCCTTGATCTTGAGGAGACGCTACAATAGCAGTTTAATTAGTTGAAGAAATCTTGTATGTCAATCAACCCCCGAGGGACCAACAAACAAACAACTGCACACATGCAAAATACACGGTAATTACATCATTCACTATTATTATAAAGAATACAGTGGGATATAAAAGTTCCTCTATGATATTGCAAATATTCAACACCTCCTCACACGATACCACACCCAGTCCTCGTCTCTGCTAATTATCCCAGTCCTCAGCCCAAAAGTCACAAAATATTTAGCTTGAATCCATGTTTGTTGGCATTAAGAATTTTAAGACAATATTTTCACTGTGGTCAAAAACGGTTAACTCTGTACAATAAAGGTGAAAAAAAACCATCCTTGTTTTCTTCGCATCGCTACAGTGTTCTGGATGGCTCGGATATTCGCTTGGACTCATCCAGAGCCGGCCTTTGTTGCATTTTGAACCAGCAAGTCGGCTGGCAGTCCAGCTAATGTAGTTTTGGTTTCCTAGTTATAGTGATACTTCAGGAGCTAGATTTTCTGTTTCGTTTGAAAGACTTTGTGTTCGGGGAAAATAAAACACTGTTGGCATTTAAGCTAGCTCTGTCTTTGATTGCTGTGCTCCTAATCCTGTTACAAAAGTCAGATTGCAAATTTTTCGGTCTTGACTCAATTTGACCAACTATGCTGTTGCTGCGTTTTGTCTTAGTTGGATATGCACTCGTCTGCTTCTCCTGTGTCACAAAATGAAGCATCATGTTAGTTCTGGCACAGCACTTAATTAGCTGTCATTACTACATTCTCCTGGTCATTACATCACTGCCGCTGGTTGTATTTGCTTCTTCTTGCCTCACACTGTTGTTACCAGCTGTGCTGATTGATTTTTCCCTCCATCTTCCCCACCCCTCTGCTTAGTAATGGCATCACTTACCTGGTGCATGAGGGATTTCTTCCCTTGAATGAAGTTTGCTTTGAGAAACAGAACTACAGTATTTCATAGTGGCATTCTTTAATTTGAACACTTCTTGGATTCTATCCCCTATACATATCCTTTTGACCAGTTTTACTGTATGCATGTTATATGGAAGTGTACCAATTTGATTTCATATACGTTTCTTATATATCCACTTGAACATAAACATTCAAACCAGCAGTGATATCTGTGCTTGTGCTAGTGAGCGATAACTATTTCATGAGCACCTTTCAATTGTGAAAGACGGAAGGCAACTCAAATCTCAAATCAAATTTTGCGCAGAAATTTCATCAGTGGCGTGCGCACCCCAGACCGAAGAGCAGAGGGCCAAACTACCGGCACCTGGTGGTCACCTCTCAAAAGCTCTGCAGTTGATGTAATTATTATATATCTATTTCATCTGTAGAAAACCAAGATAACATCAAATGGCATTAAAAATTGCAGGACAAAGTGTTCTGAAGGATCACTGGCGCACAATTCATGGCGATTAGATTTGTGTCCGACTTGATCCGTCATGAACTCGTGGTCAACAATAACCTCACGGCATCGAGGCGGCCGCAGTTTTTAGAGCCGGGCGCAGTAGTTGCTCTGCACAGACTGCATGACCCAGGGTGTGATGAGAAACGCCTGTCTGTCGCCAGATCAAAGAGCTGATTGGCTCTTAGATTTGACAACAAACACCACATTTTGTAGAAAATCCTATTTTTAAAATTTTTTATAAAAGTTTAATCTAAAGACACATCTTGTTTGGTCAATAGTAATAAAGCTCATAAAACACATCGAAACGAGCAGCAAAGTGTTTCACAGGCAGACATAAAAAGAACGAAAGATAGCGCACAATGCCAGATACATGCACATTTCCACATGAATATATATTTACAAACACATATGAATAAATCCGAACGAGGTCTGCAAACTAATAGTAGCCAACAGGTTGAATCCAACAGGATGTAACTGTTTCTTTGACTTCCTGTTTATTCTACGAAGGCTGCTGAAAACTGTCCGACTTGGCCGCAGTTCTTTTTCCCCGACGCCCCCTGCTGCTGCCGCCTGCTCTCGTCCACTTTCCAGGCGAGGCGCAGTTCATCTCGAACGATGCTTAATATCACAAAATAAATTGGGTCCACCGATCAAACCTCCATTTTCATCTTAGTTGATATCCCAGCGTGGGGAGTACACTGATTGTCGAGATCGTTTTGGAAAGTTCCGAAACAATCAGTCTGATTGCTGTAAACATCAATATCGCTTTGACACTGCGTGATGCTGGCCCTGCTCGAGGACTGCGTGAATGGAGGAATTAAGAGGGGCCGAGTGTTCAGGGACCACCACACATTGATTTCTGTGTCACAAAAAAAAAAAAATAATAATTCTTGGTCTTCCTCTTATGGTTTCTAGGATTCATCATAAAGAACCATTGATCAACAGGCTCATTTCTACGCAACAACAGTCATGAGGCAATTTGCGCTGCGATCCCGTTGTTGTCCTCATTCTGCTGAGCGAGGCTAAACGCACGTGATGATGAAGTTGCCCTGTCTCATCTGTTTGTCCTGTTTGCGGGTGGGTCCAAGTTGAATGAGTCTTGGTAAATGAACATGTTGTTTTGGTTGCTCACTAACCAGGAAATGGATTCCTGTAAGGATGTATTAATGTGTGTGTGTATGGGTGGGTAGATTGACTTTCCGGTGCTCCGTGTTCATAGGTATTGGCTCCGCAGCAGTGAGCTTTGTTCTTGATATCATTGCCACGTTCATCAAGAGTTTTATTTTTGGTTCCATGAACATTTCGGTTGTAATATTTTGTTATTGTGTACAACTGTTAAAATGTTTTGGTAGATGAACAAACGTTAAAGCACTTTGAACAAGAGAAAGATTTAAAGTTAAAACTGTTAGCTCATGCACTGGATGGCCATATACTAATATTAGCAGTAAGCTAAGTTTTATTTTTATTTACATAAGGCAACCAGGACGTGTAGCAGTTATTCCTATTATTTTATTTTGGCTAACTGAGCCAACAGAATTTATAATTCAGTAAGTAGAAGTGTTGAAAATGTGGAAATAGACAACATGTGTGATTGTATTATTGAAAGTCTTTTTGGAAGTCTTTTTCTCATGAGATACGGTATAACAAAGCATCACTGATGTCAAGTAGATTTGTTTTGCATATGGTGAATAAATTAATTCTGCTGAGCGAGGCTAAATGAACGGGAGTGAAGTTGCCCTGTCTCATTTGTTTGTCCTGTTTGCAGAAACTATCATCTGTCTATTTGGTACCACGCGATACCTGTAACATCATCAGCTCATCAATTTTATCCGATTTGACATTTCCGTGAAATTGTCATAATTAGCGTTTGAATTCTTGCGTTATGCCTAAAATTGTGATTTTGTCAGGTCACAGTGACCTTTGACTACTAAATTCCAATAAGGTCCTCCATGAGTGATTGTTTGTGCCAAATCTGAAGAAATTCCCAGAGATATACCGCGCTCACGAGAAGGGACTGGACGGACGGAAAACATAATGCCATAACAGCCATGGCTATCGCATTTGTGGCGGCGTAAAAACAGACTTCAGCGTCTTTGGTGATAGCTGCATGCTTGACCAGACAGGTGTGTAAAAACGTTAGCACTGGCTGCCAAAAAAGTCTCTATTCGACTAGAGTAGAATAACGGAATAGAATAGTAGTGCAGCTTTAATTTGAAATATGTTACAATCATGCAAAGTAGTACATAGTGGCGGGAAAAAAGCGCATGAGAGCTGAGATCCAGAGTATATTTTGCAACACTGTGTACATGGACGGCAGCAGCTGTTTGCCATTCCATATTTAAATATGATAATAAATGTTGTATTGGCATTGATGGTGCATATGACATGTATATGATATGCACCATCAGATATGCATATCAAAAACAGTTACCATACCATACAATACAATATCGAATTCTGAAGCAGTAGTTTCATAAAAGGCAGTCAGGAGCTCCCACTATGAGTTGAATGATATGTGCATAATTAACTCCAAAGAAACGATTCCTCGCCTCTTTTATGATTTCGAATAATTAATACTGTAAGATGAAGAGACTGGTAAGGTCAAAGAAATTTTGTAGGATATATGAGCATGTCCACCGCAAAATTATTCAAGTATTAAAATGAACGCTATTTTCCTATTCTGCATTCCTTGCTGTTACAGTCTTCTATCCATCATGTTCTCCTCCCTGGACAGTAACTGTAGGGAGTGGGGTGACAGAGAGGATATCACTTTTCTATCGTAAACAAAAATCCTCGACTCACTGTTCATAATCAGTGATACCGGAGAAGCCTCTTTTGTTAGGCCGCGCCAAAAAAAAAAAAAGAAAAGATTTGCAAATCAGCATGTGTGGTGTAACGGTGTCCACCTCAACCTTGAGGAGTGAAATAAATGAAAAAAATGGATGAAAAAAATCGAACAAGATTAATGATTGCTCAAATTAAAAAGTAATTAAGAAAAGGGCACGGTGGTGGAAAGCATTAACTCACATGGCTAAAATGTCCTGCTGAAGGCTATATTGGAGCTGTGGAAATGTTCCTGATTCAAACCACTGAGCCGAGGATTCCCAGTAGACTCCCAGTACTAGCACAGCTCATGTGGGGGCCATTCATTCTCCCAGGGGCCAAGGGTCATTAGTTAAAGTAGCTGCTGGCAACTCTGCTTCCCATCCCTTGTCATGCTCCGCTCCCATCGACTCACTATAACAGCTTGCTTTTTGTTCTTTGTTTTTTATTCTGTGTGCGCACAGAATATTCTGTGTACAAGGTGTGTGCGCATGCACGAAATTCTAATAATCGTATGTATTCCTGTGTATGCTGTGTGTACCTAATACTGGGGGTGGACACAATAACAGGAACACCGCCGCTCGCTGGCGCTAAGCACTATCACAAAAAACGTCCTTTCAAGATATTTCTGAAGATGATCATGTTTACAATTTGATGATGACTCATATCTGTAGTCATTTGTAGTTTCTGGCAGTTTGAAACTGTAAAATGTTGCATCCCAGGATAACGTGTTCCTTGCTTATTTTGCTGTACATACAGGGGCGATGGAAAACCACGGCAACATGGAAGGACTTCCAGTGGTAGAGAGCCAGTAAGTAGTGAAGCTGTCTTTTTCAATATTTTATGTTCATGTAATAAATATAAAAATTTGATGGGGATCTGCAAAATTAGGTTATAATATTCATCCACTTAAAGTAGTCAATTTGATCCGTGGAGTCGTGAGCACTCCAAGCTGTTTCCAATGTATATCAATACTTTTCATATATTTATTTTCTTTCACCTACTGGTATGTAGCCTTCGTTGTTTTGTTGCCCTTGTTTTTAGGTGTATTTCTATTTCCTTGGAACGCATTTTTAGTGCGTCATCCTGCTGCGACCCTGCGCAGTTCCGCCTCCGGTTTTGCGAGAGCGGCCGCGACTGCGTATCGTCCAATCCTTAGTTCAATGTCCTGGTACTGCGTAACGTACAATGTCCTTGGTTCAATGTCTTGGTACAATTTATACACTCGCGGATTATGAAATAGTTTAAACACACGGTAAATATGAAATAGTTTAAACACACGGCAATTATGAAACTGTCTTAAACACACTGATTATGAAATAGTTTAAACATATGGTAATTATGAAATAGTCTGAACACACTGATTATGAAATAGTTCAAACATACGGTAATTATGAAATAGTTTAAACATACGGTAATTATGAAATAGACTGAGACTCATAATGGCATAGAACAATAGTTATAAAATAATGGCATAAAACAATAGTTATAAAATAATGGCATAAAACAATAGTTATAAAATAATGGCATAAAATAGTAATAAAATAATGGCATAAAACAGTTGCTTTAGGAGCTTTTCCATTTAACTTTAACAACTGCCGTTTTGAAGCCTTGAGTTTGACTATTTTGCTGTCGCCATCTTGGACTATGGTCGTCTCTATGTTGTTTTTTTGCAACCAATGAACTGAAGTCACTATATTTGGAATGTGGATGAGTGACAGAGACGCCGTAAATGGCTCTGGTAGCTGCAGCGACCTGTCAATCACAGAAAGCCCACCCTAAAGCATACCCTGCTTTATGGTCTATTTTATTTTAAATGGACCATAATTTACTCAATGAAAATGAGCTGTATTGAAGAAGACTTTAAACTAGCGATTGAGACCATAAACTTATGTTTACAATGTTTACTGAGGGAATAAATCAAGAGAGAAGTAGAGTCATTTTCTCATAGACTTCTATACAATCAGACTTCTTTTCGCAACCAAAAGAGTCGCACACTGCTGGCCAATAGAGAGAATGCTAGTTTGAAGACACTTCCTTTGAGGACAAACATAACCTGGGAGCAGGAGTGGATTTTGAAAATAAGTGACTTTTGTGGCAGACGTCCTTGGCTGGGGGTTTCTGTTTGATCCGCTATCCTGTCAGGAGGAAACTTCTCTCTCTTCAGTCGCCTCATGATAAATGAGTCAATTACCACATTTCTTTGAGAGGATTCCCATTTTAGGTGAGTGGACGGCCATTTATCATCAAAGGTTTCGGAGGCACAGCTTGCTGACCCAAGAAATCAAAAATCTTTTACGAGTTTTGGAGCTCTCCTCGTAAAGTGTTGGCGTGTACATCGCTGTTCAGAAGAGAGTGTGCTTCCAGGAAACGTAGGGTCCGAAGGAAATTAATAAACTGAGCCCTTTCTCTATCAGCATATGAATACGTCCTGCTGACTTACCCGTTTCATCAGTCAGACTTCCGCTTCACAGTTCCCCAGCATGACCTTCACTCAAATATACACCAGACTCCTTTTGAGATCAAATATGATGAGCGAGTGAAGCGCTGCACTGTACATCATTGTATGGAAGAAAAAAACAGTGGCGTTACTTTTGACTCTTTGGTAGTCACTTTAAAACTTTTGTATTTGAAATCCATAATACTACAAGCTTGCTTTAGACTCATTTTCTTTATAATGAAAAAAGAGAGGATTATTTCGAATTTAAGAACATCTGTTAGTACTGCGCATGACCTAGTTTATGGATGAATGTTGTCAGGATGACTGCTGTTTAAAAAAATAAAGAAGTTCAATCATCTTACAGAGATTTGGTTAAGGCACAACAACATCCTGGTTAGATTTAGGGAAATCATGGTTTGGGTTCAAGTAAGTACTTGAAAAGTGCAAACAATGGCAACACTGCTGACAGAGCTAACAGTGTTTACCTGAGAGGGAACCCGGAAGGTGGGTGTTACGCTTCCGCATTGATGTTGTTGCTCGGTGCGGCGTTATCGCCTGCAAACAGCCATATGAGAGCAGTGAAGAGAGGTGACCGTGAGCTAACCACGCTCACATGCCCTAACATGCACTCATAGGCATGCGGCCCAGCTATGTCAAGAAACACAGAGAAGGGTTTAAACCAGGCGGCAACGTCCGGTTCTGCCGAGTCAAGCCGATGCGGAACTGTCTTAAAACTTGCATTCTCTCTACTGACCAGCAGGGGGCGACTCCTCCGGTTACAAAAGGTCTGATTGTATGGAAGTCTATGAGAAAATGACTCTACTTCTCTCTTGATTTATTCCCTCAGTAAACATTGTAAACATGAGTTTATGGTCTCAATCTCTAGTTTCAAGTCTTCTTCAATACAGCATGATGTTCATTTAGTAAATTATGGTCCATTTAGAGTCAAACAGACCATAAAGCAGGGTATGCTTTAGGGCGGGTTTTCTGTGATTGACAGGTCGCTGCCCCTACTCGAGGCTTCAAAACAGAAGCCCACAAACCAATGGGTGACCTCACGTTGACTACATCCACTTCTTTCAAACAGTCTATGATTAAAACACACTCAGAAGGCAAGTGACTTCATTCTCCGCTTCATAGAGAGAACCTTTAATGAGCAGATTATATAACGGCAGCATGTCAACATATTTCCAGGGCATGAACGCTTCATCACTGGTGTGTTTCCCCCCGGAGAAGATCCCCATGCACACAGGAAGTGATGCGTTTTATGTTGTTTGCTGGGTATAAATCAAAAGACACTGAAGCACTGTGTCAGCTCAGGCAGGACAATACAAACAGACACTACAGTGTCTCATTGATCCTTATGATTCATTCCTGTCTCACACAACTTGTTGTTTAGTCTCCAATTAAAAAGTGGAATCTTTAAAGGCAGTGTTTTGGTGCTTATTTAAAAAAGAGCTGCCACTTGAGCTCCTGTCTGGTAATATGTTAAATATTGCTGGGTGATCATGAAAATGGAAAACCTTGTGCTTTGTTAGAGGCCGATCACACCAAGATGTGTCACCAGAAACGTTGCGTGCCTGGTGCTCCTCTTCACGTTCTAGCAGCAGGCACAAAGTCGTGACTTTGGGTCACTTTCAAGGTCGGGGGACACACTCCAAGCTCCACACCTGTCCTCAGACCTCTCAGGGTTGTGTAGAATAGGGATGACATCACTTAGAATGCCGGGACGTGGCGCATCAAACCCCCCTCCCCCCGGCTACTCCCTGTCTCCCTACTCCCTGTCTCTCCTCCTGCTCTTCTAATTTCACAGTAGGCGATTATTACTGTTGAATAAATTAGCACTGGTTATCATGCTGCAGCTGATCCATTCTTAATTAACTCCATTTATTACAATATATGATTCGTTATTAGGAGGCTGGCTGGCCCGCACCCTCATTTCACGTTAGAGATTAGTCGACCGATCAGTGAGAAGCATGACGTGAGCGCTTCAGCAGCAACCTGTTGTCCCTTAAAATGACCCCTGTTTGCTTTACAGCTGACATCTTGCCATTCTTTGGGTACAGCAGCAGATATCTTGAGGTCTTGCATAGTTAATGGTAATATTATAAATAATATACAGTATTTATTGTATGCTGATACGACCACCTGTCGTCACATGACCCATAGTTATTTCACGTTACATCTACTAAACTGACACCATGGCAACTGAGTGAGATGGGAGTCCATTTATTTGATAAGAAAATGAACAATAATACTGAATATGAGCAATACGTTTTTGGTGTAAACGTTTTAGACTACGACATTCCTTTATAAAGGAATCTTTGGTCATAGCACTGTACCCTAAACATGCATATATTACTGTATATATTTAAATGTACACTATCAGTTTTTACAATTTGGATTTATTATATGAAAGTACATTATGTTTCATTTTACTTGATTTTATTTTATTATTATGACCCATTATCATCGCTATTGTAGAATAAAAGCCAAAATTTACAAATACATATTTAACTCCAAATAGGCAAGTACAATTAAATAGACCAATATGTTGAATGTATTTCTTTCATTTTCTTGAGAATTTAAATAATGTTCTGTTTAAGGTAAACATGGACGAACAAACAAATGACAAACATGTGAAAGGGCTGTTGAGGAGAGATTGCAAAGCAGGGATGAGAGAACCATGTCACACACATGTGATGTTGGAATACGCAGGACTACAGTGGGATAGATACCCGGGTGGGCTCAGATTCAGTTCTGTCAAACTGTGTTGAGGGCTGGATGTATCAACATATTTTTTTTGCTCTGTCTACTGTTTTAGATCTGTCCATCTGTCCACGATTGAGATCATAGACTGTATAAAACATGGACATAGTCTCACGACCCCCCCGTACGGTTGTCATGAAGCTATTAGCTATGGAGACCAAAACCATTTCTTATACCAAGCTGTAAACATGTTTATTTCTGCTCTACACATCCCCAGTGTGAGTTACACCCTTGAATTTACCCCATGCACATCTGCACCATAATCAATAGTGATATCTTCATCACAAACACATTTTACCGCTTTGTGAACAAAGAAAATGAAATTTAGACGATCATTGAAATTGACTCGACAACCTAAACGTGCAATGTTAGTATTATTTAGATAAGTCCTCCTTATATGTATAATGAATATAGAACTGTCAACCCCTGAATTTCTTTTTATACTGTATATACATTTTGTTACGACTGTTCTTGACCCAACATGCTTCTAAAATGAAATCCTTGTGTCAATTCTTTGAGCAATACTATAGTCATGGTACTCGCAGAGTGCTGTATATATCTTCAACTATTGATGCCCTCCGCTTGTCAGTACGAAGGAGAGCCGAGCGACATTCACACGGTGCTCTGGCAATAATGTTGATTTTCTCTATAAATACATGAAGCTTGAACAGAAGGGGGCAAAATATGTCAAGCTTGCGTCTCATTTTTTCATTCAGTATGTTCTCCACCATCAGAGCTAAGAAGGTGTCCGGAGCCTCGGGGGAGGGGGATTAGAGGGTGGGCTCACACACTATCTATTCCCTCTCAGACCCTAATTGCTCGCTAAGTCTCATTGTCCAAAGAATTTGGCATGGAGAAGAAGAAAAAATAAATCAATGTTTTCCCTGGACATGATGAAAAGCATCGATCCTATCCAGCGTGTGAGCCTGAATGTCTTGCTGTACTGTACCTACTGGATGTAAGCGTACACACACACACACACACACACACACACACACACACACACACACACACACACACACACACACACACAGAGAGAGTAAACCCTCCTCCCTACCCTCCAGATGCACCGGTGAGAGCAATCGGCTCCAGCAGTCCCATACGACTGGCAGGCCCTCACTAGAGATTGACATGATGGCTATCACGGGACGCCTAGTTGAATGGGATGAATAATTTAACAGTCAGGCAGGGGAGTAAAGATTAGAGGATGTGTTCTCTTTTCCATGAACTTGCTCTCGGTTCATTATGCATAGCCTCCTATCAGAATGTCTCCGTGCTCAGAAAAGAGTCCCTGTAGTTTGGCACTCACGGCCCCAAAAAAGCAGGCCACGTTTATTGAATGTAGAGGCTGGTGATCCGCTGCTAATCAGGAAGAAGGAGCAGTTCTAAAAGAACGCTGAGCATGGCTACTCATATAATCCATTATTAATACACTTTATGAATCTAATTTAGTTAGGAGGTAATAAGTATCAGTACCTGGGGTCAGATGAGAAACAAATGCAAATGGACGCACTTAAATCCATTATGCTATACTGTGATGAATGTAATATGCACTCAGAGCACACATCCTAACCAAGTCTGCCAAACCCTCAACATTTGATATTGTAATTACAGATACTAAATCTGTAATATCTGCATCTGCAAAAAGAATAAAAAATGAAAAGATTCTAGCTTTGATAGGCAAATCATGTGATACATGTGCCCAATCTTTATCATTCAGTTCCTGAGAAAATAGTCAACGAATTCAATCGTGCCCTGTTTCGCAATGTAAGAGCTGCATGAAACGATGAAAAGAGGTTCTCCGCACATCCTCCAGCAGTTTGCAGCTGAATCGGGTCAGCCCACATAACAAGGGCAGCAAACTTCCAAGAGAAAAGGGAAAGGATGTGCCAGTGTGACTGTACTGCTACACTGCATTCTTTTGTATTACAGAGACAGAGCGCAACGCGTCCAACTTTGAAAACCACGCGATGCCGCCAACGCCGTATCCATTTCTCTTTATACTATACATCCATGCACCAGAGCGGCATCTGAATATGCAACCAAGGGCTGAAACCAGGCGGCAACCTCTGGGTCTGGAAAGTGAAGCCAGGGAAGTGCCTTGCATTCTTTCTAATGGCCACCAGGAGGCGACTCCTCTGGTTGAAATTCTATAGAAGTCTATGAGAAGATGACTCTACTTTTCACTTGATTTATTACCTCAGTAAACATTGTGAACATGGGTTTATGTTCTCAATCTCTAGTGTCAAGTCTTCTTCAATACAGCATGATATTCGTTTAGTAAATTATGGTCCAATTTAGACTAAAATAGACCATAAAGTAGGGTATACTTTAGGGCGTCGCTACCACACTTTTGTCCAGTCTGGGAGTTGTCCACGTTTTTGTCTCCAAACTTTAACCCTTTCTTAGTGTGTTTTCAGTTTTTTAAAGCTAATTGTAACTTTTTTGACTACCTAAAAATGTCTTATTCGGCGTTCGGTTGCTTAGCTCTAACCTTTCGTGTCACTTCCGGTTGCAAACAAACGAGATGGCGATGGCCAAAATGCAGACCTCAAGGCTTCAAACCGGCAGTCCACAAACCAATGGGTGACGTCACAGTGACTACGTCCACTTCTTATTCACAGTCTATGGCTGAAACGCTAATAAAAAGCCTGTGGCTAAAAACATGAGATTTCATCATGTCTTACAGGGGCGCAGTTGAAATATAATGACAATGGAAGATGATGAAGTGAGCTGTTAGCAAGCTAATGTTAGCTGTGTGTTAGCAAACTAATGTAGTTAGCTAATTGGCACTTGCAAACAAAATACATTAGCTTTCTGATTGCCACTATAACACAAGTTGCATGCTGTCAAAATGCTTAAGCTTAACCAGCAGAAATACAATCAGCTTAAATCTGTCATTTGAACGAAATGCTTGATGCACACGTAGGCTTCTGAGTGAAAAAGCAACAACTTTATCTCAATTGCCGTATACATACAGGTTCATACATTACATTTGACCTCTGCATTTAACCTATCCAAAGTTTCTCAGTTCAACAGCTTCTGTCTTAACCCTGTTGGTAGTACATCCTACCACACAGATTTAAGGCCTTTTTATACTATTTCCTAGCAGACGGAATTGACAAAGAGGCACCTTCACGCAATACGAAGTCAATGAAGAACAATTAATTATTTTCCCCTCCGGAGGTGGCAGGTGTTTATTGTGAGTTCGGGGAAACGGACCGACCTGTAAACACAACGCTGACATTAAGTTGTTATTGTGAAAGACGCAGTGCAACATCAGCATTTATTTTGAGTAAAGTTTATTTCTGGCCACCTAATGAATGTAAGTCCAATATTCCTTCTCTTTTATCTCTGTTTTTGGTCCCTACCAACTCTTTTGAAACATATTTGGCCTTTTAGCAGCTAAACGTTCCCCTATGGTGACCAGCTAGTCTTTAACTATGTGTGTCTGCTGTTTGCTGCTGAGCAGGTTTATACTGGGTTTATTGGGCTTTGAGCTTTTTTGATGAAAACGAGTTAATGACAGCAGTGTTTGTGGGGAAAAAAAGGACAGTGATCCAAAAGAGGTTTAAATCCTCTGTAGAGCTGAGGGGAGCTGCATAATTAGATCATAATACTTGATCACTTCACATGAGCAACCTCCTTTCACATTGCACATAATCATCTGATCCATCCATATAAACATATTGATTAGTGCAGCTTGAAGAAATTATTTTGAAAAACTCTGATCAGCGCACAAAACAAATGGCATGATCCTTGTCTCAATAGTCTTGACTTTCCATCTAAACTCATTTAAATTGGTAAACACATAGATAGGCACCCTTTAGCGTCTGATTTGAGATCCACTGTGCTTTTAACTAACTTACCTGTTCGCTTCCCTACCTAGATCTGCACAATCCTCTGGCTACCGGCTCAGTGTTCCTGCATTCCCCTGACCACTTTCACATTTAAATATTTTTAATAAATTCTACATTTGCAAATCTGTCTCAGTGTTCCGTGTTCCTGCATTTGGGTTCAATCAGATTACTTCCCTGTTACAATTAGATGGTCAGAGCAAGGAATGGCTTGTGAGAGGGGAGACTGGACCGGTCGAACAAAGACTTTCACCCATGAAAGTACTGTTTGTGTCCCCTGTGAAACACTAAAAGTCTACGTTGATGTATTTTACAGTATGTTTTATTATGTTCCTTCTTAATTAACCACAGTTGAATAGCAAGCATACTTATTCTACGTAACAAACATACTTCAATGCAAACCTCAACCTTTCCTAAACCTAACTAAGTACTTTTGCTGCCTAAACCTAGTCAAGTAGTTTTGTTGCATAAGTAAACCTAAAAACTGAGTAAAGCCATGTTGGAGGTTTATTTTGAAAAGAGACTCTATGCGTGTAACAAGTGGAAACTGACACGCCGTCCCTGCCAGGTCCAAAACTGATGCTAAAGGGGTTTACCCTTGATCGTAGTTTGAACTGTAGATCCACTCACCAAATGGCGGGTTGTGACATATTGAGAGTTATTGGGTTGCATCAATGGATTCATAATGTTTTTGGGTGAACCGTCTGACCATTTGATTTACTGCAACCATCAGATAAAAATCTGAAATCAAGTGACACATTCAGACTTCCCCATTGGATGATTCTACAGTCTATCAGCTCTAGCACCCCTCTGGTCAAACGGTCAACTTTTCCTAAAAACTAAGTTCTCGATTTCAAACTTTTACCCTGAAGCCACCCCAGGACAAACTTTAATTTTTTTACTGCTGAGACTGTAAGGACAGTGAAAATAATCAGCACAGTGTGTATTTTCTTTTCTCCTATAACGACATGAAAACAGTACAAACCAGGGGAAAGCATTAACTTCATGCAGGTGCACCAAATGAAAGAAATACTGTGCTAATACCGCTTCAGCAGAGTGTTATGCGTGTTTTCAGGTTCGTGCCGACTGTTCATGAGTCTTAATTCTACTCAGTTTTATCCATCTGCTCTCTGGACAGTGACATTAGGACTGAGTTTGCTCCAGCATAATCCAATACAAAGACATGGTGCTGAGAAAAGCAACCTGTACCCACCCACCATAGCCTTTAGTTACAGTGTTTGTATATCAACGGCTTCATAATCATCAGTATGCATTCCAATACTTACCAATACCGCCAAAACCTTGGTTACTCTTGTCTATTCAATGCGACTTTTGTGACTGGATTGCACCCGATCAGAACTCAGCTGTGTCGGCATATGTGCATCTACACCAGGGGTCACTAATGGGCGGTTCGAGTCCGGACCCAGAAGCCGTTGTCTCCGGACCTGGCCATATAACCGATTTAATAATTGAGAATTATAAAGATTTTATGGAGCGCTTCTATTTTGACTGGCGCAGCTTTTCTGGCCTTCACGGCACTCGTTCAACGGTCCAGGAAACACACGATCAATTACATGCGTTGTAAATCATCTCACGTGATGTTACTCGGGCCAATCAAATATGTTAATTCCGATAAGCATTGCACTCGACTTGAGTGAAGAGAAGGAGTGGAAAGAAGGGAGAGAGACCCAACAGTCGGAGAGGGAGTCCCTGCACATACATTTTCTCTTTTTAGAAGATGAGAATAATATGAATATCTTGGGATTATTTTTAAATGACATCACACCTGAATTAAATTAATATAAAGCTGTAGGGCATGGACAGTTCAGTTAAATGTATTTTTCTAAAATGAAGTACTTTATTTTAAGAAAAATTCAAAACCATCTTGAATTACCCATCTTGGCTTTTTACAATCAGTGAAAGGAAGTCACCATATTTGGACGCCGGTGGAGTGACCGAGACGGCGTATATATGGCTGTGGTAGCGGTAGCGACCTATCAATCCCAAGGTAGCCCCGCCCTAAAGCATACTCTGCTTTATGGTATATTTGACTCTAAATGGACCATAATTTACTATATGAACATCACGCTGTATTGAAGAAGACTTGAAACTAGAGATTGAGACCATAAACTCATGTTTACAATGTTTACTGAGGGAATAAATCAAGAGAGAAGTAGAGTCATTTTCTCATAGACCTCTATACAATCTGACTTCTTTTTGCAACCGGAGGAGTCGCCCCCTGCTGGTCAGTAGAGAGAATGCAAGTTCAAGACACTTCCACATTGGCTTCACTGTTCAGGACCGGATGTTGCCTTCTGATGTTAAAGTAAATTTACTAGTAACAAGGAGTACGGTACAATAGTCTTCTCTTTTTCTGGAGTTTTTCAGACAGTCTTAGGTTATAACTTAGGTGACATCACTTGAGTGCTTTTCTGTTGCTTTTTTAAGTGTAGGTTCTACAATAAATGAGGCCTTAGCAGGGGCGCGACAAATACATGACACAAAAATGATAATAATATATGTCTAAGGCATTTATTGTAAAATGGAAGAACACCTGGTCTACACTTTGCACTTTAATGCCACCTCATTTGTTAATTTTGTTCTTCAAAATAAAAGTCCTCTGTTTGACTGTTTTATGCTGCTTCCTCTCCCTCCCTGCAGTATTAGACTTGTTATAGTTTTAAGACAAGTGTAACGGCGGTCAACGTCTTCGCCAACAACGATTTTAATGTATTGTGAGTTTGTTGCTTTCATGATTGCACAGTGTGTCTGTGTGAGCAGATCCTGTGGAACATCATGCTGAATGTAAGGTGGCCCGCTGAGGTTCCTATTGTACTTTCCTCCCCCCATCAACCTCTTTCATGTGCTGGGATGAAATGCTTTAATCAGGAGTACATCAACAAGGCAACCAGGGCACTGAACCCCCCTCACCCCCCCTCCCTCCTAACACATCGACACACCCTCCCTCTTCCCACCAATATTCCTTTCACCGTGTTTTGTGCATCGACTGTCTATCCGTCTTTCTATTCCTCTGTGGCGTACCTCCCTCCCTTCTCCTGTGTGCGTGCACAGAGGGATCTCCCCAGGGGCTGTCATAATTAGGCCATAAAAACCAAAGAAGTGAAGGAATAAAAGAGAACAACCTCATCATGTCGCCCCTGCTTTAGCGCCTCATAAGGCCGCATGCCGGTGATAATTATGGCAAATGAATGAGATTGAAACAAAGATGTATATTGTATACGCACAGTTAGTTTTGGGGGACCTATTTGGCAGCCACATATACCTCCTGTTATGCAATTGAAATGTGCTAAAAGCTTCCAATCCATAGAATAGATTAACTTACATGCTATTTTGTGCCAACTAGTCTAATCTTGGTGGACCCAGGGCCTCATTACGTGAAAATATCCTGCAGTGTACAAAAGACTGTCTGTATCTTTGATTAGTAGGTACTCAAGATCAAGCAACCAGGAAGAAAGCCTGGCTTTGACGCATAGTCTCAAAACTGTGGAATTACAACTTCTGGATCCTACACACAATGCCATTGGGCCCAAAATGACTTTTTTCCATAGAATTAGATTAGGAAAGAAACCTCTAACTTTTTTTTTTTTTTTTTTTAGGAACGTCAACCAATTTAATAGCCCTTGTTAAAATCATTCCTAAAAGTTGTAAAAGGACATAATAGCTGAGTTACCTCAGTTCATGTGAATGAGCCCGAGAATGAGTTTGGACCGAGCGGCTGGGAGGCGAGGTTAAAGGAAACGCCGGTGCGCATGCTCAATGGGCCCATCGCTGCCGAAGAGTGGCCGAAGATCCGGGTAATTTTTTTCCCGAATCTTACTCTCGGAAGTTAAACTTTTTTGCTTCATGCACCACTGAGAAACTTTAATGGGAATGAATGGGGTGCCACCTCCAACTCTGTATCCAGTTCTCTTCATACATCCGTGCTTGAAGTCGACATGCCATACCAACAGCTCTCACGTCACTAGCTAGCTAGCTTTCTATCATGGATAAGGATAGCGAGGATAAGACGGGCGTTCAGTTTTAAGAGCGAGTAGTCGGGATGCACTTATTGTGTTGGTGAAGGAGAGGCAACCCCAACTTTTTAATCAAGTAATTAATCAATGTTCCTGGAAGTTAAATCATAGTCTGAGAAATTTGAAGTGTTACCATACGGTTTGAGTAGCGTTTCAATCATTACATTACAGTGTTCATGCTGTTCTCCATCTTCATTGTCTTTGCCGTTCGGTGTAGTTGTGTTTCCTTAAATTAACTGCAACCTTTTCACGTTGCGTGAAATGACACACGTATATGTTTAGATACGATGGGCGCAACGTCCTCATAAGTCTTCTCATGAGATCACGTTTGCCAGGAAAGTAATAAAAAAAAGAGTAAAAAACAGCTGCATTGATCATAAAGAGGGTGAAAGGTGTTCTTAGTATCAAAACGTGTAACAGGTGTTTTCCAGCTGCTTTTAATGAAAAAACTCTAATACACCCACACATTGTACATTACGCGCTCAACATCAAACAGCAGTTTTATCTCCACATAAATTAGTTTAGATAATCTGGCAAAACTGTTGACTGTACAAATTGTCTGATCATCTAATTGCTTGTGTTTCTTATCCCTGTTGGCACAATGCAAAATCAATACAACAGGGTCCAACATGTTTACAAAAATACCAACAAAAGACCAGGCGGCAACCTCCTGTTCTGAAAAGGGAGGCCAATGTACAAGTGCCTTAAACTCTCTCTCTCATGACCAGCAGGGGGCAACTCCTCTGGTTGCAAAAATAAGTCAGATTGTATAGAAGTCTATGAGAAAATTACTCTACTTCTCTCTTGATTTATTTCCTCAGTAAACATGAGTTTATGGTCTCAATCTCTAGTTTCATGTCTTCTTTAATACAGCATCATGCTAATTTAGTAAATTATGGTCCATTTAGAGTCAAATAGACCATAGACAGGTCACTATCCTACCAGAGCTGTATATAACACCTGAATATCACTGCTCCACAGTCACTGTTTGCAAAAACACAAGATGGCGACGGCCAAATACCAAGATGTCGATGTCTAACTCGAGGCTTCAAAACGTCAGCCTATAAACCAATGGGTGAGGTCAGGACGACTACGTCCACTTCTTATACACAGTCTAGAATCCAAGTATGTAGGTGTATATCTATGCATTAATTCTTTACTGGGGCCACATCCCTTCAAATGAAGCCCATCTTTGTGAAGTGTGACTTCTATTTGCCTTTTCTCAGCAGGGTCTTTTACTCTTTACTACCCCACCAGTCTGCGCTGCCCTAATTACTGTTATAAAATATTAATCTAATAATCTGAGTTAGTGAGTCTTGCAGCTTTTAGTGCTGTGATGAATCACTGCCTGTACATTAACGGTCTACGATCATAAATCATCATTAGCGAGTATCAACAAAGAGAAAGTGTTTGACTAAATCTGTCAGCATCATTTATAATTCGGGTAATTATTCTACCCCAGACATCTTCAGAATTGCCTGAGTAGCTCGGGCCCGCTCTTCTGCTTTATGCCGTGCAAGCGTTTGCACTGCTTGGCGTGGACGTGTGTTGTATTTGTTAGAGCCTGAGAAATGTGCCTTCCCCGCTCGGCTTTGAACTGCTCCCACCACTGTGCTGAAGGGTCAGCTGTGTGCAGGAGTGCCCGGGGGCCATGGATACTAAGGCCACTGCATCTGAGACCTGTGATTGAAAGTGCCTGTTCTTTGTAGTTTGCATGTGAGGTGGCTCAGGGTGGGAGGAACCTTTGAAAACGGTCTTGGCAGTTGATATGCACCTATAGAGAATATTGCATCCCTCGGCTGGAGGGCTTCTGTTCTGCGGTGAAGGTCAAGAGTGAGGCCGGCCAGGAAAAGGAAAATGTCAGGCTGAGGAACAATAGTGTCACCTCTGACAGTTTTATAGTTGCAGAACTTAAGTTGGAGGGCTGTGGTAAGTGTTAAGGGATTTGTGTCTTTGTCTGTGTGTGCCTGTGTGTACGAAATATATATTTCTTGGAAATGGGTGAATGGCAGTGTCCAAGATAGAGCAGTGAGAATTTTCAAATGCCAAACTCCATGTGCTTTTGACCGATTTAAATCTAACCTACTGCAGTTGGATATATGCTGCGGCTCATCTCTTACATCAGTCTCCTTCTTGAATGGAAGCCCCAACGCTCTGTATCTCTTTATCTCATTTCATGGGATTTCCTCTCGAGGCTGTAATTATCACCTCAAGAGTTTTATTGCCGACCTCTTTGTCTGGACCACTTGGATTTTAATTCAGATTTGACCTTTGTTCTTGGACTCTTCATTGTATCTTTTAGCTGTAGTTTGACAAAATAAAGTCTTTCACAGATTAAAAGCAGGCATGCACATTGCTTGCTCACCTGATTTGGATATGGACAAGTGCAATTTCTGAAACAATTAAGCAAATTTGAATATGACCATTTTTCACCAGTATTTAGATGTTTGCCCACAGTAACTGTAGTTGTTATTGCATGAAACCTTTATGCACAAGTCCTTGACTTAAAAACAAAAATATTGTAAAAGAGCATCCTTGTTGAAATGAAATAAGACTTTGCCTCTGAGCAAACTCTGCAAAATCCCATTAAAAGACAGTACCACTGTGATTTACACTGAGGCTGCGAGTGCTCCGCATGGGCTCAGTATTGCAAACCCTTAACTGACTGCCTCAATGACTCTAAGGCAATAAACAACCCTACAGAGGTTAATTAAATGCGTGGGACTCCTCATCAGTCAGTCAGAACTGAAGAAGCCTCTTAGATGAGAGGCGAACGTCTTCAAGAATCGAAAGCACGTCCAGTTACGCTTGACTCAGTCCTTCTGGATATGAGCCAAGGTTTGAACTTCTCTTTCTAGCTCTCTTTTTTCATTCTTTACAAAATGATTTTTGTCACTTCATTGTGTGAACTGAGTACAAAACTTTGAAAGCCTTCAAAGAGAGACTGTCTGGAAATGTTTGACATCATCCTCATATTTAAACAATATCGCAGCCATGATGGCGGGATTTTCAGTTCAAGTGTGGCTGTTCTGAACAGCTATGCCTTCTGAAGACATATGTCACACATTTTTTTCCGGCTGGAATCGGGCCGGGCTCACGCCAATTTCCAGAAATATTATAGGCCACAATCTCTATTTTAGGACTGTATCAAATAGTTCAAAGCTTCATTCAGAAAGTAAAAACAGTTTTTTAGCAACAAATAACGACTTAAAACTGATCTTGTTGTAAAAATGAACACTTTGAAAAATTATTTGATATGAACTTTTATTTGTTTGGCCCATGTCCAATCCGCTAACATGGAGGGGGCGTGGTTTGTGGCTTTGTATTCAATTCAATTCAATATATTTTGTATAGCCCAAAATCACAAATTTGCCTCACAGGGCTTTACAATCTGAACACATAGGACATCCTCTGTCCCGGGACCTCATCGGTTCAGGAAAAACATTTAACGGGGAGAAAAAAGGAAGAAACCTCAGGGAGAGCAACGGAGGAGGATCCCTCTATCATGATGGACAGAAGTACAATAGTACATGTGTACAGAATGAACAGCATAACAGAGTCACAAACACATTCAATGCACACGGCAGAAATTATTCATATAATTAGAACAGTAAGTAGAATAATGATGGGAAAATTATGACTACTAATAAACTACTAAACAGCAGCAGTGGATGTAGTAGAATAATAATGACAATAAAAGCAGTAATGGTATCGTCAATAGTAATAGCAATGCAACTAATACTGGCCCAGGTATAACCACAATCCATGGAAACCTGTGAGGGAAGAACGCACAAAGACTCCGGGGAAGAAACAGAGTTAGCAACGTGCATTAATGGGACATGAATTCAACATATACGGTCAATGGTATTAATTCGTTTTTTTCATATTGATGCAACTGTAGGTTTAGTTGTCAAGACATCCTCCTGTTAGTCATTTTGAACTGGCAACAGTGCGAGTTGTACCACTTCCTGTCCCCTTGATGAAGCGATCCGCTGTTGTTAGAGCAGACACGGTGAACTGGTTTACTGGGTTAATTGGTTTGTCAGAGTCATATGACAAGTGGAAGGGGCCACGGTGATTCATCACGCCTACAATTGAATTAAATTACCCACCTGGTGGCTATGGTTACTGTGGTCCTCTACACGGCGGTAATTGATCAGTCACCACTGCCTCTCTTACAGTGACTTTGCTTGACACACACTGTAACTATAATTAATGAAGCCGACATTACGTGGTTCCCAGAGTTGTGCACTGAGGCTGTTGGTTGAGCAGAGCTGCTGGAAATGTTTCATCTGCTACTTCAGATGAAAAAAAAGAAAATCTGTTAACAGCAGTTTTTTTTTTTGTCATTCAGCTTTGATACAAAACAAGCTGCTCTCTGCCCATTAATAACCCCTGGACCTAGACATTTCCCCACTCTTGTGTGGCAGGAGTTTTTCATGCGGTTTGTAAAAGCTGCATTGAAACCTGCCTTAACGAGCCACTAATCCCCGAACAGAGTTTTGTAAGGGTGGCTTTTAATGCTTAGTGTCATATTATGATGTACTAAGCTGCTGTTTATTAGGGTTCTGTGAGAGAAAAAAAACATGGAATTCTTGGAGATTTTCTTGTTGAAAGTTGTTTTAATACAGTCAACTGAAAGGCTGTAGTAGCTGCAGCCCCAAAGCTTAGTCCCCGCCTACGGGAGATGCAAGCGGTTGAGGTGAGGAAGATACACGTGGAGAGTGGAGTCGAGGCAACAGCCGTTCAACAACATGAGTCATCCTTGCTTCGGAGCCGCCATTGTAAAATGGCAGACATAGAGCAACATTCAATTCAATTCAATTCAATTCAATTTATTTTTGTATAGCCCAAAATCACAAATTACAAATTTGCCTCAGAGGGCTTTACAATCTGTACACACTGACATCCTCTGTCCCAGAACCTCTCATCGACTCAGGAAAAACTCCCCCAAAAACCCTATCAACAGGGAGAAAAATGGAAGAAACCTTCAGGAGAGCAGCAGAGGAGGATCCCTCTCCCAGGATGGACAGAGTACGAAAATAGATGTCATGTGTACAGAATGAACAGCATAACAGAGTTACAACACGTTGAATTCACATAAAATAGAAAAGAATGTGCGTCAGCAGTTCCACGGAAGGAACCAGGAGGCAGGACCAGGGTCCAGATGCAACCACGATTCGTGGAAACCTGCGAGGCGAGAAAGCACAAAGACTCCGAGGGAAGAAGTAGAGTTAGTAATGTGCATTTATAGAACATGAATTCATACAGAAGGAGAGAGAGAAAAGGATAGAGGAGCTCAGTGTATCCTAAGTTGTCCCCCAGCAGTCTAGGCCTATAGCAGCATATCAAGGGGCTGGAAAGAATGGACCAGGGCAAACCTGAGCCAGCCCTAACTATAAGCGCTATCAAAGAGGAAAGTCTTAAGTCTACTCTTAAATGTGGTCACTGTGTCTGCCCCCCGGACTGAAAGTGGAAGCTGGTTCCATAGAAGAGGAGCTTGATAACTGAAGGCTCTGGCTCCCATCCTACTTTTTAAGACTCTAGGAACCACAAGCAGCCCCGCATTTAGTGAGCGCAGCTCTCTAGTGGGGAAATATGGTACTATGAGATCCTTAAGATATGATGGTGCCTCACCAATTAAGGCTTTGTAGGTGAGGAGAAGGATTTTAAATTTGACTCTGGATTTTACAGGGAGCCAGTGAAGAGAAGCTAATACAGGAGTAATATGATCTCTTCTCTTAGTTTTTGTTAGTACACGAGCTGCAGCATTCTGGATCAACTGGAGAGATTTAAGAGACTTATTAGAGCAGCCTGATAATAAGTCATTCATTTGCAGTTGTATCAGGGCTGCCAGCTTTAAGACCATAACCTGTTTGGATACCTGCTACGGTGCCCATTCAATAAAACTCCTGCGTCATGTGAATCAATGCACACATGATTACAGACTAGAGATGAATGCATCCACCACATTTCCACCCATTTGGAAAGTTAACAGAAAAAAAACATTTATTTTCAGAGCCATGGTCCGAGTCAAATGCTGAGAGAAAACAAAGTGAGAGGAAGGTTCAAATGTGGACCAATGTTGTGATCCACATGAAAGATTGATTTTTATTTGAGTGCAGGTTTTGCCGGCGGATCGCCTCAGTTGAAGAAATTCTAAGCTTGAATGAAACGTGGCAGAAATAATTCAATATTCCTCCTGGAAAACCTTTCTGTCACTTATAAGTTCAGCTACATGATAGAATTCACTGTTGACGTGCAGGTCAACCAACACATCTCCCTTCTGTGCATTTTCACTGTGCATGACGTATGACCCGGAATGACCCCGTCTCCTTTAAGCTCTACTGCACGGTCATACATGTTCTTTCGATTTCCTGCGTGTTTTCTTTTTTCTTTTTTTCATAATAGATGAGCGCAGACCTGAGTTTCTAGCATTGCACAGCATACAGTATGACAGGAAGACAGACAAATGTCCTGCACATAGAGAGCAGGAAACAGGCTAAATATTCCTATAGCAGAGGTTTACAGCTCCCTTAATGCACTGTTTCTGCTCGTACACATGAATGGGAATCTTTCTCTTGCACTGTGTGTGTGTGCGCACTTCATGTTTGCGTTGAGTGCGTTAGTATAGGCCTCCAAGTGCTTTAAATATGAAGGTAAATAATGGATGCAGACATCGGAATTAGGTTGTTATGTAACCTACATCCATGCGAAGACCAGGGGCGGGAGAGTAGACGTGAAGTGGAGAGAAGTAGCTGCAAAGACGCTAACAAATTGCGAGAATGACCCATAGTCGGAATGGCAACAGTTGTGACAGTAAGATCCTGGTTGAAAAGTACCAAATACTGTGCACTGTATGGTACAGTGCACAAAGCGCCCTACACATGGCAAAACAATCCAAATTCACTCAGATGCAGGAAACCAACCAGTAATCTGGTTTTCTGTTTCTCATTTAGCACAATTTACTAAAATTTGCAAATAAACTCCCATTGTACTCGATGTAAACCATGAAAATTCTCAAACAAATATAGTTACCTGAAACATCAAAACCATGCAGTGAACTCTGGACTTTTGGTGCGATTGGTGTTCTGGAGCCCTTAGGAAGTAGCCATCCTTTCCAACACATTACCACTCTCCACTCTAATACTTGGTCAGTGGCCCTACGCTTCAAACTATGAAGCTACAGCTCTAGCGTCATTTTCGGACATTTCAGGGACAGTGTTTTCCGTTTCATCTCATTACCTGTATCATGTCTTTTTGACTCTTCGACAACCCTGCCTACTTTGCACGCCCTTCCACGACTTCCCCACGCCCAAGCCGCCATACAGCGCGCAAGTGTATGAATTTCCTTCCTGCAAAAGGCTAACTCTATGCTAAATTACAAAGGCAAAAAATAAATGGCACTTTTTAGAACTTGTGGCTGATGCCCAATACGGGACGTTGCAACAGTCATTTTTGCTGTTGATGGCTGAACGCCCCCATTGTTACATCACATACAGCGGAGCAATCACAGTCTTCCGCCCTGAGTCATTCAGTCTAAATTCACCCCATGTGTGTGATAAGAAACGCGTGTACTTAACAAATGGTACTCAGCCATACTAGGATCACCTATGTGGAGCTACAGCACAGACGGTGGCCTTTAAAATCAAGTCTGAATTCAAATGTGAGCTCCAATTTGAAGACTACTCTGAATGGGAAATTGAGGGAGAGAAGGCATCCTGGGTTAGTTCCCTGGATCCTGTTTCCTTCAGTGAAGTGGTGCCAACTAGGCAATCCTCCAAAGCCGAAGCAGCGAAAGAAACTTTGAGGTAATCAGCTGGGACCTAACCCCGGCTTCTTCTGACGTTCCTTCAGTGGAATCACAAAAAGAAACTTGCTCTATATACACAATATGAATCTCCAGCTTTTACTTTCAAGATTACTTAGAATATTAGACCGCTAAGGAATAGGTGGGCATTCCCATTTCTTTATTTTGTTGAGACGTTGAAACATTTCTAGAATGCTTAAAGATTTTCTCATCTATTCCTCAAAAAAGTACAATGTATATGCACTGCACGCATAATATGAGGAGTGAATATGCCAATATACTTGTATATAAAAACCAACAAGACCTTTCAAGTTAAATGACTAAATATAATAAAAATGAAAAAAAATATATGATATAATATACATTTGTGACTGCCCTTTAGAGCAACACTAGCTGTGGCACTGGCTGGAATTGATGCTGCTTTTCTTCTTGTGAGTCTTGTGTTATCGTTGTCAGTCAGAAACTTTGTATGTCCAAAGCAGTTACTTTTCAGGAAATTAAAATAAAAAGCTATTTTTTTTTAAATAATTGACCAGTGTCGTCGTAGTCGGTATCAAATATGTTCAGATACTTGTTGTGTCATTTCATTGATTTGGCCAAAAATAAATGGCCTAAATGCAGTTCCTCTAGCGTTAGAGCTGTAGAATGTGTAGTCATTGTTAAATGGGTAAATTGAGTGGTGAAATAGATATATTCCCCAACGATTTAACCTAATTAGCAACTTTCTTCCAGCATTCCTTAGTTGCCTTATTTGCATGTATGCATGGATAGCTATGAAGAATATACAAAAAATATAACTGCAAAAAGCAGTTATATTTTTTGTATATTCTTCATAGCTATCCATTATAATGACATTCCTCTTGACTGAAGTAGCCGGCACCCGATTGAGCCATTATGCACCAAACGTCCCTTTTTTATGGTAACCCCATACAGGGCCAAGGTTAACAAGGAAAGTTGATAAGCACCACCGCAATATCTGTTATCTCTGATTTAGGTTTTTGTAGAGCCAGCTAACGCAAGTAAAGCCTGGCTCTGTCGAACGTGACGTGTTTGATTTATATCTGTTGAACTAACACCATCCACAACCATCCCCTTCATCACAGGTGGATTAGTTAAGTTAAGAGTTAAGTTATTATTGTATGGGTGATTCTAACATGGATGTTATTCATATGGTTAGTTATAGCTTTGGCTTGCCCAACTGGTTACTTTTGGAATGGAATTGGTCTTTTTTGTCAAATAGGTGGAGCTGTATATGTGTACATGTTCATTTCAGTTTCACATTTATGATAAATAAGTAAAATGTTATATAATCTGTTTAAATCTGAAGAACTGTCAATACAAGTCCTGATTTCTTGTTGTAAGCAGATACGGGCTAATGTTTTTGTGTGGAGGAAAAGAGATGGAGAGCAGTACACACATATACACCCATGCATATTTCATCCAACAAAAATGTCCCTGCCAAAGTTAAAAGTGATTTTTAAATTTTCTGAATGATCTTAGAGCATCTACTGTCTTTAGTTACCACTCATTCAAAGCACTAACCTCCTGTCACTCTTGTTTCGGTTTGTACAGAACAGTGGATCAGTTTTATATTTGGCAGGTTAAACCTGAAACGGCCACGTTGAGCAAATTGGATGAAGTCTGTCACTGGAAACTGTTTGGGGAAAGGGCAGGCACTTTCAAAAAAAGTACTTGACAGGTGATTGGATGGACCATTGGATAAGCCACGGCCATAGCTGCCAGTAGCTCCTTATGGGACAGTGTTTGGTCACTGGGTTGCCGTATACAAATGCATTACTTGAATGGGCCTTTGGCTTGATGGGTGTTTGTTTGCGGGATAATGGGCTGTCGGACAAATTGGTCCAATTTGACATGGGCAAAGCAAAATTAGTGGAGTGGTCTTTTAATTGAGTTTAACACTACTTTGACTGATTCGTAACATGTCTGTCACTTGTTGTAGCTGTGAAACAGAACATCAGCTACCAGTGCCTGCAATTAAATAAATAGTATTAGCCTTGAAAATCCTCCATTGCCAAAAGTAAACTTAGGAACACTGAGTTGGGACTCCCGGGGTCTCTTGAACATAAGGGGCTAGCGATGTGATTTCTGAATCAATATCAAGCTGTCCAATCTCACACAGTGATTGGAGGAGCCACTACAGATGACTTGACAGGAACACCGGTGATAAAAATCAAGACATGGATGGCGACCTGTCGGAGTCAGCGGGAGAGGATGTGCAGAGACAATCAAATGCGGCGCGTTAATGGTGCCCTCGGTGGAGCACTTCACCGCAGATAAATGCTTCCCTTCCCCTCTCCATGGTGATGACATGTCGCCGGTTGCTAGTGGCTTGCCACGAAGATCCCCATCTGCGCTCTTAGCACTCTAATGAAGAGAGTGACAAGACGCGGTCGAGATGACGGCTGTGTTTTTGATTTTAATGAGTGATGAGTGTTGCTCACAGAGGAGATGGGTGTGCTGATATCCCTTTATGAGAGAGAAGAAGAGAAGAGATTTCTTGACACTTATCCACGAGATGCAGCCATAAAACTGTTTACTAGTTTGCTCACGCATGTCAAGACATGCAAGTTATCCATAGCTTGGATCCAGTTCATTAGCGATAGCAATGACATTTCTCTCCAATGTATGCAAAGGAACTGTTTGTGTTGGGACCAAAATGGGTTAGCAAAGAAGTAGCATAACCCTCAAATCCAAGACTAAATCCACACTTAAAGCAGTTTCGGGGCTATTTCTTCACTCCTTTCACATTTTCTCTGTGGCCTTGAATATAGTCCTGCACCTCTTTGGAAACAGCACAACCATGGTTAGTAGTAGAGAGAACTCAAAAATGTGTATGTGTATCATAGTTCCAATGCCATACATCATAAAACTGAAAAGAAATCGAAGTGGAATTTATTTTACAAAGACTGGCAAACAATGGAATCTCTATATCCAACATTTTTCCAAGTTGCCACAACTGTTATCAATGTTGGAATAAAATGGAGGCTCTATGTGTTATATTTATTAAGCTTTTAAGATTTATTTATACAACCTGCTCTGTGCTCAGCAGCTTGCAGTTTAATCGAAGTCTCACAAAATTCTGGTCACGTGACTGCTGGTCTCAGCCTAATCAATCATGGCTTCCTAATTGCACTGAGGAGCGTAAAACTTAATGTTTTTTAACAAGATCTGGTGCGAGTAAATTTTAAATGAGACATAAAGAATAAAATGTTCTTGATGACATTTCTCAATTTTAGGCTTAGTTTTAATTGCTTTTTCTGAAGGAAGTGTTCAATGATGTGTTCAAGGACCGTCAGAAAGATGTAATAGAGAAACAAACAATCCGTCAATCGCTCACTTCATGATGAACCCCAACGATGCAAAAAGGCAAGAAAGTAGGCAGGTTTCCTTCTGTCACATCTCGCTTTGCTCCCCATAAAATTTCTTTAAGTAGAGACTGATGGAATTAACATAACACGGGGATATGGGGATTGGAATAATCTGTCATGGTCCCAGGGTTTGTTTCCTGTTTTATTTTGATAGTCTCTATTGTAAAGTGCCTTTGGCTTTTTCCCGCCTTTCTTCTATCTAACCTGTGTTTTATCAGTGGATTTGTCCCATGTGTATTTAGTCTGTGTGTTTTCCCTCTGTCAGTTGTCAGGTCGTTCGCCTTCATTCCTAGAATCTAGCTCATCCAGTGTTCCTGCCCTAGTTTCCAGTCTTCAGTATTCTTAGTATCTGTTTGATTCATAGATTTTACTGGCCTGTTTTCGGACTCAAACTATTAATGTCTCAGCACTCAGTAAATTAGTTTCTCAAATATCCCCGCATGGACTACTGTAATGCACTTTATGTTGGAATCCAGTCCGATCTCATTCCCAAGGCGACTAATACAGTTTGTCACTTCCCTCGGTGTCTAATACCGATTCAAGGCACCCTTTAGCGCCAGGCTTTCAACTAACTCCAATGTAAACCCACCCGCGTCAATACTAGATGCCCAGAGCAAGTGCTCTGGGACTGTGGTGACACAGAAGAAAGTCCAATAATACCGAAAATAGTGTGGATAGACAAACACAGACAAACCAAAAAAACGCTATTAATATTCCGTGTGAAACAAACAAAGTGTTGGTGTCTTTCACTTTATTAACGTACACATTTTTTAACCCAAACTACGATCTTTTCCTTAAACTAACCAAGTGTTTTTTTGTTGAATTCACAACGTTAACCACATGTTGTTCTCGGACAGTAGTAGAGCGTCATAGTTTGATGTGCTGCTCTACCCAGTGTGTTAGAAAGTGATGTCATGGGGTCCGGATTAAGCTCAGTTGGGGATGAGAACGTGTTGCGGTGTCAGCCAGAGCTCCCTTTTGTTAACTCCAACTGGTGAAGAACGCTGCTGCCCAAATTGTATCAGGCACCAAGAAATATCTTCCTAGACTCCCGTGCTTGCCAACTTACACTGGTTGCCTGTTATGCTCCATATTATATCAAGGATGTATTGACCCTCCCTTAGATTAATGCAACTCAGCTGTTTGTTTTTTTAGATCCTGGCTTGTGACCAGAGGTGACCGGGCCTTTGCTGTTCCAGACTGTGGAACTTGCTGCCTACTTGAACGGGTTTACATCATTAGCATCTTATGAATCCCTTCTTAATATTGTATTTTACAGCATGGTGTTTATGAATATGGAATATGTTGCTGGGTTCTAGCATACCTCTCTTGCCGTTTTATTTATTTTCTCTACTTTATTTGATCCCGGAGTGTTTTTATGATGCCTCTGTTGTTTGTATTATGTTCTATTGTTATTCTTGTTTTTTATCTACTGTTTCTTTCTATAAAGCACTTTGTAACCTTGTTAAGAAAATTGCTATACAAAAAAAAGAATACATTATCACTGCTGTAATTAAATCCCATAGACCTAACACAAATTATTTTTCTAGTACTACCTGTCCAGTGACTGTACTACTGTATATAACAATGTGGAAGACAGAGACAGATGTTGTCCTGCATATTGGGGCATCAAATCAGAAATTGGTCACAATTTTGATGTACAATTTGAAGGACTTGTTGATCGTAAGCAAACACAGCAAAAATAGACAGTGAAAATTATATTTTGACAGTATAGTGACTTCATACCAACTGTATCAATGTATATAACTGTAGAATATGCCACAGGCATTAAAAAAGTACACATTTTTAACTCAATACTTCCTGTTTACATTTCAAAATAAAACCATCTACAAATTCTCTCTGCGGACAGAATCACTTCATTTGTTTACACAATACTTTTATTCTGAAATGTTTGCAATAGTGTATTTTTGCAAGTGACTGCAAAAATGCACCTTAACCCGGTTTACAACCGATACTTCTTCTACTCTGCTAACTGACTGATTACAGTCATGCTTATAGCTAATAGCACCAACTTCCCACCAAACTACACTGTAGCAGAGTTTATTCGCTCCAAACCGGTTGATGGAAACCCGCCTAATTTGCGTTTCAATTTTGCCACATTCCAACAGTGTGCTTTAAAATTTGCTTGACAATTGAATGGAAACATCAGGTGCTAGAAGAATATTCTGAACCAACCGCCATATAAACCACAGCATAATAGTAGAAAAGCTGCCCGCTGTTATTATAGTGTTGATAGTGGCATAACTAAAACAGCAGCAGAACCAATGGGCTGTGACGTTCTGGTAGATCGAGAGAAACGGGGATCAGGCCTATAAGACGACTGAACAGGCAGAAAGAAGATGATCAATAGATGTTCTTCTGGGAAGAACGTACAGAGATATTGCATGTCTCTACTCATGGATTCTTTACAATGAGAAGCTTACAGAGATAGAGTAGCAGGTAAGATAAGGCCTCCTCAAGTTTATGACGTACAGTATCGGCTCTCAGTCCTGCGTCATGGCTTGAATTTTTAAAGACATCCTCCTGGAAAGTAAGGGAAGTAATCTTGTTAAAATACAGTCCCTCACACACATCCCAGTCCCTTCAGTGGCCGCCGTAAACCCTAGTTGTACAGGATTAGTATTACCTGGAAGCATCCAGCAGTTTGTCAAGCTCCGAAGGCCGTTGGTGATCCTCATCCGGACTGAACCTGTCCGGTGGCTGTAAATTTGAAAGCCCACTCATAAACCCAACAGTCGCAGAGGTCCCTGATGGTTGTATTTTTATTGTAATCTGCACACCTGATATGTGGTGTGCATCAGCTTCACACTCTGTTTAAACATTCCCACATCTCAGACAAAAAACAAGTGCCTTTTCCACATATTTTGAATTCATGCTCTTTCCCTCTTTCTTTTTTTAATGCCTCCACGCTGGCAGAGGATGTTTTCCGGTTGTCCATTCGCCCGTTCCATTCTTGTCACGAATGCTGGGGAGGATATCTCAAGAATGACATAATTCGATTTTGGAGGTCAAAGGTCAAGGTCACTGTGACCTCACCCAAAAATTGCTTAAGAAAAAAAGTGAAAGCCCGTCCCTTTAGGTCTCCCTCCAAAGACGCTCCCCCAGTATTAGAATAATGAATGTAATGAACAAGGCTGTGGTTAGTACTCCCAGCTGTTAAGCTAGCAACAAATTAATTGATTTGTGGCACACTTTTTAAATACCGTACTTTTTAAACGTTGGGCATGGAGGAAGTAATCAAGTACTTTCAAGTCAAAAGGCCCAAGTCCAAGTAAAGTTGCGAGTCACTGGTGTTATAGTCCAAGTTGAGTTGCAGGTCTAATGTCATCAAATGTGTGAAGTCTTGCGAAGTCATCTGACTCGACTCCAAACTTTTGGTCAGAGGCAGTTCATAATACTTGCAAACTCAATTCTTAACTTTGAAACGTACGTTTAGGTATGTTAAGATATCTAAATTAGACTTCCACAGAGGTATATTTTGGGTCACCTGACTGCCATCAGCTCGATCCTCACTGAAAACGTAGTGACTAGTGTTATTTTGATAGGCCACTTTTTTAATTTGTGTATGCTTATTATAACTAAGGTGTCAATCATTGTGTCAGCTGATATTTAGAAGTGTGACTCGTGAAAAATAACAGTATGTTCTGTGCCAGTGTTCCAGGATCAGGGTTATTATTATCAATTCAGGGAAACTGCCTGACTGGTGGCTGATCAAGGACCTTGTTCTTTCAATGCCTAAATAAAGCAGACCTCAGTAGGATAATGGGATGTTGCTCTCACCTGTTTGAAGCACTGTGTAAGGATTCGGTCCATATTTGCTTTCTCTATTTGCTGTTGCCGCATGTTATCATTGAACAAATGCTTCTTGTTAGCTGTGTTCCTGTTCTGCCTGACAGTGTACTCAAGTAATGGAGTCGACAATTCAGTTTAGCCCTCCGACTGGCAGCAGTGTTTATTATTTCATCTCTCTGCAATAAGTCCACGCATCTCAACATTATATGTTATTGGCTAAGTGAAATTAAATCAGACCACATAAAATAATAGAGCCATCTGCACTTGTACTTGAAAAGAAAAACATACCAACAGTGAAACTGCAACAGACTTGTCTTGACTTGCATTTGAACGTAACTGCTTAAAATAAATTAAACAAACATTAGAGCTGAAAAAAAAAAAAAAAACTCAACAATATCAACAAATCCTCCAAACTAAATTACAAGAGATCGGTGCCAATATAATTTCGTGTCACTCCCCCCACCGACATGATCATTTGTTTCACAATGACTCACCCCATGTTACCTTGAATTTGTGAGGGGAAACTTTGTTTATCTGCCCTACAGAAAGTATAACGAGGAGTAATTGATATACAGATTTAGTACAGTTTTCATACAAAGTGATGATTTAGTGTGTCTCACTGTTACTCCTTAGTTCAAATATTGGACTGGTCTCATTAGCGGGCTCATCACACTCTATTGATCTATGGATTAGTGTCTGATGAGAGCACTGAGAGGCAACAATGATGCAATGAGGGGCAACGTGAATGCAGACCAACCTCTATGATATACCCATCATGGTCTGCGGGAAATAAAAATTATACACCAGACACCAGACTTTTTTCTAAGGTAGTCCTGATTTGTAAGTGTAATTTAGCAGAAATCTTAACTTTATGCACTTTTCTCTGAACAAACTTCGTGGATAACGCCGGGTTGCATATAATTATTCATTGAAATCACTGATACGTCGGTGCAAGAGTGAGTTTGGCTTTGACCTCAGTAAAGGTGAATGTATATGTTTATGAATATCCCACAGCCGCATCAGCAAACAAGCACACCTCTTTTGCATAATGATGTCCAAATTGAGGCGCACCGGTGGAGTGCAGACGGCAGTCTAGGGGAGAGCTGTGGGAGAGCAGATTAGGTAACGTAGTGCATGTCAGCAAAGGTGAGTTTTTTTTTTCTCAATGACTGATAGCTGAGCAGCTGTCAGTCAGACCCAGGCCGCATGGATGCTTGGGCTCGGAAAAATTACGACGCTAAGCTATCAGAAAATGACATGTGCGGCTGAACAATAACGAGTACAGCATCAGCGCTGTGACAAGATGACAGGTGTAGCTTATGTCACCTATCATGTCCAGTTTGAGAAAGAAAGGCTCAGCCCCACCATACGTGGTTAAAATAATGGTGGAGGGAAATAGGTTTTTAAGCTTTGTGTGCGCACTAGATTCTTTAATGGGAGAGCTGCAAAGGGACCTCTCAGGGTAATTAATGATCCCTGATATTTCAACACCAACAAAAAAGAATATTACCCATCTGCTGCAGGGAAGCTATCCAAAAAAATTAAAACTTACAACTGGGATCGTCAAGGCATTGCTGCACAAGAGATGTGCCTGCTTTAGTTAATAGGATGAAAATGCCCAGTTTTCTTGCTCAATTGCTTGACAGAGACCTTTGCTATTCAATCGACTGTTCAAACATTGAAGGTAGTTGGGTTTGCGCGGCAGTAAAGGCAAGGTGTCTGTATCGACTGGTGTAAAGGAATACATTGATGTAGAGGAGCCAGAATAGTGAACGTTCTTTTATCTGAGGAAAAAAAAGTCTCAGTATCTCCTTCTCTGTTGCTCCACTGACGTCATACTCTGTACATCAAAAGAGCAAATGAAGAAAAAAAAAACGCTTTCAGGATTAATCAAAGAATGAATATAGAAATATTACACATGAGACCTTATTATGATAGCATCTCCACATTTGAGCTATTGAACCAACAATAAGATAAACATGAAATAATATTGAATTCCTCTTGATTCCTGTAAACTGGGTTTGGGCACAGATGTAACAGCTATTACATGTTGTCGACAGACTTCAACACAGCAGTGGTTACATTTTTTTATTTTTATTTAATAGGCCTTTTTCACAGGAGATATTTTTACTTGTTAAACACAGGTAACATAACTGATTGCTGGATTGAAATAATGTGATTGGTTGATACCCCTTTGTTTGCGGTGTGAAAGCTCAGAAAAATGTATCTTTTTTTTACCACCTAATAAAAAACTCCCCCGGTGTGTAAAGGTCTTTAGGAAAAGATTGTGATTTGGGTTAAAATGTCTACGTTACGTACGTAAAATAAATATGTAGTTTGTTATAGAACTGGCATTAGTTAAGTGTGTAAAATACATAACAAAAGTAAGGTAAAATAAGTCAATGTTGATTTTTAGTTCCACACAGTCTCCTGATTGAAAGTCCTGTTTTGGATTGACAAATCTAAATTCCCCTCCCACCCTCCTTATCAGAATTCCCAGCTCTTTATACCATGTTAGTTGCTTTGGCTGCTAAAAAGGACGCGGATGGGTTTACATTGGAGTTAGTTCACAGCCCAATGCGTCTCATAGAGACACTAAAGGGTGCATCGGTATCAGACGCCCAGGGATTACTGACCAGGTCGATAGTCAGGCTGATCTCATCCAGAATTCAATACTATACCTATGAAAAAGAATGGGCCGTAATTTGTGGATATCCCACAAAATGATTTTGTAGGTAATCCCCTTAATTACACCCTGGTTTACAAGGAATACATACAGCAATACAAACCGGCTCTCAATACTGCACGCTCCACCTACTAATCTGGCATCATCCACTCTGGTTCCGCCAACCACATGGTCCTCTTCTGCACAATAAATAAACTCCTCAAACCCAGGGACAATCGCTCACACTCCTCCGCTGCTGAGAAATGCAACTCCTTCCTATCTTTCTACAAAACCAAAATTGAGACCATCTACAATCAAGTGGTCACTTCCAGCCCCACCTTCCACCTCCACTGGCTCCCCATATAGCAAATAATACAGTTCAAGATTCTCCTCATTACATACAAAGCCCTCCACAACCCTAAACCCCTTCCTACCTTTCTGACCTCCTGCACTGACACGCTGCCACCCGCAACCTCAGATCTGCTGACGCCAAACTCCTTACCCCCACTACTCTGTCCAAGCATCGGACCTGGGGGTACAGAGCCTTCTCCATTGCTTTCCCCTCCCTCTGGAGCTCTCTCCCCCTGCCCATCAAACATTCTCCATCACTCGCCACTTTCAAAACAGCACTTAAAACTTTTTTATTTAAATCTGCTTTTAACCTTGTTTCTTACTGTGATGTCATCTCTCTTGTTTAAAGTTGTGTTGCTTCTATTGTTTGTTTTTACCATGTAAAGTACCTTGAGTACCTTGTAAAGCGCTATACAAATAAAATGTATTATTATAATTATAATTATGAAAATCAGGAGTTACTTTTCGTAAGATATCATACAAACCAGAAGACATACTTGATGATTTGTGAGTGAAAACGGGGTTGGCTCATCAAGCTGACAAGTCAGTCAGCATATCTTGCACCCCAGCTTACTGGCAGGCATAGAAAGAAAAAAAATGCAGTTGGCCTAGTGGCTGGTAATCAAACTGCTGTATATCTTTATTCTTGCACCTGAAGTTTTGACAAATTGTTTTGACAACAGCAATGAGACTGTTAAAAAATATGGAACAGCTGCACTTTAACTTAATAACCACACATACATACTATCCAGCCTTTTACCATCTGCACAATGTTAGTTTGCATCATGTTTATCAAATCATTCATTGCACTCAGATCACTGAGCTTGTCTGTCTCGAACCAACAACTGTTTTGACTTCAGTCAGAGTTACTTATATTTTATGCAAATCCTTTCATACCAATAGTAATAAAACACACAACAGCTTAAAAAAAATGGGAAATAAGTATATTTTATGTTAGAAATACATAAAACTATCATGATGTATCTGTGGAAAACATGAACTTGATATTGTTTGTTTACAGAAAAACAATACAATGCAACACTAAAGCCCCCACAACAATGACTTTGCAAATGGATAAGACCATGAAGCGTAGGTCCTCTCAACCCAATTTCCCTCGGAGAGCGCTCCGCATGACAAATGACAACAAGGCCATAACAGTCTCCATCTTTGCTGTCTTACAGTTCAGCCTGTGCCGAAATGAGGCCAGCTCTACTTTTAATAACAAAGTCGGTGTATTCCTTTATCCTCCCTCTCCCAGTGGACTGAGGGGAAAATTGGATTTCACTCTTGTTTTTAAGAGTCTGATATTATCTCTTTTGGGGCGGAAATCATGTTTTAATAATTAAAATGATTTTGAAGATGACCAATTATGCTTCTTTTCAGCTGTAAATGAATGCCTGTTCCCCGGCTCTTGGCGTTGTTGAAGGGAGCGTGCCTCCTTGGAGAGTTTAGCTTCTTAATCATTTAAGGAAGCCCCCCCCCCCCCCCCGCCCCTCCATTCCTCTTGTCTCTCTGCACCGTTTGTCTCTGTTAAGCCACTGAAATTATGAAGCTGTCCATTTTTGCGAAGATGAAAAGAGGCTTGTCTTCATTTTATGGTCCATGCAGATAAAGCAAAATAGGACAGAGGTTACACTGTTCAGTGAGTAGATCTGCTACACTCAAGCTTTTTCAATGCATTGCTGCTGAATTGTTGCCTATTTTTTGACATTCACCTGAATAATCTATTTTATGATGTAACCCACAAGTGCCTTTGGTCAATGATGTCATACTTACTGTTTACGTGATTTGAATATGTTTTGCGTTATTCAAGCGCATCTGTAGCTCTGATCAGAATGGAATTTGGGGTTTTTTCAGACTAAAGTGAAAATTAAAATGGGAACATTCTTTAAAGTGGTTCCAGATCTATGAAGGGCAGGCCCATAACCTTTCCAGGGATTTGAATAGGCCTGGTATTTGTAGACAGAATTTCCTTTAGTTGGATGTTTCCAGACCACAAGTGTTTTAGTTTCCTAACCATGACCATATCTTAAGTAGTGTTGATTTGCCATAACAGAATAGGAGAACTAGAATTTTTCAAGGAGGTCTTGATTTAGAAAAGCCTCTATTACCTTGTTTTTTCATACTTCGATGTTGAGAGAAACAATGTTTATCTCTCTTCTCTGGACCTCATGTCCTGGATCTGTCTGCTGGGTTGAAAAAATGAACCACCAGATCCTCCTCTGCATCCTATGTTTCAGTATCTGCACAATTTCTATTTACATCCTACCTGACCAAGACATTCTCGATCCCTGGGCCTACGTTTCAAACTATGATGCTCTAGGTACCCTTCTAGCGCCAGTCTCTTTTTACAATAAACTTCCAATGGTTACAACGGTTTTACAAGAGAGAAATATTGTGGTCTGGGTTAAAACTTTGTTATGTGGGATGCCCTGGTAGCTTAACTTTTAGATTGGGTGCCCCATGTACCAAGGCTGAGTCCTTACCGCAGCGTTCAGATATGACCCATGGCCCGTAGCTATCAGACACTAACTATAAGGGGCACTAACCAAGCGTTAGTATTTGACAACTTAGGAGTGAAAACTGGGCAGGTCACTACTACCAGATGACAAGAAAAGGACTGGTCTCTGAACACAGCCTGGCAACAGGAATACCACAAGGCTCAACTCTGGGCCCCATGCTCTTCTCCCTTTACACATGGACGTTTTCTGCTGTCATACACTTGGCTTTTCTAACCTATGTTATGCTCATGACATCCCAATATTCTTGCCAGACTGTCTCCTTCAGGGAAAGGGACTCTGACACTGCATCCTGTTCATACATTGGTCACGCCAACTCACCCGATGACCTATCCTGACCTCAACCATTCAAGGTCAATACCTAACCTAAACCATCTTGCCAGAGTTTCGCAAATAGAGGGTTACAATGTAGACCGACTGACACTTGGGTGACTCTGAACATTCTCAGCATTCTCTGCAAATATTACAGCAGTAGTCTTGTTATGCAGTGTTTTTAGCAGACTGGGGGGCATGCAGCCAATGATAGAACAATCATTACAAACATAAGAGCCTTGAGACTTGACTTGGACTTGTGACCATAGACTTGAGACTTTACTTGGACTCAAGCTCAAAAACTTGGACTTTGGCAAAGACTTGGACTTGTGACCAAAGAGTTGAGGCTTTACTTTGACCTACACCTAAAATACTTGATACTTGACTTAAACCTGTGACCACATTTTTGAGACTTGACCTGCACACTTGTGAGCACCTCTTTCACATATTAAGACAACACCTCGACAACCAACACTAGCACTAACTGATGTCTCTTTTCTTTGACAAAAAGTACTTCTAATACAGCATTGAGCATGCCCTTAGTTTATAAGGAAGGGAGCACTTACAATTGTCGATGACATCTATAATTATCTATGAAGGTTGAATGCACTTATGGTAAAATGTTTGGGACTGTGTACTGTAGATACAAGTGTAAAATAACTGGATGTTCCAGGAAATGTTTGAATCATCCTGTGGTGAATCACATACTGTAAACTCTTTCTAGGTCTGAGAATTCTGTTTTTTCATTGCTTCAAAACAACCGACCTCCATCTAGCTCTCACATGTCCTCATTTCTTTCAATATTAAACACTTCACATGTGATTATAAAAGCTTCTAAACAACACCTGCCTCCCCCACTGATGACCACTCAACTCCATTCAAGTCACAGTGCCACTGCTTCCCCTTTCTCCCTGCCTCAATATTGAAATGTTGAAGCAGAATAAAAGAGTAATCTGTACTTCTGATAATGATATGTGCCTGAAATCAGTTCTGGGATCATTATGCATTTAGGATTTTAAACCAACTACATTTATCTACAAATGGAGAACAGCGATGTCACTCACCAATGTACGTATCCTTTGTTGTTAGGATCTGTTGTAAAGCTGAAAAGAGACATGCACCATATACACCAACTGATAGGCTTGCTGTTTCTGTTTATCATCACTGTGGCTGTGGCACTGAACCCCACATTGCTCCTTGGGCGCTTTACAGCAGCCCACTTCTCCTAAATGCTAAGAATGGGTTAAATGCAGAGGTAAAATCTCATGAATGTACCTGTATGTGTATGACTATTGCAGTAAAGTTTAAGTTGTGAGTATTGCAAATTTGTCTCCTGTACTCTTTTTATATTTTTTATTGAGTCACCACCACACAAAGATCCCACTCCATACTACCATGTACCATGTTCACTCTATTTATCATAAATTACACTTTCATTTGCCAATGTAGTGCTGAAATTAGATTTCTATCTGTCACATATCCCCATACTCCACTTGAGAATTATTACATAAGGGTATGCATATTTAAAAGGCAAAAGCATGGGCTAAGGAAATATATGAGACAAGCTTTACACTCTTTATCCATTTTTGTGATGTGCTTTCCCTGTCTCTGATGGGCAGGGTTGGAGGCTTGCTGTCCTGTATATTAAAAATGAGAGCAAACAGATGACATTTTCACTGCCAATCCAAGTCCAAACATGCCAGTGGTGGTGTGGTATTTGTCTTGAAGATCCTTGAATCAAGATTGTGGCTCTGTCATTTTTTCCCCGTGGCTACACCCCAAAAAGATCTGCCAACTCAGGCACTGGTCAAGCCTGAAAAAACGGACAAAAAAACTGTCGGTCGATCCACCACTTCACACCACTCCAGACGAACATATCTCATCAACTATTGGGTGGATTGCTATGATAATTGGTACAGATATTCAGGGTGCACCGATGATATTATTTTATGACTTTGGTGGTCACCTGACCCTTCCTCTAGTAACACTAGCAGCTGACATTTTTCACTTATCCTGGGCAAAAAATCGTATTATCTGGATGGGTTGCCATGAAATTTGGTACAGATGTTCATGGATCCCAGAGGATGAACGGGTTTTATGATCCCCAGACTTTTTCTCTCGCTCCATCATACATTTGGTATGTGGTTTTGGTCAAAATATCCCAACGAGTGTTCGATGGAAAATGGTACTAACATTAATGTCCCCCTTAGAATTAAATGTAATCACTTTGGTGATCCTCTGACTAACTTTTCATCTAGCACCATTATCAGGTCAGGATTTCAGTTTGTACATACTTTGGTTTAAGACCAAATACCCACAAAACTAATGAAATTCCCATCAGCACTAAACTTGGTGTTTACTGCTAATTAGCACATGCTAGCATGCTAAACTAAGATTGTGCACATGGCAAACGTTACCCTATGTTTGTCATTTTTTGCCATATTTATGATATTTAAGTAAATGTTCCTCTGTTAACCTACTATTCAATTAAGAGTATTAAAGGCCACATTTACTTGGCATTGTAGGGGAACCTTGATTTGCAGTTAGAGCTGTATAGATTAATATGGCATTTTGATTCAAATGTAGCAGATTTGTCAGCCAAACTTTACTCCTGCATAGAATAACAACAAAATGCTTCAAGATCAGTTATGCTGTTTATGCCAAATTCCTACTCTACCTATGTTTGTTATGTAACTTATAAAAAGCAACAATATTTGCCTCTTTTTAGGTGGCAGGAGGGAAAAATAGCCATCCTCAACATTTGTTGTGTTAATAATAATTAGATACAAAACAGGATGGAGGATCAACAAGATGATTTCTTTCCTTGCCTTCTTAAGTTGCTTGGCAATTATCATGTTTTGTACAAAAGATGTATAGATGTTCAAGCATTCTGTTATCTCAAATAGCTTGAAAAACAGTGCATATTGCTGCTGCAAATTTGGCAAAAACATCTCCCCACTAGGTTCGGTCTGAGCCCCGGATGTCAACGTCTGGCTCCGCCCCTGCTATGAGATGATTTTAAAGCAAAAGACAGAAGCCCTGGACATTCAAATCTTATCATACTTTCAAAAATATTTAAATTTTTCCATTCCCTCAATGGACCTAACTGTATGAACTTGTGAATGTGATTCAACATTATATTCCATTGTGTAGTATTGACCATACAGTCACAGTTAGCAAACAGCTCCATGGTCTCCTATCATATTATTAAATATGTGTTTTTAGTATTTATTATTATTACATTTTACAAGAACCCTGTTGTTCCTCAGTGTACTTGTCTATTTATAATGCCACTTCACAGAATATACTGTTCAGTAATGAAAATGAGATTCAGTTTTTTCCGCACATTAAGGAATACTGTGGTTTGTACTGCCAACTCACATTGTGTAATGAGTCTGTGCACAGGGCCTGTCCCTCTGTTTTATTAATGTGCAGCGTAACAAATGTCCTTAAACAAATTATGTGTGCTGGTGTGATGAATTATTAGGTGATTTGGTTTTATTTATAGATACGGTATGAGTAAATAAACACAAAGTAGCTGCTGTATCTTTGCATGCTCTCTCGGAGTGAATCATGGGCATTGAATCATAGTGTGGTTTGTAAGTTGTTGTTTTGCACTGCTATGATATGTTATCTGTCACCTTGTTGTTAAAACAACATCCTTTTTGGATTTGGAACAGGTAAGTCAGTTGCGTTAATTTGGTCCAGACCAAGGCAACCAAATTTATAATGTTTTTTGCATTTCAGTTCTGGTCCCGTTCCTGTTCAAAATGACTTTTTACAAACCAACAAACAGGAGTAATGAAGAAGTTCTAAAGAACTCCTTGATTGGACAGTTTTGGTGATTGTCATTCTGCATCATCAGGACCCATGAGGGGGAAATCAAATTGCGGAGACCGACAGAAGTTAATGCAGCACTTTAATGCTTCTGATGTGTACATATCAATGCAGACAACACTGATTATAAGCAATATTGTTCTAATTAGACCGCAAATCAAGCGCATGTTATGAAGGAAAATGACTAACCGGTAGAGACAGGACTGTACAAAAGCCTCTTCACAAAAGGCGTCTTGTACAACAATGATTTGGATCTAATTACTGTGAGGTCGCTGTCACACACTTTTTAAGGGACCTAATGAACTGACAAAGTACACGGAATCAGATAAAAGCACAGCAGTTCCAACAGCTTTTGAGCTACTAATCAGGCAAAAATACCCATGCTGATGTGCATACATGTTACTGTGGTTATCAAATGATTTGCATATTCATGGCCTTTATTCAGATAAATTACTAGACTGCTTCCTGGGTAGATTTCACAATTAGCAGATGGATTTATTTGTAGTTTAGCTTTTGAAATCAAGTTAAAATCACTTTGTGCTGCTATCGTAAATACCAGTCAGTGGTTGGTACGTTTGCTTTCCCGCCACTAACAAAACGCACCAGAGTCCGCTTGGAAGAGGGCTGAGACCCGCCTTTTTCAAGCGGTCTCAGTTCGGTTGTTTGGTCCGCACCAGGGTTTGAGTGACAGCTTTCTATATACCCATATGAACGGGAATAACTGGGCAAAGAGACCCCGAGCTTGTTTTAACCAAACCATTTAGTTGTGAATGTGCCCTAAGAAATGAAACCATAAAATATCCGTTTGGACTTGTTGACCGAACTCTCATAGACTCTGGTGAAACACAATGTGATGTGTTGCGCAATTTAGGTCTGCGATGACGGTGGGCTGTGTGGGGGTAAAAGGAGTCACAAGACCTCACTCATTTCGATGGAGTCTAATGCAAGTTCTTAACCTTATCTGTTTCTGAAAGGGTTCAGCAGTTTATGCAAGATAGATTCAGGGTCTGATGCTTTACGCCATATAAAACATGACTAATGTGTTGATAAAACTGAGGATTCTCACATAAAAAGAGATCAGATTGTTTGCTTAGTTGGATGAGAACCAAGCTTTTTTGTGTGCCCGATGCATTAAGGAAATCACGTACATTTTTGGATAATATAGCAAAATTGTAATCTGAAGAAGTTGTTTAATTAAGCTAATCTTAGCCTGATCAAGATCAAGCCTTTAGGAGACCTCACGCCTAATTGTAACCTTTTTTTTATCATTAATTTACAAAGATATACTTACTATACAGAGTAAAGAATGCGGTCGATCCCAAGACGAGACCTTCAGAAGGTGGTCTTCAAACCTGTCTCGAAACAAAGCACTCAAATTCAACTAAAAAGTGCTTAAATATATTGACATTTAAATGGAATAAATTGTTGAATTACCATTGCATAACATTAGGGGAGTTTCAAGAGGCTACTGCCATGCTATCCGCTTTGTTAGGCTGTAGCAAAATGCTAACATCAGCATGCTAACACGCTCACAATGACAATGCTAACACGCTAACATGTTTAGCAGGTATAATTTTACCACGTCCACCGTAGCTTAGAGTGTTTGAATGCTAACATTTGCTATTGTGCAGTAAACGGAAAGTAAAGCTGAAGCTGATGGGCATCATCTAAAATTGTCTCCACATTGACACTACATGCTCTTACATGCATTTATGAGTATTTAATACCAATACTAATAATAGAAAATAGTAGAACAATATAATATAATGTACTTTAATAACACAACACTACCCCCACCCCATTTTAACTAGTTTCTACACAAAATATGTCTGCAGTCTCCATTGGTCTGGAATTTATACAGCAGTCCATCTCTGTCTACGACAAATTACACAATCTGTGGTTGATAAAACCCTCTGACACCTAAGCGTTGTTGTTCAAGATCAAGGATATAGAGATGGGAAATAACACTACAGTTCAAACAGTTACTTAGGAGCAGCAGGAGATAGCCATGCTTGAGAAGTGGTATGTCTTACAGTATTACTATTTTTCTGCCCAAAATGTTGCTGGGGTTTCCCGACATGTAGTCTTTTCGTTTTTTTTTAGACATTCAGTCAGGGATTGTACTACCACACAGTTTAAAATAAATGTTGCAGTTTCACCCACTCCCATCTCCATTCCCAACACATCAGTTCCCCTCGTCTCACGCTCCCCTATATCAGAAACACTCAGTGCTGACATGAGCTGCACTTATGCACTGGGACCAAGGACCCACACTGTGTGGTGACAGCCTCTGCCATCATCACCCCCCACCACCACTATGTAGGAGAGGCCTTGCCTCCACCTCCCACGTCAGACCCCTCGCCAAGACTCTTATTTCCTGCCCCGCTCTCGAAATCCACAATCAATAACTGACAAAATGTCAAACACATTTGTATCTGTATCCTCCCCTCGGCAGGAACTCCATCCGCCGGTTGGACTGGTGTCAAGGCTGCCAGAGCTGTAATCTGTTACACCTGCACTCCTGATAGTAAAACTACAGACAGATTTAATGTTTGGGTTCAGGGGGTAATCAATCTTTTCTTCCAACATATTGTCTTTGAAGCAATCTTTGTTTAATGTAATTTACTTTGAATAGCCAGTGTGAATCATGCAAGCAACGGCGCCTGCGATAATAATGTTCTCATCAATAAAGAAGGCAAACAAACCAAGATGTTGATCAAACCACTACTTAAAAAGAACGGATCTGATATAAATATTGAAGAGCTATTTGCATCCCACGTCTAGTATCTGAGAGCAGAACAATAAAGACCTGCATGACTTACTCCTCATCTCATTTAGGTACTGAATAATGTAAATAGAATTGTCAGTTTACAAGAATTCACACTTAAATGCTAAAAGGGGAAATTAATGTTGCATGTCGCAGCAAGCAATTTGCTTCATTAATATCTTTTCAGCAGGATACAGGAAATATACATTAACTGGAAGTTTCTCTTTTCCAAACTTCTTAATAACCCAGGTAAATTACTGTAGATAGTCAGGTGGCGCTGCTAAGACAAGTCCCAGCATGCTAACAATGTGTTATGAGCAGGATAAATAGCAGAATGTAAGAAATGATTTAAACCTCACACCAGTTTGCAGGAAATGAGCGGAACCTTTTTTAAATGAGTACCCGTCAGGACAACAGACTCACGTCTTCTGTGTTTTCAGGAAGCAAGGTCTTTGATGCAACCTGTTAGTCTAAGGGGCTGATCACACCGAGACCAGGCAGCAACCTCCGGTTCTACAGAGTGAAGTCGATGTGGAAATGTCTTAAAACTTGCATGACCCTACTTCTCTCAGTAAACATTGTAAACATGAGTTTATGGTCTCAATTTCTAGTTTCAAGTCTTCTTCAATACAGCTTGATGTTCATTTAGTAAATTATGGTCCATTTAGAGTCAAACAGACCATAAAGCAGGATATGCTTTAGGACGGGTTTTCTGTGATTGACAGTAAAAAAAAAAAAAACGACATGGCGACGACTTTATTCCAAGATGGCAATGGCGAAATCGTTGAAATTGAGGCTTCATAACAGCAGTCCACAAACCAATGGGTGACGTCACGATGATTACGTCCACTTCTTATATACAGTCTATGACGTGCGACATCTCAAAGTTAGTTAGTTAGTTAGTTACTATATATTTCTAATGGATCCATTCATTAAAGTTACTCCTAGTACGCATAATCTCAGTATCTGATCCAAAATCCTGGCTAAGGGCCTTGATGTATGCACAATTGTACTTTTCCATCTCAACTTCGCAGTGACAGTCCATCTTCTTTTTTTTTCTCCCTCCTCCTATTAAGTTCCTCCTCCAGTTCAAATGCCTTCCTCTCGTCTAAGCTGCCTTTAATGTACATTGCTCCATCAAACAAGAGGCACAAAATCGATCCCTTGCTTTCTATTTGTGCGTTGCAACACCGCCCCCGCTTCCGATCAATACACATTCAGGCTGGATAACGGTAACAGGTGTGTGTGTGTGTTTTCAGACTGTTACGCACTGAAGAGCGCTTCCTTTTTAGCACATAAAGGTGTTGCAGTATGTGTTCAAGAGCAGTTCAGCAGTGCTTGGGCTTTTTCTTGCGCAAGTGCCCGAATAAGAAAAGTGCTGTCATACTGTACTTACATACTTATAACTAAGACGTACACAATACACTGTTATTTCTGGAAAATATAAAATGTTGGCATAGAAAACAGAACCAGTTTTTGGTGTTAAGTTGTCTGGGATGTAGTACACGCTAAAAGATTCTCCAGTGGATACCAAGTTCTATTGAAATTATGTTTTCGCTGGATCACATGACACAGTATCCATTATACTTTTTCTTCAACATTTTCCTCTTCTCTGTGTGTGTGTGTGTGTGTGTGTGTGTGTGTGTGTGTGTGTGTGTGTGTGTGTAGGCTTCAGTTAACCCACTTTATAACCTTGTATGTGAACTATGTGTGCATTGAATTCAAAACATTTTATGTGGCCTAATATGTTTTTGACCACATCTAAAGATGTTTGGGTGATATAATGAGTCGAATGTGCACGGTTACCTAAAATCTATAAATATTTACTGACAGTTTTGCCCCTGTGACTGTACACCTGGACGTTTTAGGTGCTTTTACGAATTATCCATTTAAGGCCAGCAACAGGTGAATAGGGTACAAAATGTAACCAATAAATATAACTATTACCAGTTGATTACTTACATTAAGACAATTTTTATTTTTGAATGACAAGTTTTGGGTTTGTCATTATGAAACTTGTAAATACTGTCAAAAACCATAGTAATCAATTTTTTCGCCATTTTGTTTTTTGTGATGTTTAATAAATCAGGCTATGATACATGAACAAACCCCTCTGTTAAAAACCTTCAAAATATACAGCAGACATTTTGACACACTACATGTAAAAAAGAGGGAAAAAAATAAGATTTCCCAATGAAACACAAAAAGACAGTAGTAGTAAAATAAATGCATAAATGGGTGTTTTGGATGTTTTCTTGTCATGAAAACAAAATAGTCCAAACACTCAAAATGATTTTTGCTTGTAGTGTCTCGTCTTAAATTGCATGGCTTGCAGTATTCTGTTCTTTCCTATTGTTAACAATACAATGAATCTCCATTGTTCTCCAAAAACTATTAAAAACACATCAATGAGCCACACTGTTGCACTGGGTCTCATGCACACTGTAGTATATTTTGACTCAATCCCACATAGCCAAATGTGCATTAATCCGATGCTGAAAATAATCCTCAATCCTCAATTTCCTCTTGTTTCCCACGGTTTTAGGAAATATCTTTATTACTTTTAATCACTTTTGACTTTTTTTTGTTTTTTAGTGAAACTACATATTTGCAAGCTGTTTTTAAAGATTGAAGTCTTCCATAGAAATGAATGGTGTTTGTGCTGAGTGCTACAGAGTGGAAAATGGAATGGATATTTCTATATCATGCATTGTAGTATATTTGAATGTTCTTTTTTTATACTGCAACAATGAAGCTACCAAGGTGTTTCTTAACCTTATTTTTTTACCTTTTCTTGAGGTCTTTTACAGCATGAAAATTGCAATAATGTTAATGGCCAAGCAAATGTCACTTTGTGCCTCTCCAAGTCTGACGTGTACTGATCGCAGTGATAACGTTTTGTAGTCTCATTCAGCCTTTTGTTAGCAACCGCCTTTCTTCAGACACCTATGAGCTGCGAAAAGTCGTACGAATTTTATGTCGTAGAGCAAAAACGTTACAAATCTCTTAAACTGTGAATCTCTTTTCAAATTACAAAATCAGCCGACACTCACCTTAAGAATATATCAATGATTAAAGAAAAACTTGTCCCTACATTTATCTTCAGTACACTGTAACTGTGTCTTTTCAGGTCTCCCTGAAACATTTATTAGACACCTGCAACTGATTCCAAATGCTGACTTTTCTGTTTGCCACTATCTTTTGTTAAACCATTTGTTTACACTGCGTTTTAGCTTTTATTCTTGTATGTCATACCTGTCTTATTTTATTTTAGTCTGTGTTAGTTTCTATTATCTTCATTTACAAATGACTGTTTAATTTGCACTGTGTCTCGATGCTTTCAATTTCTTATGTAAAGCGCTTTGAATTGCCTTGTTTCTGAAGTGCGATATATAAATATGTCATCATCTCTTTCACATATACTGTATGAGTATGAGCTGTCCATCCATGCCCACAGGGAGTCTTGATGGACTCCCCACAGCCTGAAATTCAGCAGGTGGTCCTTAACTTGCAGTTACATCAGTCTTTGGAATTAGGTGACTTAGTTGATATAAGGCTGCTAAAGCAGCAATATAATGAACTCTGTCTGACACACCGTGTTTTTGCTTCTGACTTTTTATTATTTAGTGTCTCTATCGGAGGGATTTGATTTTGATTTTCAACTGTGCATTGTGGACAGTTTTCAATATTCGGAGGATATTTTATCTGAGCCAAAGGAAACTACAGCACATGCATAACAAACTCGCCATGCACACTGTAAGTCAATTAGGTCCAGAAAAGGCCTCTGGCGTGTTTAATCAATGCGTCCTGATAAAGGCATGTTCAAAGCTGCTTGGTGCAATGGACAGAACAGAAGCCCCTTTCAAGCACTCCAACCCTGAACTCATCTAGACATTACCCGGAGGAGCTGTATGTGAGAACGCAAATATCTGCATCAGTTGAACCACTTCCTTACTACAAAATTTGTGTTACCTGTGAATAGAGCCGCTCATTGTCCAGAGAATTCACAGCGAGCAAGTGGGCGCGTTGGTGACTTTTCTGTCATGCCACTAGTGGCAAACTGTAAGAAAACAAACATCTGAGGGTGACGGAAAGGTTAATTTACATGAAGGTGGCAACGAAAATGTCAAATCACAAGATTCAGGAACTCAGACACAGAAATCGTCACGCAAATTCAAGGAATGGCAAGAGACTTGGTTGTTTACGACCAAATTACAAACCGGCTACATGAACGAGGTAAAATCTGGGCACGCTCTGACCAGGCGCCATGCCTCCCCGAAACCTAAACTGAGTATTTCCAGTAGGTGAGAACGCGTCTGACACGGACAATTACCGGTTGTGTGCCACATGTGCGAAAGGGCATCTCGGGTTCATTTGAAAAGATGGTTAAAGATGCAGGAGAGACACTTCAGTTGTCTCCTGCTGATCTTGGGTTTGGTCCATATTTCATATTTCATTCACTTTAAAAAGTGTCTTCATTAACTGCAGGCTGCAACCAGTTCAAGGGCAGGGGGAGTTTATTTCAGTCTTATCTCGGCTCTTATCGTGTTCATTTAAAGTCTGGCTTTGGATCTAAGGTGACCTTATTTTATTCTGGTTGGAGGCATGAATAAACCATATGACTTTAAGGCAGTGGTTCCCAATCTGGAGATCCAATGCAACAACCTACCTGTTTACCCTCTAAAGCCAAACAAGTGGGACTGTTCATTGTTCCAAAGGTCAATTATTTGGAACGCGCGATAGTCCGAAAACAGCCTTTTCTCCCGAAAATGAAATTCCAGTGTTGCAAAGGCCCATTGTACTGAAAATACACACTCTCCATGCAACAAACCGAAGCCCATGACTAATTATTATGGAGGAAGACGTCATTGCATTGTGGCGCGAATAGACGCAAATCCGCGCCGTATGCCTGACGAATGCCACAAATACACAGAATTCGCGTGACCGTGTAACGTGAAAGCCAGTCAGCATTGAGGTTCTCCTCCTGTCGCCACTGATGTCCTGACGTTGTTGAATCAGAAAAGGAGGCGGTCTGTGGACACCCAGAACACTACAGTGAACAACACAAATCTAATTTTAACGACTTCATATGTTGCAGTTTTATCTATACACTACAAAACACGCTCCGGCCATAAAATATGAAGCATGTTTTGTCTTTAAAATCTTATTCTGTAGCTAATAGCTATAGCTCTCAAATGTAGTTGAGTAACAATAAATTAAATGTAGTGGAATAGGCATGAAAGAGAAGTACAATCATGTGAAAAATTGTATTTCAGTACAGTATATGTATCCGAAATAGCTGCTTTCCCCAGCCATAGACAAATGAAAACATTATGAATCAAGTGGTGTTTCTTGAGTAAAAGACTATAGATCTGAGTCCTAATTGATCACCGAGTCAAAATCTTCTCGAGGGCAGTCCTCGATTTAGTTTGTTCAGCATCCCCATCAATTATGAGCCCTCGACAGACTTCTCCAATAGCCTCCCCAGCCATCCTCCTGATGCTCTCCGTATGAGGCGATTCTAATGTTTTCATCAATTCCACAATAAATACTGGTGAATAGATTATTCCCGGGAAACGACAATCATGCAAAATATTTGAAAACTGCTGACTGTGTTACCCTCTTAGCCTATTGATCTACCCACTAAAGCCTACCAAATTAATAAACGCCATTAATCATATTATTTTGAAAAGTCTCATTTTGAATTCCATTGATACATAAATAAGTAATGACTTTCAAGAGTTCTCTCCCCGTTGTCCCATTTCTCCACAGAACACACTTTTTTTTCTTGGAACTTGCCGTGTGTGTCCCTAGTTTTAAAGGCAGACTCGTCTTAGATGCAAAAGTAGTTCAAATTTGCACTTTCTTTGAATTTAGGTCAGAATGAGCCATTGCGAGGCATAAACTCAAAAAGGGCATACACTCCTTCAGCCTGCAATCACAACTTTTCTGCTCATTGATTTCTGGAAGGAGAACTGTTTGTAGACTGAGATAAACTGTGCAGATCATAGGTTTATTGGATCTGTCCTTACACTAATTGTGTTTATTGATAAGTACAGTTAGTCACACTTGTATTGGCAATGTTCGCTCCAGGAAACAGGAAATGGACAACTCCTCCAGTGGTGCATTAACACATCACTTAGTACAGTCAGTGTGAGATAAAAACAACAACATCATCACCTCCACAATCAAGTGCTCCCTTTTTTAATATATTTTGTCATTTTTATTGAGTGAAGTAAGACGTGACAGAAGAGACTAGAAAAGACAGAAATGAAGGCATTGTGACAGGGTCAACACACCGGGGCAAAATAAAAAAAAGGCTTGCGAGAACAAAAAAACAACAACAAAATGTTCAATCTTACGTTGTGGGGGTGTGTGTATTGGCGAGAAGGTGCCAGGCAGTCTGTTGTGTTGGGTTCTGGTGAGTGTGGATGCGAGTGTAGAAAAGCCACAGGCAGTGGAGTCTGTTTTAAGAGGAGAAAGAAAAATGAAGTAAAAGAATTATATCAAATGAAAATAAAAAAGGGAAGGAAAATAAAGAGTTTATTCCAGGCAGGCAAAACGGACGAAAAGTATTCTCAATAAAGCGTACACTTAAACTGATATTGCAAACTGGAGGCGTGCCAACCGCCAGCTGTTGTTTTCACGATCTTGGTCGATCTTTGTTTCCTTTTTTATTTTGAAGTTCCCGGCCTCTCGTGTGTCCTGTTTGTTCTTCTTCCTGTCTCTGTTGTTTTTCTCTCCTTTTTTGAGGATCACCTGTGTTGTATTTAGGCGGCAACCTCCTTTCTGCTGAGTGAAGCCAATGCAGAAGTGTCTGACCAGCAGGGGGCGACTCCTCCGGTTGCAAAAGCAAGTCAGACCGACGAGAAGTCTATGAGAAAATGACTCTACTTCTCTCTTGATTTATTACCTCAGTTAACATTGTGAACATGAGTTTATGGTCTCTAGTTTCAAGTCTTCTTCAATACAGCATAATGTTCATTTAGTAAATTATGGTCCATTTAGAGTCAAATAGACCATAAACCTGAGTATGCTTTAGGGCGGGCTTACTGTGATTGACAGGTCGTTGCCGCTACCAGAGACGTATACAGCGTCTCTACGTCTCTCCTTGCTTTCCAAATATGGTAACTTCTGTTCATTGGCTGCGACACAAACAACATGGCGACGGCCGTAATTCAAGAATCCAAGAAATTGCCGACCTCGAGGCTTCAAAACGGCAGTCCACAAACCAATGGGGGACGTTGCGATGACTATGTCCCCTTCTTATGTACAGTCTTTGGTCCTGTGCTTGTTTGACTTCCTGTTTCTGTGGTTTTTCCCTCCTTTTTTGTTGATCACCTGTGTTGTATTAGTCTCGTCAGCCTTGCTCGGTTCCGCCTATGTTACCTGTGTCCTGTTGTCTGATTGGTTTCCTGTTACCTGTGTCCTGTTGTCTGATTGGTTTCCTGTTACCTGTGTCCTGTTGTCTGATTGGTTTCCTGTTACCTGTGTCCTGTTGTCTGATTGGTTTCCTGTTACCTGTGTCCTGTTGTCTGATTGGTTTCCTGTTACCTGTGTCCTTTTGTCTGATTGGTTTCCTGTTACCTGTGTCCTGTTGTCTGATTGGTTTCCTGTGACTTTTATAGTCCTGTCTTTTGTCTGTTGGCTGTCGGTTCGACTGCTATGTTTCCTGGCTGCATCACTGTCTTCGTCCTATTTAGTCCCGTGTATCTAATCCTGTTTTCATTCCTCGTTTTTTGCCCGTTTCTGGCCCTTTTTCCTTTTAATATTGATTTTTGTTTTTTTCTTCATTAAAATCACCTTCATCATCCTGCGTTTGGGTCCTACTCTGTTTTGCTGCCTTGTGCAGACCTGGACAGCTTTTGGTAAAACTCTCGAGCTGTCCCTTTAATACGATTTCAAAGGTCTATACTCTGAGGTGTATTATGTCCACCGCTGCTGAACCTCGTCCAAAAGATTTATACATCTTGCTTGTGAGTCCCTCATCCAATCCAAATTCTTGTCAGAGCCATTTCAGCTGCCAGAAAAGCAGCCAACGCGCTGTCATGCTCTTTTCGAGCTTAACAAATTGACAAAGATTTGTAAACAACACAAGCTGTCATATCTCACCACCAATTTGACTCCTGCTTGAATAAAACATCGGACCGCACACAAACCCCTTTTCTTTTTTCTTTTTCTTTTTTTTTTTTGCGTACTTCTCTATACCCAAAGCAATTTTTTCAGTTCATGGTCCAATTTTGTAGTCCAGTGGAGTGTGGCGGAAGCATGGACTAACATCAACATGAGATTGTGGAATGCATAACAGGCTTTGTTACAGTTCAGAGCTGTTTATACCAATCTGTGTGTTGTAGGAAACAGAGAAGAAGAGCCTCCGGGGCTCAAGGGACGGATGCTGGGAAATGGAGCGTGATGTTTGTTTTCTGGTTTCTTCAACCTTTGTTTGCCATTCACCAGACACAACAATTAAAAGGCAACATTTTATTTGCCACAACGACCTTGCAAATATTAATAGCGGTTAGTGAGAATAAGCAAAGGACAGACTAAGTGTTGGGTTCTGCACATTTCTGTTGTTCTCTGAACAAACAGTAAATTGTACAAAAAACATACAGAAGGAAATGTAACAATTATGTGGAAATGTATATCAAGTGGGCGTTTGCTGCCTCAAGATGTGATTAAGGGATGGATGGTTCCTTTCTTTTGTGCATATAAAATAATATCTAAATCATAAAGAGCCCGCTCAAACATTTAATTCCATGCCGTTATCTTTCTATGTTTTATTTATGTATTTGTTTTATCTTTTTAAATTTGCTTCAATCAATACTTTTATCTCAACAATGGATCAAATAATGTACATATGGATAATGTGAAATGGGTTGCGTGTGTGTCCCACTCCAACTCTGCACTTCCCCTGACAGAGCCTTTTAGCCTCTTTTTAGTTCCTTTTTTTTCAGCTTGCAAACTGCCTGATTAGCTGGTGAACATAATGGAGCGTTTAGCAGCTCAAGAATGTTGTTTTTTTCTCAAGAGCTGGTAGAAACCCAAACCGACCTAAAAAGAGAGTGAATATTGGACTCACAACTAAAAACATTAATTGAAAATGTTGAATTGAATTAAAAAAATAAATTAAAAAAAACGAAAAAAAACAAGAAATGTTTTCTCCTAATCAAAGCTGGGAACACAATGTTTTCAATATATGCTGTAGGTTCAGCACACACATATTGTAACTACTCCAGTTATCACAGTTATGTAATACATTTAGCCTGCAGCATAATTAGATTGTAATAGCCTTTTGCCAACCATTAAGATGATTTAAAACACATTATTTGACAATTATTGCATTGGTGTGCAATTCAACAATTCAATGTTAGATAAATAGGTAAAGATTTATGGACTCCACTGCTCATGTTTCTTGTTTTTTTAATCAGCCCCAGTAATCAGCGTGTGTTTTAGTAGACAGCCAGTTCTCACATTAGTTTTATTAATGTTTTAATGACTTTGTACAGCAGCACCACGCTCCGTCAATGAGAAAATGGTCACTGTTAGATAAAGCTGAGTGCTTTGCAGTTTCTCCAACAATAAGTGAGATAAAGAATGGTAAAAGATCTCACAAAGTATTCAACAGAATAGAGTAAAAGGAAATACAACAAATGTGTTTCCAAACCAGCGGAAATCCTGTAAATATGGTTGTAATTTTGTTTTTGGCGTTTCTCAAATCCCCTGCAGTGATCACAGCGGTTACACTGAGCAGCGCCGTCAATCCAAAGGAGCACGGAACAGATAAAAGAAATATGTTTTGGTTTGCGCTCCATGAAATGATGCAGGTAGCAGCAGTGGACGAGCACCGACTCAAACTTTAATGTTAAACAGGCTCACAGCTTCAGGGCAAGATAAAATATATTCAAAAACAATGTGTCGGCTTGAATAGTGTTCTCCATGTATTGATAATTTTCCCTTTGAGGGCATCTTGGGCCAATGTTTCTGTAATTATTGCAGTTTTTGTGTACTGCATCTTCTTCTCATCGAAAGTAAAATACGGGAAAAGGTATAAAAAACAGAAACCGACCTGATCAATGTGGTGCAGCTTTATTTTCTGGGACTATTTGGCCTAAGTGCTGCTTTTGGATGAATTGATTTTCTAAGACATTCCCCCAACTAGAATTTCTCAGTTGAATAAAGCCAACTTACAGGACTTTCAAATGTATGAGATCGCTGTATTGTTCACACGACACAACTCGCTGTCTCATGTTGTTGGTACTCAAAATAGCCTCTTTCTACATGTCTTCATTGACATTTTCAACACCACGATTTATCTATTTTCCTCTCAGTGCAACAAAAACTTTGGTCCATGTTGAAAATGCAACGTGTAGCATTTACAGGTGACCCTTCCTACAGGGTTCCCCTCAACCCGTGTTTTGCGCTGTATATAAGAAGTGGACGTAGTCACCGTGACTTCACGCATTGGTTTGTTGGTTTGTTGTTCCAAATCTCAAGTTCACCATCTTGTTTCTTTAAAACCAGAGGTGACACGAGAGGGTGGAGTCAAGTACAACTGAATGATTAGTGAGACATTTCCAGGCAAACAAAAAGTTACATTTAAATTTCATGAAAGAGTTAAAGCTCGAAAACGAAAAAAACACCCAGACCGGCCCTATCAAACGCAAGGTAGCCCCGCCCTAAAGCATACCCTGCTTTATGGTCTGTTTGACTCTAAATGGACCATAATTTACTAAATGAACATCATGCTGTATTGAAGAGGACTTGAAACTAGAGATTGAGATCATAAACTCATGTTTACAATGTTTACTGAGGGAATAAATCAAGTGAGAAGTAGAGTAATTTTCTCATAGACTTCTATACAATCAGACTTCTTTTTGCAACCAGAGGAGTGACCATCTGATGGTCAGTAGAAATGAAGCAGGTTTAAGACACTTCCGCATTGCTGTTGCTTGTCGGACCGCGAGGTTGCCGCCTGGCTGTAGCTCCCTGGCAGACTCTTGACAGGTCCAGATATCTGGCATGCTGGATATCTGGAATGTGTCTGTGATGCATCAGCAAGCCTCTCGACACATCTTTGAACAGTTCACACATAGCGCTCTAGGTGGTGATTCGGGAGTGTCGAGCCAACGCCTATTTGTGATCCGTGAGGGGAAAATCAGGGCACAAGTTGTGTAGTGTGAAGTAGGCATTAAAGAACTTATACAATAAAAAAATACACGAGGTCATTTGTTTTGAAGTTCTGACAGGGAAAGAGCCTTCCTCTGTACAACTTTCAGTTCATCTACCAAAACATGAGGTCAACTGGCAAGTATTTAGGATGTAGTTGAATTTCTCCAAGGCCGTTTGTGTGCTGGCAAATTCATAATCGGAAAACCTGTGCGCAGGTTAGGAGGCGACCCTTCAGCCTTCCGCTGACTCGGTACCATCTGAAATGCTCAGCGACATGAGCAATTTGCAAAGTCAGTGGACCGAGGCTTTTATTATGGTCTTAATCTCTCACCAGGCCACGCCAAAGCTTGTGTGAGAGGAATAGACGCAAAAGCAATATAATCGAAAAATAGAAAATGCGAAAGGAAAGAGCAGGGTGTTTGACGGGGAGCTAATTACACGGGGAAACAAATGACACCGGTCAGCAGCTTCTTCTTTCGGGATTTAAAACAACCCACATTTGAATTAGGTAACACGCCCTTTGACATTTTCAACACCACGATTCGGTGGTGTAACTGAATGAGGAAAGGTGGCGTCAGCCACTCATATACAGTTGCTGTACATTCGAAGCCTCCTGCACTTTTTTTTCTCTTTCAGAAACAACCTCAACAATGCGGCTCCAGCCTTCAAACAACAAATGAATCATTCAGATGCATCTGAGAAATCTGTTGCTCTGAATCTCAGAGATGAGGAGCTTAAATAATTTTTTCTTCCCGAGAGCAGCCTGACGGCTAAACACGGGCCTGGGACTCTACATCTGCTGTTTATCCACACCAACGCTCAAAGATCAACGGCTTTTTAGAGCCAGGGCAACAAACCGGAGAGGAGTAGGGTTACAACTTAACATGGGGATGACTTCCCACTGCAAGCAATTTCCAAGTCATAATGCCTCAGTGGAACAGAGCCATGCATGAAACTGGAGGGATTGTGCTCTTTATATTTATCTTTCCTATTAAATTGGCGTAATTGGGAACTCCTACAGTGTGTTTACAGGCTACATGCGAGTCTTGCTATAACGGCGTCAAAGATTTCCCTTTCATACTGACAGACCTACGCTGCAGATAATACAACTGCGGCTCAAAAACATGTCCATTACAGGCATACGTAAAGCGTGAGGCAATTTTCTCCCCCAGAAAATGTCTAGAGCTCCACACATGTAGAAATACATTATTGAAACAAAATCCTGTTTGTTTTCCACCTTCTATGACAAAGTCCTTCAATAACACCCCGCAGTGAACACATGCTGCTTTAGGCTTTCATGTTCTGAACATGGTGTGATGTGTGCGCCTGTTGGGTTTTCCTCCATCCGCACGTCTTTGATTTTAATTGAATGAAGAAATCTTTCTGTTACATGTGTGCAAAGATTGTGCTTTTCATTAGCTCACTCCGCACTACTTGTAAATTATTACTTGCTGAGGCTTGTTCCCCCGTAGAATCGTTGGTTTGGTAAAATGTCAAATTCAAGCAATTAAAATAGAGCTAGTGGTTTTGGAATGATATGACACAAAGAGAATTATTGTATATGTTCCATCGGCAAACTTTTTTTTAACGAGAACTTCTGAGGCGTCATGCAGTTAAAAGTTCTCGTGGTCAAATTTGAACATGGACACAATTATCACCGCAGGCATTTTGAGACAATTACCAGAAATAAATGGGGCCAAGGACACATGCAACCTTTACCAGACATCGCTAGTCCACAAACCTGGTTTCAGATAACGGAAGACATGTTACACATCATCATTGCCACCATTAGTGGATCCAAAAGATCATTTAACATTGACAGTAAACCTGTTTGCAGTATCTTAAAGTGTCTTTAACTACCAGTAAGGTCAATCCATATGGGCTCTGCAAGGTCAACCATGACCTGCAAAACGAGCAAATAGCAGAATGACTTCTGACAAACGAACTACCATAAAAACGGTCCAGATGAGCGTTTTCTCATCTGCCATTGCAATAGTCAAGGTTTGGTTATTTTTAATCAGAAGAATGGAAAGGGAAAGGTTGACCACTGGCAGGAAACAGGAAACAAACAGCTTGTCTCCTGTATCCAGGTCATATCAGTGAATTTCTGATCTGCCTCCATATCGGCACGGTTTTTCAGGGTCTTCGATACGGTAACTGTTGACATTTCTAAATCAGAAATATGTTTCATATCAGCCTCGTATCTTGCTTACACAAACACACAATGCCATCTGGTTAACATTGTGAAGGTTTAGGCAACACAACTACTATGTTAAGGTGAGAAACAACATAATATTTCTTACCAAGAGTAAAGTATTCTTGACTTTTGGTTTCACGAGACATGAACAGCGGTCTCCTGGGTGAAAGTCCTGTGTTTGTTTTGTGTTGAAATTATAACATAACGTTATGTAAAAAAAACTTAACTATGTGAAGTCAGCATTGACTTATGGTTTCATATGGGACATGAATAGCGATCTTGCCCGAAGTGGATTTTGCACTCTTTAGACTCGTTATTATACCGCAGAACTTTCAATAACGGTTGCTCAAACTACTTGCTGTATGCGTTGTTAGATGTATGACCTCACTTAATCTTGTGCATGTATGTCAATTTCTTTCTGGGGCCGCGCCACAAAAAAAAAATACTAATATAGAAATGATTAATATGAGCATTGACTATCTGCCACTGCTACAATTATGATCATGGTGAAAAAAACAATGGTAAAAACTATAGTTAATGTCAAAGTCACATGCTTTGTTAACTCAGCCATCCATTGCGGCTTCCTCCCCCAAGAGTCTTTGGAGCTAAAAGGAATGTCACGCTACTCTATACGTAAGTATCAATGTAATCGATGAACATTTTTATGTTTGGATGTCAGTCTGAAAGAGCCACAGTCATATATGTACAGCCATGTAAATTATACAAAATGACACAATACGACCTATTTGTAAGCTCCAAATGTTTGTTTGTGCGGCTGCATATGCAGTTACAATGATGTTATGCACGCACTGGGAACATGGTCTTCGTTTGGAGGAACACTGATTAACAATACCACTGGGGTAACATACGAAGTACCAAAAATATCAGTTATTTTATGCTAGAAGGCTCCATAAAAGAATTTGACAGTTTTGACAGAGATTTAGATTTTTATTTTGCCAACTGGCGCCGTCTCATTCATACAGGTATTTTCTTAAACTAGCCACAGCATGACCAGGGAGGGATCAATGCAATCCTTCCACGGAGAACCATAAAGAGCTGGAGCCCGCAGGTGGATACTGATGTTCAGTCTTGGTCTGAGCTATATAGACAGCAGCTGCAGCGGCAGCAAATGAGCCTGTAAGTTTCGCAGCTTAATGTTAAACGATTACAGTATACGTTCTTTCTATATTATTGTTTTCTCTGTACAGTCTGTAAAGCGTTTCGGCCATGCAGAGGACTTTTTAGCTTTATGTTGCATTGTAAAACCCTGTAAAAATCTGCTAACGGAGACAAATGGGTCACTTGCCCTGTTCCCCCTATTTCTCTGGAAGCCCGGATGCAGTCGAACACATTACCGCTTTGTTACAGATCTGAAGCGGACTTCCCTAGTGTTCTAGCTCCCAGCAGCCATCTCTTATGAATGATTTAGAATCCTTTCCCATGAACATGTGGACTGTAATTACTCCAAAGTGAGGAAGATGTACCAAGATGGTGTGGAAGTTGAAGACTTGACTCAATGAGTCGCCCCCATCTGCTCAACTAGCTTTTAGGGGGTTCAAACAGTCGGCGGGCAGCGTCCTGAGACGAGTTTCCTCCCACAGCACCGTTCTACTCCAAAGAAGTTGATCGGAGAGTTCACATGCTGGAGATATGCTGACAGGCAGGTGAGCCACTGGGGCCGTTTCATCCGTCAGTTTGTCAGTGTTTCAGTTAAATGATGTTTGTATTGGATGGAGAACAGAAGGGGAGATGAGAAAAAAGCCCTGTGGGACCCCGTGTTTAAACACTGCATGTTGCAACAGCATTTGTAGTCCAGAGAGGGGGTTAAGCAGAGTGTGTACACTCCCTGTGTTATATAAAATGGGGTGTATGATAAATCGTAAATGGACTTGCTTTTGTGGAGTTGATTTTTTTCTTTTTTGTATAGTCTTCCGAACACTCAAAGCACTCTACCCTACATGTCATCATTCACACCCACTCATACGCTGATGGCACAGCATTCGGGAGCAATTTGGGTTTCAGTGCCCAAGGATTACTTTGACATGCCGACTGGAGTAGAAGGGCTTCAGTTTGCTGATCTGCAGATTGGAAGACGAACCCACTCTACCTCTTCTAGCCACCACCGCCCGAGCTACAGAGCACAGATGTCAACGCTGGCCTGTAGACGTGTGGAACCTTAGAAATCCTATGAACGCTATGGATGAAATCATAACTACTGAGCCAGCATATCAACAGATCCATCTCTTTGAGAAGAGTTGAACGTTAGTAAGTTGACCTCTTTAGGGATTGTTGGTGTTGTTTTGTCTAAACGTATAGTCATTCTTTAATTGCACTGTATTTAGCCTATTCACTTTTTGTCAAGTAGTTTTATATCTGCTATTTAGCCCTTCACTATTATTATTTATAATTATATATAATTATAATTAATTATAATTATTTATTTAGCACTTCTAATCTAATTATTGATTGTTTTCTGACTTGTTATTTATTCATTCCTTGGTATCTTCTCAGGATGTTGTGTGTTTTTATTGTAAAGTGCAACCACTACTTGATTTTGTCATGCGTGTGCTTGCATAAGGACCCCAAACCCCCACAAAAAAATAAAGAAAAAGAAAAAGAAAAGGCAAGACAAGAAAAATACAGCTCAGTCCATTAATATCCGGCGGTTGCTGTGGAATTTGTTTTTCCTCTTGTCAGGCGGTTGTGGCTGTCACGGTGATGAGTGGGGCCGAAGTGCTGAGCGCCTGTATCACTCTGACGGAAAACACAAGAGATAGAGCGAGAGAGAGGAAGAGCAATGAAGGGGCGAGGAGGAGAGAGGAAGTGGGCCGAGGACAAGAGACAAGGAGAGGGAAGATGAACGACTACAAGACCGAGAAAAAAAGAAAAGAGAAAGAAAAGAAAACGACGTCGGCGGAGAGAAAGAAGAGTGACAGCAGCGGCGACTGAAGTCGCAGACGGAGAGACGGCGTCTGAGGAGCAGGTTGGCTCTCAGCGTGAGTCTGAATATGTAAACACACACACAGTCGTCAACAGACTGACACAGGAACTGCTCCGCGGCACAACAAGCGTCTCCTTCCCAACGCACAACGTACATAGCCTGTCAACTCGTGGCACTTGTCACAAGATTGGCTGCATTTAGCCGCGGAACGCTTTCGGCTAAAAAGACCCAGAAGCGGCGTCGACAAGTCAGTCCTCTTAACGTCCCTGAAGCGCTTGTTTGGACTATTTGTTTGTTTTGTTTTTTTCCCGAGGATGGCGCGGCGTAGATGTTTTCGAGTGTTAGTGATGGAGGTTTTGTTGTTGGAGCTGCAGAGCCCACTGCGGGGCCAACTGTTTCCTCATTTGCTCACAGATCAGACTGTTTCTGCTGTCAGGGCCGAGCTGCAGCCGCTCGCTGGGCTGTGGTGAAGTTTACAAGTACAAACAGCTCCAATTTCGATCACGTTGTCAAGGTTAACGCTTTTCAAAAACGGATTCAGGGCGCATGTTTGTCTGTTCAGTTTTTTCTTAAAAACTAGTGTAAAAGATATTAATGAATCATATTAGGAAAGTGAGATTGGCCAAGGGCAAGTATGATTCATTACCGAGGTGGATGATGTCTGTTCAGTAGTTTAATAAGGAAACGTTGAATGTCCACTTGCTAGGTCTCATGTACTTCATCAACATATAGAGTTTACCCGGTTGTTGCTCATAACTCCTGAACCCAAAGCAAAATTATTAGAATTTTGTATTTTTTTTTCTGTGCAACAGTTAACTGTCCATTTAGCAGTAGTTTCCAAACCTTGTCTGTTATGTCCCCCTATGGAAGCTGAAATACATTCATCTCATACAGTATACCATTAAACACATTTATTAACATTAATAACTTTAATTAGAGACATGACCTGTAGTCAGTGTGTGTGCATCTCCCATACTGCTATATCCATCAGCCTTGTATTTTTTTTGTGCTCAGTATGCTCAAGGACCTCTATTTGTTAGCAGTAAATGGACCAGTACTTGTATAGCTTTTCTATTCTTCAGACCACTCAAAGCGCTTTAACACTACATCATGTCATTCATACACTGATGGGAGGGTTAAGGTACCACCTGGCCATGAGGAGTAGCTAGCATTCATACAACATAGGCACAGCTATGGGAGCAATTTGGGGTTAAGTGTCTTGCCCAAGGACACATCGACATGTACTAGCGGAGCCGGGGATCAAACCGCCGATCCTCTGATTGAAGGACGACCCTGCTCACCACTGAGACACAGTCGCCCAGTGATTAGCAGTGATTATCTTTTTTTTTAAACTTTATTTTACGTAGTGTTTCATTCATAGACTGCATATAAGAAGTGGACGTAGTCATGGAAACGTCACCCGTTGGTTTGTGGACCGCCATTTTGAGGCCTCAAGTTTGCCGATTTCGACGGCGCTATCTTGGAATACGACTGTCGCCATTTTGTCCTTTTCGCAATCAATGAACAGAAATGATCATATTTGGAATGCGGAGGAGTGACGTAGAGACGCCGTATACGTCTCTGGTGGTAGCAGCAACCTGATTGAGACCATAAACTCATTTTTGCAATGTTTACTGAGGGAATAAATCCAGAGAATAGTAGAGTAATTTCCTCACAGACTTCTATATAATCTAACTGCTTTTTGCAACCGAATGAGTCGCCCCCTGCTGGTCAGTAGAGAGAATGCAGGTTTTAAGACCCTTCCGCATCGGCTTCACTCGGCAGAACCGCAGGTTGCTGCCTTGGTGCAGACAGCTGCATGGATTATAACAGTAGCACATCTAACTGCGAGTGGAAAAACACATCTGATACACTTTCTTGCCCAGACGGGGGGGTTGGACATTTATGGTTTGTACATATTCAAACAAACATAACAGCAGTGGTCATTGCAGACACACCATAGATCTGAACTCTACTGAGTGCACGTTTCTAGTTAATAGTAACTGGCCCAAAATGTACATAATAAGTACATAATTAGAATCAAATACCATGGATATAAATAAATCTGGGCAAAAAGCTAAATTATCTTGCATCGGACTAAAAATCTGTTTTCCTCTCTAGCTTATATTATGCAACATACCAAAACAAATTCTCACTAAACCTTTTTTTTTTATATATTTTTCACAGAGTAAATGTGTTAAAAAAAAAACTCATTTGCACATTTATTTAAAGTCGGCCGTGCTGTGCAGTCCACCATCATTACGACTGCCTTCACGTTTGGCCACACTGCGCCGCATGCGGCATGAGACAGGAGGTGCTTCAGCGAGATCCATGTTTTATTTACTGGACTGTAGCCACTTGGCTCAAAACATGTGTTCCTTAGAAAGCCTGGCTTTGTGTAAGAGGACAGGCCTGGCAGTTTGCTGCTGGGAAGATGCAAGCTGTGAAAATTGAAATGTGAGAGGAACATACATTAAGGTGCTAAAGGCTTATTTCTGTTCAGTCCAGTCCTCAGGGGAGGGCTGTGCACGGAGTTTGTGCACGCTGAAATACTTCCTGGTTGTTTTCATTGGGCATAATATTCTGCTATGAACATTAGTTTTTCCTCTATAAAGACTTTTTCCCCCTCCCTCTGTTAGCTTGGTGACATCTGTTGATGGATGGCTGATATCTATTATTGAGCTTGAAAAGGATGTGTTGAATTGGATAATAGCAAGTTGCAAGCCACGACATTCTTGTTTGTTTGCACCCCTTTCAATATTCAGCCTCGCAGAAAGCCTCAGAGCCAGTTTACAGTTTTGTCCCTCACAGGAAGGCTCCTCTTAAATTATTAAAGAGACGTTCGGTCCGTGTTGCTCATGCAAGCAGCTCTCAGACATTTTCTTCACAGTCTGGTCGCTGGTGGTGTGCACTCAAGAGACACGGGTGAAAACAGTAATTTGAAAAATGCATGTAACCACCGGCTCCCCCTTCCGAACCAGAATGTCTCTGCCCAGCAGGGGGGCGGGGCCACAGGGATGGCACGGTCCCCCACTGAATCTTATTGGCCCCCCTTGCCAGGCGTCAGGAGGTGAATAGACCTACCAGGGACAGGCCCACGGGGCCTTGAACCCCAAACTCAAATGGGTAGAAACATTTTTATTATTGTGAGTTGGGGGGTTCAAAAAAAGAAAGATGCAAAATGACAGAAAAGAAGAAAAGACCACAAACAGTTGAGGAAAAAAATGACACAAATATAGACCCATAATGACTGAAACGAGGAGCAAAAACAGATGCGAAATGACCACAAAGGAATGCAAAACTAACACAAAGAGGCAAAACAAGAATTGATAGTGTCTACTGTTATTCATCAGATGGACCTGGAAACCATCTCTGTAGATCATCATTATTAAACATCAGAAGGATGATATTGAAACATATATTTCCAATTTCAAAAAATCAAATGAAAAGATCATTAATACAGTGAAATGATGGCCCAACTGTAAAAAAATAAATAAATAAAATAAAATACACATAAATATAAATATATATATATATTTTAAAGTGTATAAGTGCAACTTTGATGCACTGTGCAGCCTGCCACAGCTAGCTCCGTGTGCCGTGTGCCGCAGTGTGTAGCCGTGTGCCGCAGTGTGTATTTCAGTTTCTGGGCATCAAGCAATATAGCTTCAAGACGAAGAGAGAATGCAAGTCTGAAGACACTTCGGCATTGGCCTCACCCGGCAGAACCGGCAGGTTGCCGCCCGGTCCAGACACGAGTGCCAGAAAAGCAAAGAGGTTTAACAGCAGCTACAGATGTAGCTACTTGTCGGGAACACACACACATACACTTCAATTGTTTGGCACCCAAATCCTCCTCAGCGTGATTCCCCTACTTGAAACAGCCTCCCCGTCTCTCTGATCTGGGCCCGAAACACAAGATCATTGATGCTCTTGACAGGGTTCGATGTCCCCCCCACCCCCCCCGCTCCCTGGTGTCTCTCTTTCTCTGTAGGAGGGTTGAGTTAGCCCCTTAGCTTTACAACACGCCCGGGTTACCACAGTGTTTTCACAATGTGGTCTACTGGCACAGTAGGATTTCATGCTTAAGATTCAGTAGGAATCTTCTTCTTATTAGTCTCTTATCATGGCATCAGCTGCAACAATAATTCCATCCCCGCTAATTGGCCATAGGTCACTTCTACAGTTGACTTCAGTGGGTCGTGCTTATGTGGAAAAAAAGGAGAATTTGTTGCCTTTTACTCCTAGTCTGCTTTTGATTCCAACTCCCATCAAGACAAACTTTGCTTTGCCATGCTTCTGATGAATAAAAAGCCAGAAACTACAATACAATTTCTTTTTTTAAATGCATGAACACTGATCATAAATGAAATAAAATTGGATTGCACAGTTGGATTAGACAGTTTCATTAAAACGATAGGTAATGCTACCAAATAAACCTACCTCACTTGGACAGTGGCAGACTGAAGGGACATAAAAGCGATCAACCTTAATTTCATAAGGTGTTGCAACCGCTCAGGTTCAGAGGCTCAAAGTCGTAAAAGTATGAGACATTTATATACACAAACATTTGTTTAGAAAAATAAATAAATGCTAAGAAACGTGTCAAAATAACAATCCTTGTTAGGATCCCTGTCTGCTACTACCTACAGTTTCCACCCCCGGGTTCCGCCCACTTCCACGCCCCTCTCTTTTGGCTCAGCTATGGCTCATGCCGGTGATCGCCGCCAGCTGGCTTAAGTACCACGGCGTTTCCCTGGCACGTTGTCAGTCCGTCCCGTTACCAGTCTGGTCACCCCACGTGAGTCTGAACCACACAGAGTGAAGATCCTGGTTGTGCCTTGTTTTTACTGTGTCGGACCTCGGAGCTCCACACAAAATCACGTCGTCCTGTTTCTTCCGGACCGTGCCCAGGTGAGCGCTCGGTTGAGTTTCCCTCCCGACTCCGGCGGTGAGGAGAGACTTGGATCCGCTGGACAGTTCTTGCCGTGGATTTGTTTGTTCTTTGTTTTTTCCACGTTACACGTTACTACATTGATACCTGTAGGATCTTTATTTTTCTATCCCCTGCAACGGGGCGCGGCATTGGCATTTTCGCAACATGCCATATATCCTTGTAAAACTTAGAATGACCTTATCATTCAAGGCAACTCAATAGTCAGGAGGCGGATCCTTTTCTCCCACCCTGTTTATCATATTTGCATCATGCTTTTGATGTCGCTAAGTATTGCTCGTTAAACCTTTATCTTGTTCCTTGTGGATCCATTCGTTTGATTTTTAAACACTTAAACTCTTCTTTTTTTCTTTTTTAGAATAGCATCTCCCATTTCATCCCCCTGGCTGCGAATATCTGAAACGGGAAAGTGGAACTGGTGAGTTAAATTTCAACATCTCAGTAAATTGAGAACAACGACGTGCCGATGACATTGGCATTACTTGAAAGCGCGGTGCCTCGGTATCGGACGCGCGTTCCCCACTGACCAAGCATCAAGTCACCATCAGCTGTGACAAATGCCAAGGCGGTGTGCTATTCCCACCACTGTTCCACACAGGCCACCAGGTAGGTACTGATTTGACAAATGGGACGGCACAAATGCAATATCCAGTCCAGCTGGGACAGCGTTGTCAGAATATCTTAAGGGATACCTTCCACCATCAGAGGCTGAGTGGTTTGGTGGTTTGCAGATGGCGTCTTGTCTCCTCTGCTAGTATTAGCATCTTGTGTCATGTTATATGCCACACTCATGCCCTCTGACCGCCTTATTATTAACCAGCAGCTTGCGCGGTATATCAGGACAGGCTCCGCCATATGTTATCTCTGTGCAGCGCACCAGGCCAGTGTACAGAATGTGTGCGCATCTTAACATTGACCTCTTAAATTCACCATCCTTCTCAGCCTGCATGCTCTCAAAGGGAAGTGACCATAAAACACTCTGGAAACATTGTTTTCTCTCAGTGAAACTGCGCGAACGTATCCTAATACAACGGATCGTATGATATCTTACAAAAAGATACTCCCCATTTTTGTGCGTTTTCCTACGAAAGCCAGCCACACGTGTCAATTTCCGCTCGTTACATGCATACAGTCTTTTCAGAATAAACTTTCGTATTCACAGGAAACTACTCGGTTGGGTTTAGGAAAAGATCGTGAGATACTTTGTTAGGTTTAGGCAACAAAACTACTTAGATAGGTTTAGGAAAAGATCGTGAGTTACTTTGTTAGGTTTAGGCAACAAAACTACGTAGTTAGTGCCGTGACTATAATACGTGACAATGAAATCAACATTGACTTCTTGTTTTCAAATGGGGAACGAACAGCGTGTCCTGGCTTTGTTGGACCCATCCACCTCCCCTCCTGCCAGCCCCGTGTGTACCCTTACACTCGTTTTATTACGTAGATAGCCTACAACTACATTTCGTAGGATATCTACGAATTACGATGCATCATTTTTTTTTTGGAGGTATAGCTACGAAAACAACACTGTACAATGCTACCTGTTATGGAAATATGGAACCTCTGACTGCCTGAAGTTCCCCAATGAAGTCACATTACGATAAATTAACTATCTCTATGACAACTAAGCAAGCCTTGTGATGTCGTTGAAAGCTCTTGAAAAAGCTTGTAAGTGGACCTTTAGTACATTGTTTTGGTCAAATTGCTTTTTCCAAGGTTAGATGTAATTTCATGAGCAATGAAAAAATGTTTGGGGAGGAGCTATTAAGTACTTATACATTTTCCAAAAAAGTATTCCGCCATTTAAATAATCAGTGTGACATTGTAGGGACACAGACACTTATAGTTCAGGGCATAAAAATCCAAGGAACTGAATCTGAAATGTCACTTTTACAAAGTGTTTTTGTTTTTTCCTCAGCAAATGGAACTTTCTAAGGTGATATGTAATAATAAGTGGATATATGTAGAAGGGTAACCCTGGTTCCTGTTCAGGGAAGGCCTTTCTCTTTCCCAGGATCCTCATTGATGTCGTGTTCCCTACAGCTGTTGCTTATGATTTCATATTCCAACCATAAATGAATGGTAATGTTTGATTTAGCTTGATCCAGTTTGAAAAAATACATAATAAATTCCACCCATTTGTTTCCAGGTGTTAGTGAGTGCTACTGCATATGTGAAAAAAATGTTAGTCTCTCCAGAGGGACAAATGAGAAGTGAGATAAATGACCTGAAATCATGTAACTTCAGTCAGCGTCGGTTGGGGCTAAAGACTACAAGTTTGAAAATGAAAAACCTTGCTGATCAAAATTAAAAGTTAACGCTTCTGTATATACTATTTTGTCAAATATAAAGAGGTTGTTTCTGCATTCTTGTCCTTTTAAAATTATTCACAATTGACCTTTTTATAGAGAAATGTATAGGACAAGCAGTTGTTCCTTTTGAGAGCCAATCGGCAAAGTCTTTCCAAAAAGTCGGGTGCCATTAAACCATCGCAGAAGAATTGGGTGCAACGAGATGACGCCTTTAAAGTAGCACCAGTTCAACCTCAAACATGATGGCAATATGACATAATATATTTTTTTCATTTCTTTGAAGAAGTTTCCAGTCTCCTTACTGCTCCACACAGATGTTTACTTCCGCCACTACTTTTCGTCTCCTCAGTGGAAGCTTGATTGGTAATTAACTAATTAGTTACATGCCTCATCATCACACCAAAACTTTGTCACATCTTGTTTTTATTGACATTGCAAACTTGATTTGTCATGCAGAATGCGTACATGTACTTTTTTAACTACCAACATTCATGTGATCCAGCATTATTCAATCAGTTAAAGTTGTCACCAAAACATCTACGGTTTACTTCTTTCCTGATGAAATAATACTTACTCAACCTCTTTATTAACCTTCAGACAAACTATTACTTCCGCTACATTATCACCTTAAGCCCGCAGTACTTCTTAGTAAGATCTCACTTTAAGCACTACTCACATAATGTGTTCATTTCTATGAGCCAATGCATACTTGTGGCAAAGACTAAAACAAAGTAGAAAGGGCCGAGAGACAAACTGAGGACCTACCGTCTAATAGACAACGTGCAAATGAAATGGTGCGACATCTAGGTCAAATGAATTCTCATGGTCCCCAAAAGAGCTCTCAACTAAATATGTATTCCAGAGATGAATAAAAGTAGAAAATGAAGAATAAAATTGGAAAGACAATTGGCAATTCTATATTTTTTCTTTCTTTGTGTCTTTTTTTTTTTACTCGTCCACATCACGCCCTTCAACCACTGTGTCACTATACACCTGTTAATAATCATATTATCTATTGGAGTCGGTGGAGCTCTGACATGTCATATCTGCTCAGTGTCAGGGCCCCCACTGTGCTGAGATGCACCCTCTGAATTCACAGCAGGAACTGCCAGCACAGGAAATGTCAAGGGTAAGCACTGGAAATGTCTTCTGAAGCGCTTTAGGGCCCAAGGAACAGGGGGGAGTTCTGCCTTTTGAAGTGAAACTGTATTCTAGGTCATCAGTGTTTTCCACCTCTAATTGTTTGATTAATAATTTACTTGAACTTTTGTAAAGGATGGGATCCAATTATGATCAGATGCCACACAGTATTACACCTGTATTTTAACACTTGTTGCCTTGCATTCCGATGGTTGACTGTTTTAAATACCATCTAAGTAGCGTGGACAAAACTTCGGCACCGCATGGAATAAATACTTTGATGTCGTTTTTTTTTTTCAATGCTGATCATTAGCGCCCAACCTCCCTAATGAGTGGATGTTAAGGTAATGAATTTGGATGACGCCCAGACTTTTCTAAGAGCAAGCACCATAATGAGGCAGACATTGGTGGTTTTTGCAGAAATGTCTGGCAAACTAATAGATATGTAACACCCCTACTACTGTCTTGGAGGCGGTCTTACTCAGTCGACTGGCTGACACGGGGTCGATCAGCTGATTAAGCTCACCTGGGCCCTTAGGCTATAAAAGCTACCCCATGTATTCACTTCCTGCACCCTGCATCATTGTCCAAGACACATTGATCACACATCCATGCACTGGTTTCATCGCTGTTCTAACCTTGCATGGACTCTCTCCTTGTCTTGTTCCCCGAGCCAGTTTGTGACAGATGGGGGGCTCACTTGGGATGTTCAAATCTGTTTGGCGAGGTTGAATCTCACTTTACTGTGACTAAGAAGCATGGGCAGATTATGAGACATTGACTACGTTTATGTGCACACTCATATTCCACTATTATTCCAAATATGACAATATTCCAAATTTGATATTGCTCATGTAAACCTCATATTCCAATTCGATATTCTGAAGTAGGCCTTATTCTAAATGGAGCATTTTCAGATTAAGACATGTAGGATATGTCTATTATTCTGGTTTTAAGAGCATTTTTTGGACATTCACCGCATTCAGAATATGCATCTTGAACTGTGCGTTGAACACAAACCAAGCTGAAGTGGTGATGCATGTCAAAAACGAAATGCCCACATTTATAGTAAGGAGGAAAAACACACCTATGTTTAAGAATTATGAAAGACTTCGATATCGACAGGTTTTTTGGATATACGCAAATATCCCAACGTCGACCTTCTCGTGAAGGTGGTTGAAGGAATAAAAGGCTGTGTTCGCACAGTAGAACAAGTCCATCAACGGTGGAAAACTTTGAAAAAACAAAGTTGTCGCTCCACTTTACTTTACTTTTTCTTTTTTTTTACTCGATAAACGACATGTGAGGGCATTAACTCTTCAAAACAGCAGAAAATGGCTTCAGTATTGGATTCACTGGCCGTAGTGATGACGATGTAGCATGGGGTCGTTTTACGTCAAACACAAAAATGCACAGCTGCATATATTGGGAATATTAGTGGCATATTCATTTCCAGTGGAATATTCATTTCCATTTTCCATGTAAACAATCAATGGGCCAATGGGCCCCTGGGCACAGACATGCAAAAGGCCCAACCATATCTCCTATATAGGTACAAGACACAGACTTTATAGTTCTTAAGCCACTTTTTTTCTTTATTTTGTACCTCTTTGTAGTCATTTAGTGTATTTTTTGGTTGTTGTGCGTCTCATTGTAGTCATATTATTTCCTTTTTTATCGCTTTATGTCTCTTTGCGGTTGTTCTGCCCCTCTTAGTGGTTATTTTGTGTCTTTGCAATAGTTTTGCATCTCTTTATGGTCATTTTGTGTCCCATTGTGGTGGTTTTGTCCTTTATTTTAGTGATTTTGCATCTCTTTGTAGTGATTTGTAGTCCAGTTTCTCTGTGATCACTTGGAGTCTTTTCCTGGTCGGTACGTGTCTCTTTAAGTGACTTCGGTGAAGGCCAGGGGGATCGCTGCGCCTGTGCCCGGCAGTCCCGTTCAGTAATCCATCCATTCTAAAGAGGATTGATCATTATGGTCTTCACTCTTTACTTAAAACTAGATTTAGTGAGTATTTCTTTATCATGTGTGGCAGTGATTATTGCAATTCATATCTTTTTTTTTATATTTTAATTTGCAGAGGAGGTGTTCAGGGTGGTTTGCTGCCTTGAAAGTCCACTTTATTTGCTGTAACCTCTTTGCATGGCATTAGACTCACATTTATGACATTTCAGAATGCAGTCAGTGGGACGTGAGAGGTTAGCAAAATACAAATGTGTCCACAGCGGGAGTTCACGTTGGTGGACAGACAATAATGGAAACACAAAATGTCACATTGTTTCTTGAAGGAGGAGGCATTTTCTGTCTGACCAACTTCCTTTCCATTTTTATTTTTTACCAATAAAACATGTTCTACATCTGCATTATTTACTTCTAAAAACAGTTATGTTCTGTGTACTGTATGTATACACAGTATAGAATATTTATACTGTAGTCGAAAAATGCAATCCTCCAAAATGACCATCCAGCCTGGTCTCATAAATATTATTTTACTGTACAAGAAAACTGCAAAGTAAATTTTCTACCAGATTACGCTTGTTTTCGACGTACCACAAATACGTTTCTAATCATAGTCTGTGTCGGACTTCCTTACTAGATGTTCAGAGCAACTGACGTAGTATGAAGTGTGAGGTTGGGCAGCAAAGAAATGACTGCTATTAGCACTTGCACACCTGTGTGGGAGCCAGGCAAGAAAAACTATTTCTCCTTTTCTCAAACTTGAATAAAAGTCTTCATATTTCCTAGCTCTGCACCAATTACTTCGACAGGCACTATCAAAAATGTTGGAGCGGCTTCGGTAGCATCCAATATTAACACATAATAAAGCTGAGGGAATCTATGAGATAGGACAACAATTTGCTCACAAAAAAAAGATTAGGGCTAGCAATGCAGAATAATTATATGAATATAACAGAGTGCAGACCATTAGATACCCTCAACACATTTAGTGCTGAAAACAAGCCGGGAGGGCTGCTGTGCATCCATGGTTTGTTGGTTACGTTTACTCCCTGAAGGTAAATGGCAGGGGAATGAAACTTGATTTATTATTGTGTTTGAACATATTATTATGGAAAGACAATGCAGTGGGCTGTGCTGGTTGGACATCTATCTGACACCAATGGCTGCAAAGGACAGAAATCTGAGTGGTTCTACATGAGTAGCCATCTTTTCAGAGCAACAAAAAAACAAAAAATGATAAACACAGTGTTATGTGTCTGCTTCAGATTGGACCGCTCTTTTTCTCTGCTTGTTTTTATTCATGGCACTCTTTTATTGGGAGGTCACGATACCAGGAATTTAGTAGTCAATACTAATATCAGTCAAATTCAGCGATTCTTGATTACAATTTCGTTACCACAGTAAAACATAAAACAATATACAGGTCACAATTTCTCTTATAATATCTCATTTCTATGGCTGCGAAAATATCTCTTTCAAACAAATGCAATATTTAGGTTTCTCGCCAAAAAATGTATTGTACAGGATTACGTTTGAACATATTACCATAACGTTATCATTAACCTTTGCCCAATACAAATTTTTATTGAACAAGCCTGATTGCGTCATAATGAAGCTCAAGGCACCTGTGGTGCATCCCCTGGATGTATCAAGAGTGAGTTTACTGCATCCTCCTGGATTTTAGAAGCAGTTAGTCTCGAGCCCCCCCAATAGCCTGGGTACCTGCTGTACTGCAGAAAAATGAGTACCATCGCATTTTCAGAATTTTGGCTTTGACGAGGTACCGCATTATTACCTACATAATTATCTTTGTCTGATAGCAGTGACAGCATAGCAGTCAGAGACCCCCTTTAGACCTTGGATTAAAATGCGTCTTGTATCCAGATTGTATGTAGAAATAATTGTCACACCGCCACATCCTCATCGCGTTAAGTCGTTTATGTATTTCCGCCGACGTGGTTGTTGTATGTGGATTGAAAAGCATTTACACCTCCGGAGGTGGTAAATGGACCTGTACTTGTATAGCGCTTTTCTAGTCTTCCAACCACTCAAAGCACTTTAACACTACATGACATCATTCACCCATTCACACCCATGGCAGTGGCTAAGGTGCCACCTGCCCATCAGGAGTGGCTAACATTCAACATTCACACACCGGAGGCACAGTTATGGGAGACATTTTGGGTGAAGTTTTGACATGTCGTCATGGGCTGGAGGAGCCGGGGATCAAACTGCCGAACCTCTGATTGAAGGACAACCCTGCTCACCACTGAGCCATAGTTGCCCAACTGGGCAATCCGATGACTATCTGTCCTTAATGAATTTTGGGTCTATTTACACCTTTTTATTTTTATGTGGTCAAGCGCTAACCAATTGCAAACCGATCACCCACAATGCATTATAATGCAAGGTGTAAAGAGGGTATCAGTCTGCTGAAAACACAAAGCCAATTATTCAGTAGTGGGCTAATGTGTCTTTGTGACAATTTAGACAAGGCACTGGTTGGCTTCTTCATCTAAATTAACTATTCAAACAATGGTTTGATTGCATTGAGTGAAAGAAACATTATGCAGGGGTGAGCATCAAACTTCAATGATGAATACACTGATGCTTAATTTGATGAGGTTATTTACTGTGAATAATTCAATATTCATTGAAGCCTCAGTCTAGGTTTGAAATGAAAATTCAAATGAGAGGTGGATACTATATTGTTCATACAGTGCTTGAGAGAATATTGGCTTTCAGCTGTCAATACAACAAGCTCTGCCTTATTGCCTTCAGGATACCAGCCTTTACCAGAGCGCTTGTTATTTATTAACTAGTTGCTCTTCTGTTAGCTGGTCAATAAGTTTTGAATACCTAACTAAATCTGACTATTGACCTAAATATCATTTTCAACATTCACCATCTGTGCGAAGCCCTTTAAATTAATCTCTCTGTCTGTCTCTCTCTTTCTGCTTCATTAAAATTCCACACCTGTCTCTGTAGTGCTCTTTTAAAATAGCAGGGAAAGGCATCCAGTCTCGGGGGAGGGGGGTGGGGGGGATTTTTGTTCCAGCACACACCGCCGCCTCATCTGTGGTGTCACCTCGGCTAACGGAGTGGCTCAGGTAGTGGAGCAGAGTTGTATTTGTCGTCTAAAGGAAATTAATTTCCAGTGACAGTACAGAGCTGGTAGCTTCTCTCACAATGTAGATAAGGACTTTATGAAAATGACTGGGGTGGGGAGGGGGGCTTAACCAGAAAGCAAGAGCCCTGCCCAGAGTTCTGAATATTTATTTAATTCCCCCTTGATTTAAGAATGGATCTCAGAATAATTAACAACATCAAATTGGTATTGGCATTGAGCCATTAATAATTTTGTCATAACATAACAGGGACTGCCCATGGTTCCTATCCCCTGATTAGTCCAAAACAAATGTCCGCTGGACCGTAAACCCATTTATTCCACAGCCTGTTATCCAGAAAAACAAACGGCCATTTCCGATGGGCCATTGTTCTGAAAATATCATGGACTGTATATAAGAAGTTGATGTAGTAATCGTGATGTCACCCATTGGTTTGAGTTTGACAATTTTGCCGTCGCCATCTCGAAATACGGCAGTTGCCATCTTGGCTTTTTTGCAACCGATAAATGGAAGTTACCATATTTGGAATGCAGAGGAGTGACGTAGTGACACTGTATACGGCTCTGATAGCGGCAGCGACCTGTCAATCACAGTAAGCCCGCCCTAAATCATACCCTTCTTAATGGTAACTCTAATTTAACTCTAAAAGAACATCATGCTCTATTGAAGAAGACTTTAAACTAGAGATTGAGACCATAAACTCATGTTCCCAATGTTTACTGAGCGAATAAATCAAATTCATCATTGCAGTGCAGTCATTTTCTCAGGTTGGTTAGGTTTAGGCCTGAGGAGTGACATTGGTTAGGTTTAGGGTAACAATGGCATGGTGGCAACAAAGTGGTGTGATCTATCTGCCTGGTCCCCTCAAATTCAGGGAGAGGGAGACCATCTCACGGTGTTGGGTGAGCTCTGGTTTTTCACTGCCAATTTGGTTGTTAGCACAAGACAGTGTGTATCAACGAAGCTCCAAATGTCACGGCAATAGTTTGGTGCACCTGTGGAGAACAGCCAATAAATGAGTGTGCCTTTCAATTACTTTTAGACTGCTTTAAACTTGTGCGCATTAATGAACTGAACGAATCAACATTCAGCAACCATACATAAGGAACACAAGGATGTAACTATTTGTTATTTTCTAATCATGTCAGTAGAGTCCCTTTTAGATACCCTGTTAGACTGTGGCAGGATAATGTAGCAGGACTCAGATTATCTTCTTGTGTAGTGCAGAATCACTGCTGCTGTAAAACTGGAACACTCTCAGTTTCTTCCCTTGTTACTACCCAAGTCATGCAATGAATGAGTGTGTGATCATCCCCCCACCCCAACATCACTGCACTCTGTCTCTCTCTCTTTCTCTTTTCTCCATCCTGAATCCTCTCCTTTTGCTCTCTCATCTCAATCAATAAGTGTAACTCTGCCCACAGAGAGACCCTAAGGCTCCTCGCTGTCCATTGCAGAGCGTAAAGCCTCATGGTCCGTGTGTGCATACACATCGCCAGGGTTTTCCCTTCTCCATCTCCTGGCCTCCTCTCTTTGTACTCTTCTTTAAATATACATATCCCTATCATCTTCTCATGGTCGCTGCTAAGAGCCAAGCCCCAACCTCTGGCAGGTGCTTTGTTCTTTTTATTGCAAATATACTGCAAACTCGTCCAAAGTGTTAATGCTCAGCATTCACAGATGGACACTGTGATCTTTGCTGCTGCCAACTGATTGCAAAATCCTATGGTGCCATTTATTATCACGTCTCATTTACTTTTACAGGAGTCTTTATTATCACAAGCCTACCTTGTCACACGCCCACATTGTTACATCAGGAACAGTAATGTTAAGGGTAAATTAATGAATTACAATATTACAATATTCTTTAGAAGTACAGTTGAAAGAAGGCTGGCAACCTCCGGTTCTGCCGAGTGAAGCCAATGCGGAAGTGTCTTTAAACTCGCATTATCTCTACACTCTACATGCGACTCCTCCGGTTGCAAAAACAAGTCTGATTGTATAGAAGTCTATGAGGAAATTACTCTACTTATCACTTGATTTATTACCTCAGTAAACATTGTAAACATGAGTTTATAGTCTCTATCGCTACTTTAAAGCATTCTTCAATAAAGCATGATGTTCATTTAGTAAATTATCCAGAGCAGTCCAGTTTAAAGTAAAATAAACCATAAAGCGTAGTATGCTTTAGGGCAGGCTTGCTGTGATTGACTGGTTGCTTTATTGATTAAAGAAAAAGCAAAACATGTCAACGACAAAATTGCCGAACTCGAGGCTTCAAAATGGCAGTCCACAAACCAATGGGTGACGTCACGATGACTAGGTGCAGTTCTTGTGTACAGTCTATGGTTGAAACCCAGTCACACACCTCTTACTATGGCCACTGTTGCACTGTCCTTGTGTTTTCCATGGACTTTACAGTCATCCGATCATGCCAGAACAAATTAACGGTCAAGTCTGTGTGCTCCAATATCGAATTTTGCTCGCATTTTTATTCAATAAGGCAGACATCGTGCCAAAGTGGCCTGGCTCACTACGAGTTTGGATCTCAGTGAGGTGTGGACAGCCTGTGGGAACAATCTGGACAATTCATTAAATGTAGGTCTCCATCATGTTCACCCCCACACGGGAGTTCCTAATCCGAGGAGAGTAATGGGAAGAGAGGAGTAAATCCTGGGCTCGAGCACAGCTGATACCTGCTGTCTGAATCCTGTTAGGTTACTGCTGATGAATACACAACTTTTCCTGATTTTGCGGTTTGCCTTTTTGAAAATGATGTTAACAAAACCCATTTTTCCTACTAATTCCATATTGTTGAATTGCCTGATAACAAATGTTTGAGTCTATGCCAGGTGCAGCAAAGTCATTCTCCTGTCATTATAAAAATCTATGAAATATCTGTTCAGTAGTCAAAGGTCAGGTCTCATGACTGAACTGGTCAGATTAGCATTCTCTCTTAAACGCTCAATGCTTCAGGGCTTTGATCTCCAATTAGGACACACTGAGTGAGGACCATTAGTCCATCATCATAACTTGATCTTTTGCATAATGGAGACTTCATCCAGGTTGTTTCATTTCGCAATTGCCAACACCTTATGGTTGTCATGCCAACAGCACTTGTCAAGGCCAATCAGACGGTGCGCTGAGCAGTGGGAGCCAGGGCAGACACTAGCTTCCGGGCTTATGATTAATTTACACCTATGGTCACTTAAATCCCCTCCCCTCTCCTTTCACTTCTCAGCCTCCATGACCACTGATGGTTTCATCATGAAATTACCAGACTAAAATGGCCTCTCTAACAGCCGTCTGAATAGCCATGGAGGCTCCACGACAATAAATGGACATGGCTCAGTTAGAAAGGGAAAATATGGATGGTCTAGTTAGCACAACCACCATAAAACAGAAGAAATGACTAAAGTTTTGTAACTGGGTTCATGAACAAAGACCAAAACCCTAATGCATCCCATTCTGCACAAAAGCATTTAGGCACCCTGATCCGTTCACTTGACCTTTGATTTAGTGTTCACATCATTACCCCCTCCAAAACCCTCTTCCTTGTTCTGTTTTTCTGTTTCTGCCTTCTCTCTTTTGTTTGAATATTGGAACCACTGGGGGCACTATCCAGATCCGAGTACACACAGCTCCCCGCACTCTCAGTCTAGATTCCCCAGGTTCCTTCGCGTCTTCCCACCTTTGATTGACACTTGCCCATCATCTCTCTACATCCATCCATCCATCCATCTACAGCCCGGATTCAAACCCTCATCCATTCATCCCTTCATCACTCACTCTTCAATACCCCCCCTTCCGTCCCACCCTTCATCCCTCACCCCTATGTCGAGGGACATAGGGATAAGGGCTTTGCGCCATCTTCCATATTTGATGAACTATTATAAACCCATAACGTTATTGCAGTTGTCTTTGTTAGTGAAAGGTTTAAAGAAAGGTCTTCATGCCCCGCAACATTGTGTGTGCCAGTTTCCTTATCTGATAATTCCTTCCTCCCTCCCTGCTGCTCAATCCTCACATGACCTGGAGATTGATCTGGTCTGCCATCATTAAGACTGTTCCAGTGGTCTTATTTCTGCTCTGCTGAAGAGCAAGGCTCCAAAAGCGAGGAGGCTTCCCTGAGGAGATTTGAGAGAGGAAACGCCAGACTATCCGTCATTGAAGCTCGGGAAATTAGTTAGTGGGGCTTAAAAGACGAGCCTTACAACACTACAGTTTTATACTGCCATGGACAGACAAATAGCCGACTCTGATTTACTGTGATGGCTGCATTGATACACCAGCAGACAAACACTTGCTTATATCATGTCAACTTAGCAACCTTTTCACTGATTTACAGTATGTTTGATTATATCAAAGTTGCGTTTAACTAAATGTAAACCACCAACACATTTGATTTTACATGAAGTTTATTGAGACTGCACGGTGGTGCAATGGTTAGCACACTCTCCTGACGCAAGAAGAAACCCGCTGGCTGGCTTGGTGCTCTTCTTAGTGGAGATTACATGTGCTCCCTGTGTCAGCATAGGTTTTCTCTAGGACCTCCAGCGTTCTCCAACAGTCCAAAGGATATGCAGGCTAAGTTAATTGTTGACTCTAAATTGCTCCTAGCTGCGAGTGTTAGTGTGAATGGTTGTTTGTGTCAGCCCAGTGACTGCCGAGCAACCTGTCCAGGGTGTAGCCTTACCTTCCAAGATTCTCGCGATGTCACTTGATCACACAAGAATCGCTGGATCACATATCACACAAAAAATCCTACAACTGTAGCTGGCGAGCTAACCTGGTCAAAACAGGAAGTACACTTAAATGGCTCGGGCCCACCTTCTCCGTCGGACCATTTCTGGTCCCTAGCTTGGAGAAGGAAGTGACGCCTGAAATACAGACGATCATCAGGATACGATAGCGTTCATTAGATTGAATTGCTATGCGAATTGTTTTCGCAAAATAACGTTAACGTTTGCTGAAATTATTCAATATTGCAAATATTTCCTGTTTAACATATCGAAATTATTAGGTTGTATTGTTTACTTTGAAGTTATTGGGGCATGGATGTGATACAATGGACATGATACAAAGCAGTAAAAGTACACTCAGTAGGCTACTGTATTTATTTAATACAAGCGTGATAAAACAAGACACTGTGCAATATAATAAAATGGCATATGAATGTAATTTATTGATAAGCAAGCGTGATGAACACAGGATTTTTTTTTGTTCCAGAGATAGCTGAGCCTTGAGCTTTACAGCGATTTTTACGATTTCTGCGCTATTTATTTTTTTTGCTTCTAATTGAAACGCCCATACCGGAAATCTAAGAAGCCCCTCACGCAGTATGTGTGTTGTCAAATGACTGCTGGAGCACACACAGATTTGAAGATTGAATGAAAGTCTTGCAACAAAAGGAAGTCCCACTCGTATGTCTGCTTCGGGCCACAGCGAGTGGGATTACGTTACATTTTTCTTTCTATTCAGAATTACTTAGAATGTTGGTACAGTTGAGAGTGGGATGATTACTAGAAAACACACCCTGCTCATGGTACAGGACTGGAAAAGCCTCATGCTTTTTCATTCTCACAGCTGGGAGTCCGCCTCTGTTCCCTATTTATTATACTGCCTCAGGAGAACCCCTCTCTCCTCAGGCTCCTTCTTTCTCCACAGTGCTTTACAACGACACAGAAGACTAAAAGAATGAAAAACCTTTTTAATTGAAAGCATTTGGTTACAGCAAGGTGGAGAAGAAGAATTTGTTCGCTCACTAAACTGGATTTCAGAAGCCTTTAGTATGATACAATGAATTAAATACCTACGTAATAGATTCATCATGCTTTCCCAGGTTTAAAAAGTGTCTTTTAGTTGTTACAGTTGCCCCTCACACTGACGTATGTTTGCCACTGACATGCCATATGTTCACCTGTATGTTTTTGACCTTGGGCTGACAATGCTTCTCTTAAGAACACTTTGTTGCCAGCAGCTGGTAAGGATGGATGTCTCAGATGTCTGTGCTGACTGATGGGCAGCTCTTAGCTAAACCTCACGAGGCTTCTCAGTGCTACTCGTGGCCTGAGAGAGACAGACGAGACAGACGGGGGGTTCGGAGGTGTGTCGATCGACCAGTCTGCCATCGACACCCTGCAGCCCCTCCCACTGCTCCGCCCTCGACTATACAGCCAGTGTGTATTTGTGTTGATGTCCGACTATGAGCATTTGTGTGTAAGTTAATGCATGCAAACACATTTTTGGATGCAAGTTTTCTATTTTCTTTTTTTACAGTCGTTGTGATTTTAGGAGTCAATTGAATGCAGTGATGGAAAGTAACTAAGTCAATTTTCCCAAGTACTGTACTAAAAAACTGTTATAATCAATGTTTTTATCATTACAATGTAAGGCAAGGCAAGGCAAGTTTATTTGTATAGCACTTTTCAACAACAAGGCAATTCAAAGTGCTTCACATAAAACCATTAAGCATCAAAACATAATGCAAAAACAAAAGAAGATTTAAAAACAATTAAGAACATTCATTTAAACATTGAAAACAATATTAAAAACAGTTAGTAAAACATTAAAAAGCTAAAAAAATAGAATAAAAGTTGCAGTGCAGTTTAAGAAATAAAATACAGTAGTGAGATGTAGAAATTGATTAAGATCCTTGAATCTGGTTCAATTAAAGGCAACAGCAAACAGAAGAGTCTTCAATCTGGATTTAAAGGAGTTTAGGGTCTCAACAGACCTGCAGCTTTCAGGGACTTTGTTCCAGATATGTGGAGCAGAAAAACTGAACGCTGCTTCTCCATGTTTAGTTCTGACTCTTGGAACAGAAAGTAGACCAGTCCCAGATGACCTCAGGGGTCGGGATGGTTCATAAGGTAGCAGCATATCAGAAATGTATTTAGGCCCTAAACCATTCTGTGCTTTATAAACCAACAGCAGGATTTTAAAGTCAATTCTTTGTTGGACAGGAAGCCAGTGCAAAGACCTCAGAACTGGAGTGATGTGATCCACTTTCTTGGTCTTAGTGAGGACTCGAGCTGCAGCGTTCTGAATCAGCTGCAGCTTTCTGACTGACTTTTTACAGAGAACTGTAAACACACCGTTACAGTAGTCCAGTCTACTGAAGATAAAAGCGTGGACAAGTTTTTCCAAATCCTACTGAGACATAAGTCCTCTAACCCTTGCTATATTCTTCAGGTGATAGTAGGCTGATTTTGTAATTGTCTTGATATGGCTGATCAAGTTGAGGTCTGAATCCATAACTACACCTAGGTTTCTGGCTTGGTTTGTGGTTTTTAACATCAGTGATTGAAGCTGAGCGCTGACTTTCAATCGTTCATCCTTGCTACCAAAAACTATTACTTCTGTTTTATCTTTATTTTGTATGGGATAATGTGAAGACAATGGGACAATGTGAAGGCAATGGGACAATATGAAAAGGGACGCTTGTAGTGATGAACCTACAGAGGATTATCACCTGAATTTGCAGCTCCCTTTTGGCTTCAGGGATCTCTATGAGTTTGAGCTCACTGTTTAGCTGCCCGGCCCTCATTTTACATAGCAGTCAGCTGATTTCAGCGAAAAAGGCTCTTTAAAAGCCTCTTTGCACTACCCGCTCAGCAACAAACAGCAGAAAGACACATTTAAATACTAGCTGATGGATACTACCGTGGTAGTTGATTTTCTTCGAACAGACTGGTCACAGATGAGGTTGGAGTCGAAGATCAATTTATCAGAATTCTTTATTTGACATGAATCATGGGAAGAAAAGCACAGTTTGCTGGACTGCAGAATTTCTTCAACTCTGAGGAAAACGTAAGTGTCACGGTCTTGGGTTTTGTTTAGTTTGTTTTCTGTTTTATTTTGAATTTCCCTGCCTCTTGTGTCCTCTGTTCACTTCACTTCCTGCCTTTGTATGTTTTCCCGCCTTTGTGATTGTCTGCCCTGCCCCAAACTGAATCCTCCTGTGTCTATTCACCTGCACCTCACCAGTGTATTTAAACCTTTGTCTCCTGCCTCAGTGTTGGTTCGTCTGCTTCTATCGGTATGTTCCCTGCTGTTTGCTCTGCCCTGATCCCTAGCATGTTTCCCTGTTAGTATCCCTCGTGTTGTTTTTCTGTAGTACCTGATCCCGTTTTGTGTTTTGCCCGTTCTGGATATTCTTTGATTGTGTTTTTTTTTTGTGGAAGGAAAATATTTTATGTGTATGCTTAATAAATGTCTTACGCTTAGGAAAACTATGAAGCCACATTAACACATATATTAGGGTTATTAAGAGCACAATATTCATAGTTATATGTATCTGTTAGTCACTGACATAGTATTATAAGTTACATACATGAACCAGATCTGTAAGCAGGCCCATAGAAATCGGGAGGTAGACAGACTCAGGAGATAAGGGACAGAGAAGAGAGCCCAGTGAAGGCAGAAGACGACAAGGTCACGATGAGCTGACGCCCTAGGCTCAGCTGTTGTGGATATTATGACTACTAGCAGGGGAATATTATGGCGCGGGAAAATAAACATGAGGCAGACAGTGAAATAATCAGTTTCAGTATTGAGACGGCGTCAACTGGATAAAATGGCGTGCGTGAGGTATGGGGTCACCTGATACGAGGTCAAAATGGCCACAGGGGGTGGGGTTTAAGGGGTGAGACCGGGGGCTGAACCTGAATCAGAATGTGTCATTATAAAAACCATGTTGTTCGTGAGTTGTACTTCCGGACAGCAACTCGAGTTCTTCGTAATCTGTGCATTGCAAATAAATCTACGTGAATTGAACTTTGATCCAATCTCTCTGGTATTCTGTGGGTGGTCAATTACTGAGGTCCCGTAAGTGAGTTCCTGTGGCGCCTCACTAGCAGTCAGATAGGAAATAGTTGTGAAGTTTATACAGAATTAGGTTTTAAAGGAAGTTAGCCATCATCGAGCAGAATACGCAATAAACGGAAGAAATCCAGCCACAACAGCTTCTATCGGTATGTTCCCTGCTGTCTGCTCTGCCCTGATCCTTAGCATATTTCCCTATTAGTATCCCTCGTGTTGTTTTTCTGTAGTACCTGATCCCGTTTTGTGTTTTGCCCATTCTGGATATTCTTTGATTTTGTTTGTTATACATTTTTTGACTCCACTGCCCTACCAGTTTTGTCTTGGACAATTTTTGCTGTTCATTAAAATGACTTTGCATCGTTCCTTGGCTCCTTCATCTCTCTCTGCTTTTGGGTCCATCCCTGTTGTCCTTTTTTGCCCCCTTATTCCCAGCGTGACAGTAATACCTTTATACCCTCCCGTCACATGGGGGTGGTCCGAACCCAAAGGTCAGCTATCCACATCACAGGTAGAAATGATGAGCACAGTCATGTGAGACATAAGTCCATATATGGATAAGAGTTGACCCTACTGGGTCAACCAGACAAACAGAAAATAAACAGAAAATAAGCATGCAGGACAACAATGGTCAACCACATACACGTGTTCAATCAGAGTGCGTCCACAATACAGAGTTCAACTGTGAATACCAGTGTGTGTGTGTAATTTTACGGGCAAAGCTGGAAATATATACTAATAAGTTGTGTTGAGACTGCTCATAAGCTGCTATAATTACATACAATGTTATCAATCCCAACATGTATATACAGGGGTATAAAATATCTCCACAGTACCTACTTCAAAATAAACTTGATCAGAAAATTTTAAGCTAATTACCTCATGCCATAGCACTCGGCATGCAGTAGACAAAAACAATAAAAAGCAATTTGATTTGTTTAAAAGCCCTCATGAAGCTTTACTGCCTTTCTCACTCCAACTTGCAAAATGCATGAAATTAAGGGAGCAATAGAGATATTTCTCTCAAGAGTTGGTGGAGACCAAAACCAGAGGTAAATGGTATAGCAGCAATAACATTGCCCGTCTTTGTAAGCAAAATAGGGACAAGTTCTGACAACAAATAGTTTTTTGCTGCTATATGTATGCTATGAATGTGATGTATTGCTCGTTTGAATGTCAAATGGAATTGACTGGAATGGAATTTCCTTGAAATTTGGTACAGATCTTTTGTGCCTCCCAAAGGTAAATTGTAATAATGTTGGGAATCCCCTGTCTTTGTATCAAGCCCCATCATCAGGTTTATATCTTAAGGAAATATTTCAGTTTATAACCAAATACCTGCAAAAGTAGGACAATAAAAACAAATGTTCAACTGCAATCCACATCAACCATCCATAACAAAAGTTATGAAAGAATATTACAAAACACTCGGAAAGGGGCCATTCAGTAGAATGAGTATGATTACTTTTGATAGTTCAGCCCGGTCTCGTTCCCAGGGCGTCAGCGAGAAGGTTGGCTATAGTTATTCTAAATGCTTGGCATTGATTCTGTGTAAAATCAGACAAAATCATGCAGGTTCACCAGAAACTCCCGTCAGCTCAGATTCCAGTGGGGGCCTCCTGCAGAACCAGCCCACCACGGACAGCCCCAGATCTGGTTTCGCTTCGGCCTTCGACCTGCAGTCAGAGCTCGGGCAGGAGGTGGAAAGCAGAGTTTTACCTCGCTGCTCTGCCGATCCCCGCTGGGATCCAAGGGCAACACAACTACGCCAGAGGCCCATGCCGTATTGTTGGGCCTGCTAGAGGGAAGGGAGGCACAGGAGAACCAGAGCCAGGACTGTTCGTGGCAGATTGTCAGTCCCTGCTGCAGTAAAAGAGGTTTTCTAATGGGATTCTAGTGCTCGGGAACACTACCGCTTATGTCCACAGGGAGCACCATAATCCAGAGAAAATTAAAGTTCCTCCTAGTAGCTTTAACTAAATTTGAATACTACCACCAAGCCAATAAGTCCAAACAACTGAATGATGCTTGGATTGTTGAGAGGAGGGCCAGTGTAGACATTTTTTTTTGGCAGAAGTATGTTTTCAGAATCAAATCTACCAGGTATAATTCCCTCAGATACAAAAACGTGTAGATGGGTTTTTGCAGAACTTAAAATTCCACCAAAATTGTATAATAAAATGAATAATATTTGACTTACTCTGAAATGTAAACATGGCACCACAAAACAATTTAACTATCATGACACCAAGACACTGACAGTTTTATTTTCAACATGATTGTTCACTCTGACAGTCCAATCATTTAAATAATGTCTCTCCTTAGTACCTCCTTGCTTCCCCTGCCAGATGGCTGCCTGTTTACTCAAAGGACTATGTACAATAAACGTCAGTATTTGTTTGGTAATACCATTTTCAATCAGGCCCTGATTGAAATGGCCATCCCTGATCACACATAATTCACACAAGATGCATACACCCCTAAACTTGAAGTGATGCTCTCACCAAATACAGGGCAGCAACTGTAGTCAGACTAAATTCATATGTAAGAATGGATTTTGGTGAACCAATTTCACAGGGGATATCAAAACATTCATATCAGCTTCTTAAACCACTCTTGAAGCATAACCCACGCTGTCCATATACAGTATATTGTGTTCAGTCATATGAATGCTTAGTCATTTCTTCACCTAAATTTGGCTTTTGCACCGTGTTCATTTGTATCCTCATGCAAGACTGTGCTCAAGTTCAGGGGCAGGCGCCTGCCTCCTGTTTTTCCATTAGTCAAAACAATCCTATCTTGGCTCACTCATTAGCTTACTTGATACTATGCTTCCTATAAACCAACATGGCTTAATGTGAACCAAATTCAAATTAAGTGGTATCAACTATTTGAATAGTTGGCCAACAGAATCATGAGGCAGGCGGTTCAATGTGTTAAACTTTAAACCAACATTCAGCATCACTGACTTTTCACATGAGGTGCAGTTCTGAAGTCTTGCTTTAAAGCAACAGTTGTTGTAGCTAACGTTAGCAAATGCATGTGTGTTTACACATCCAGCCGACGTTTAGCAACGTAAGCATTCATTTGGTGTCATGCTGCTGTCCACCTAACATATTTTAGTCCAATTTTGACTCTCCTTTAAGCTCTAGTTTGGTGTTCATCAACTCCTCAAAATAATACTTGCAAGTAAAGGCTCTACTGCGTTCACCATCTACTTGTTGTTGTAGCCAAACACTAAAATGTGATAATTCTCTGTAGGTTTGTCACCAGGGCAGGAATTTTACCGGCAGTCGTGGCCCCGTTGTCCGGCCCTGATGCCCTTCTGCAAACTGTATGCCCCGCAGCCACAGTGGTCTTGATGCCCAGCCCGCGCAGTTTATCAGGCGGATTACAAACAATGAGGAGATTTCATATAGAAAGGAAATCAATCTTGCAGAATAGTGCTCAGAGAACAACCTACTGCTCAATGTCAGTAAAACCAATGTCAGTAAAACCAAGGATTTGATTGTTGATTTTGGAAAAAAGGAGGAGAAGACGAACACCCCAGTCTACATCAATGGAGCTGAGGGGGAGTGAGTTAACAGATTTAAGTACATGTAAATCAGCATCACAAACAACCTGACATAGTTATCATACATCTCCATCCTGATGAGGAGAGCTCATTAAACAGCTGTGTTTCTGAAGGAAACTGAAGAAGGTAAAATTCCTGGGCCAAATTCTTGTTCAAAGGTGCAATAGAAAGCATCCTGGCTGGAAACAATACAAACTGGACAGGAGGGCTCTACAGGGTGTGATTTAAAACCGCCCAGAACATCATTGGTTCCCATCTACCGAGCATCAGTGATATTGATGACAAGAGGTGTCTCCGAAGACCTGAAAGGATATTAAAAGACAATACCCACCCAGCCACAGCCTGTTCACCCTGCTGCCATCTGGCAAGAGATTCAGAAGTATCAGCTGCCGTACCACCAGACTTCAGGGCAGCTTCTTTCCTCAAGCTGTGAGACATTCATCCTCCACCCTCCATAAATGTTTTTTTTTGGTGTTTTTCTTATGTAGCAAAATGGGACTACAAACTGCATTTTGTTGCACAACGACAATAAATAACTTTGTAATCAAGTGAAACATATGCATATAACCAGTGGTGTGTTCGACTTCTAGTCTTCCAGGAACTGCTGGAAAACGGGGCTATATATGATGATAGTTTGACACCAGAACACAGTTGTGCGGTGTTCTGGCTGCGATGCGGCCACCAGACTTGATCACAGCCACTCTAAACGATGAATCTAATTCCACCAGCTGTAGCGCGTTTCAGAAGTGTTTCAGAAGCGTCCCAGAAGTGGCTTTCCGCTCTGCCCCACTAAAACTACATGCTTAGTCTATTTTTGACGGACTCACAGGTCGTTGCAGAGAGTGTCTCCTTCGTTGGTTGAATGGATGCATTGAAAGCCACCTCATTCTATCCTCCAAACCCCCCTCCCCAAGATTGACAACACCAAAAGCCAGGTGAAAAGGTTCAAATGCCCTGTGACGGTGGTCCTTACACATTCTAAATGTATTGATGTCTTTCATATAATACTACTGATTGGTGCAGCTTTAAAAAAACAGAAAAGAAAAGATTCCCGGCTTGTTACCAACCTGTTTTATCCTCTCACTCACTGCTCACATCCAGCATTGTATTTAAAACTCGAAGCTCATTCGGAGAGCACAGACTGTCTCCACGAGTGAAAAACAGTGCGTGTATCCGCCCCGTGAAATGGATATGCTCCATAATGTATTGGTTTTCTCCCTGGCCCATGTTACACCATTCCACCGGGTTTCATGACAATCAGGCCAGAAGTTTTTTTCCGTAATCCTGCTAACAATAACCAAACACACAAAAACATAACCTCTTGGTGGAGGAAAATAGAATAAATTGATGTTCCTGTTCTCATGAAAAGAGAAAGAGACAACGTCTGACATTCTCCACTGGTCCCCGGAGGCTATCAGTGTCCAGCATCTGTCGGCAGAAAGATAACACTCTGTGGCTGTCTTGATTTGGTAAAGCCTGCTGATGCATTGACTCATATCTTCTGCTTGTCTATGAATCATACATTAATGGATGAGACGGCCCTTATCTCCATGCGTCTGCTCTCACCCACTTCAACAGGGAAAATAATAATACAACCATGATTTGCCTGTTTTTTTTTCTGTCACACGCATATACCTCGAGACCTCACCAAACTTCAAACTCTTATACCAGTGTCACTTCTCTCTTCTGCTGCTAAATTTCAATCCGAATCCTTTATCTTCCTCTTTCTCAACCTCTAATTCCAATTCACCTCCTTTTTTAAGTTCAAGAATCATTCCAGCAACTTGTCACTCTTCCTGAAACCCTGTTGTGATCCAAGTGATTTTGAAACTTCTTTTTTTATTTTTACTTTTACCAATTATTAATTGTATGGATTTGCTCGGAACCAATTACTGCAAGCCTTCTTCAATTCAATATGACGTGTGATTGGTCCACTACAGTAGCAGCTACAACCCATACATCCAGGATTGCCTGCACACGGTCATGTCCAGAAGATAACCCACAAGCTGTCAAACTCTTGTGAGATGGTTGAGGTTAGGCATTGACCTCAAATGGTTCAGGTTGGGCAATTACCTTGAATCGTTCAGGTTGGGAATTGACCTTGAATGGTTCAGGTTGGGCAATGACCTTTAGTGGTTATGTTTGGGCATTGACCTTGAAAGTTTAGTGTACGACATGAACCTTGAATGGTTAAGGTTCAAAATTGACCTTGAATGGTTAAGGTCAGAAATTGACAATGAATAGTTAAGTTTAGGTATTGACCTGAAATGGTTCAGGTTGGGCAATAAACTTGAATAGTTATGGATGGGCAATGACTTCAAATGGTTCAGATTGGGAAATTACTTGAATGGTTAAGGTTGGGCATTGACCTTGAATGGTGCAGGTTAGGCATTGACTTTGAATGGTTAGGGTAAGGCATTGACCAAGAATGTTTCAGGTTGGGCAATGACCTCAAATGGTTTGGGTTTGGCATTGACCTAAAAATGACTGAACTAAGCAATAATCAACGGATTTCCAGCACCATAAATCCCTTCCTTGATTGGTCTGTGACATTATTTTGCTGACCTATTAACCAGATATGGTTAAGTCCTTGGACGTCAAGAGTGAAGCAAGTTTAATATTCCTTGGGACAGATAGTAAAGCTCAGAGTAGTCCTGAACTAAAATGATTAACTTCTCCTCCATTAATTAACCATAGACTGTAATTTACGGAAGAAAGAAAAGATATCTGCTAGCTGTGATCGGGGCTGCTTTTGGACGGTGCCGCTCTTGCTTTCAAGTGTGCCTTCTGCGTGTCTACATTGACAACAACAATTGGATTTGAGGGCGCAAAAATGTGACTTGTGATCAGCCCGAAAACAACAGCATCAGTGTCTATTGTGTGTGTGTGCATGTAGTCCTACCATGCAGGATGTCTCTTTTATAAGTGAGAAAGAAAGGATGAATTGGCTTTAACAGATGTTGATTACACTCTGTCATTACCTCTGCTGCCAGCTTAATTGCATCAGCAACAAGATGTGACACGCCTACCGGTCCCACCGACATGTGTTGTCACCATAATAACTAACAAGAATTGCCATTTTCTTTTGACCTAGTCAAAAGTCAAAGTCTTTATTTCCATGGTTGTAACGAATTGCCCGAAGGATCATCCATCTGACTGTTGGATGGACTTCTGCCATGTATGACAGCAGATGATTGTTGAAGCTTCAACTGATTCTGAACCCAGAGAGGGCTCTTACAGAAAGGAAGGGTAAGAGGGACTGGAAATGGGTTTAAGGAAGCTAGAGAGACAATTTGTATGCTGTAAAGTAGGAATTTCTTGCACTTAATTGTTGCCCAAGATACCTATGGAAACAGATATATATGTGGCTTATAATAAACTATTGGCAAGCTTACCTGAAACACACTTCCATCTACTTTCTAGCTGTTTTAGGTTCAAGGTTTGCTCACTGGGGATATTTTTCTGTGGGTTCCGTTTTGTGACAACACATTGTTAAAGAAATATAATGTCTTACACTGAAATGATAAGTACATGGAGGGTTTGTTCATTTATCAAAGTCTGAGTTTTAAAAGACGCCCACTTGGAGAGAAAGCATGAGTGTCTGGTTCTGGGGTCTATTGAGTGCTGTGCAAGGGAGGATGTTCTAGTTCCATAGTGACGAGAAAAGGTCTAGGTCAAGCAATAAAAGCACGACTTACTTCCTCTCACATCCGTAACTACTAGACAAAAAAACTCTTCTACTTCACTGAAAAGTCTGCAAGTCAAGGTCTGTAGCTTTGCCCCGTCTTGGCTCATCAGATCTCAACACATATCCTTATATCCCAACCCTACAAGCAGCTCCTTAAAAGGGGTAAAGGAGCCACCTGAGAAGGGGAGGTGATGAGGAACCCAAGTGAGCCCTGGAATGCACAGACTAGAAACCTTTTTTTAACAATTCTACTCAGGATCTTGATGAGAGGGCGGAGGTGATATATTCTTTATCTAATAGACCCAATCATCCCAACCAAAGGTGTGAAGGAGTTTCCAAATTAAGAGCCCTGGGCAATATTAGCAGTGAAGAATGCCCTGCACAGGGAACATAATGCCTTGATGAGGAACTGAAAAAGAGTCCATGTATGAAATTAACTCCTTTTTTACCGCAGGCATTTTTCCCAGGGACTTGGAATCTTTTGCAGGATTCATTGCCTTCGAGGAAGGGGACCACAGTCTAAATTATCTTCCGGTGGACATTCCATCCCCCAAATATGACTTGATTGGAGGTAGTACTTTCTGAAAGCAAAGGAACTTTCGGGGTGGGGTTTTCACGGATGACCGTGACTGTGTGGTCAAACACACAGCGCCGCTGCTTCAACGTGTATGATGCTTGATTCGTGAAATGACTACTATGGTATTGATTTAGGACCATTTTAGTATGAGGGGAGAGCATTTCTGTTTTCGAAATTGCGAATAATTTAAAAAAAAGAGAGGGCAGTGGAAGGGAGCGTGGCGGTGCTGTGAATGAGAGAATAAAATGTATTTCTTGAATGTTTCACAGCGGTTATGTTCTAAAGCACAGACAAATAAACCAACAGAAGAGTTACTGTGGAGACAGACAATCTCGGTTTAATTTTCCTCCTCTGCATTTCATTTATGCCTACGTGCATCAGTAGATGCTACGCAGCAGTAAATGTCGTTGCAGTGAGACAAAACAAATTTTATAATTATAATTTCTCTTCGCAGGTCTTAAGACCGCTATAGAAACACAGACAACAACGGCCTGAAAGAACATTTTAGTTCGTTGAAAAGTAGTCCAGGAACTAAAATTACTAGGCACTTCTCGGTGGAACGTGTGAGAAATCCCACAGCAGTGACCTAAAGCTAAGAGAATAAGAATAATTGGCCAATCACCATTAATGGTTTAGATTCAAATTCAGAGCTTTCAAATGCACCGAATGATATTTATTTACGTTTCATCCCTAACCAGTACTGGATTAATGGGGTCAATGCTGATATCAGGGAGTAAAAAATTCTGATGATGATATATCGGCCAATATTCATATATAAATCAAAAATAAAAGTAAATCTACTGGGTCTTCACATGAGACGATAGGAGTACACAAGGACATTTCATTTGGTAGAACAATTTGTCTGCTTTGCTAATAGCTTCCACATTGTTGCAATACCGTAGTCTCGGATAGCGAGGTTGATGGTCACCATTGCTGGACTTGGTGCTATGATAAACAAAGCCCCATAGGACGTCACATGGAGCTACAAATCTAACTGGCTTTGGAATGCATGAGAAAAAGAGTGGATGTTTTTGCATTTGCATATTCAAACATACATTTTCAGAAACATTTTTATAAAAGTAAAACGAGTTGTCTTAATGTAAGTAATCAACTGGGTTACGTTTTAATGGCGATATCTATAGTTAATCTTTTACACTATTCACTTGGGCGGACTCTACATTTTTACTGACTCTACATATTATATATATATATATCTATCTATATATAGATAGATAGATATATTATCCATTTGCACTGTGCAGCATAGGCCTATACACCCGGACAGAAATCTATGGACGGTAGATGAAACGGCACACTTCAGTTGATTAATTCATTCCTTCATCAAAGGAATTACCTCTTGATTAATTTTGCTGTTCATCTCTTGACCTCAGTGACCAGTTAGCACAGTCATGACAAATGGAGTGGAGCTTTCCATCTCTGTGGACTCTCCAGCGTCCCTGCCTCCATTACTGTCTGAGAGTCCAGTTTCTCTGCTCTGAAGAGGCCCATCTTTATCTTCCTCCCGGGGTTGGGGAGACGGGGGAGTGGTGGGGATGAGATAGGGGGCGATTTCCAGCCTTAAAGACAGCTTCCGCTGTAATTCACTGTGAAGATAGCGATCTGCAGGTATTTTCTCAGACCCTCCTTTTTATCGGCGCGGGCCCTCATCCTACAGCCGCTGACAGTGTTTATCTAAAATGCAATCTTTCTGAACTGTAAGGCACTGAATTGGTTGCCCCTGACTCAATGAGCAGGGCACTGTGGGTCGAAATCAATAACGACTTACAAGTTGCCGCGTGCCTGAGAGTTGGGTGGCTGAGCCTTGCGGGGACAGCTGTGGAAGTGGAGAGTCTCTGCGAGTGTCCACCGGTGCATGGACAGCCGGCCCTTATCTTGTTGCTGCCGGGCCCTGAAACAAAGAGTGCACGTCACAACAACTCCTCAAGTAACTTCCACAGAGCTCTGTCCCTATCCTTCTGTGTTCATCCATTGGCTGTACCACTTCCCACAGACTTGCCTTGCTTTCTGCTTTTTGTACATTTTATTATTGTAACCAAAAATAAAATGCCTCAATATACTTCCAACAGAGTGCTTCACAAGTCCTGACAAAAAATTACCAAAACATAGATTATTCAAAAACTGTATTACAACACAAGTAAAGACTAAACGCAAGGATTACATAGGCATATTATAATTATATTTTATATTTTATTATGTATTATCTATCTGGAGGTCTTAATATGATCTTTTATATCTGCATTTCTGCAGTGAACGACCGAAAATGTACTCTTGCAGTGTGCACAGAAGGCAGCAATTTCATTGCCTTTACTTAACGAAATAAGGAGTAAGCGCTCATCACCAGCAAAACCATTGTTTTCAGCTCCACTTTTGCGCCATAGTCACGTTTTTCTGGCACTTTCTAGACGTGCTTAAAAGTTACGATATTCACAACTTTTCCAGACCCAGGCGTCAAGTGTTGCCACTTATCATACCGGAAGAAGTGGTCGGGCCAGCAAGCTAGCCTGTGGAGTGTGTTATGGTTTTTCGCCATTGTATACACACAAGAAATGGAACACAATTCTGAAAAAAGCATGTTAGTATGAAAGCCCAAGACTCCAGACTGCTAAACTCTGAGCACAATTCCATTGTTTTCACAAATTCTCAACCAGCCAGGACTGAAATCTTAAGGGTTTTCTTCATATTGGGTACAGTAATAATGAGTGGGACCGAACATGATAAACGTCTATGTAAGCGCTGAAAACAAGTCTCCTATTATTTGTGGTGAAATTTGGTAGTGACTGTTGAAAACCGGGAGATGTGAGTGCTTTACTGATATTTGTCCAAACACACAGTTTGAAACCGCAGCAGGCCTGGACAGTCCAGGTCTCTTTACCCCTGACTTTTCAGACCCTCTTAGCGACTTGCTGCTTTTGACGTAAGCCTGTCGTAATCTAAGCCTACTTAAAGCTCGACAAAAAAACAAAACGCAATTTATGTAACTCCAGTCTTCGTAATGTGACAGCCTGTCACATTACGGGGTTGAGGAGATCGTGGCAAAAGTGCAAATGAAAGACTGATGAATTTCATCTGGATCCAAGATATTAGAGTGTAAATGGGAGGTTTCTTCAAACCTACTTCTGTCATTCTTAGTGTGCTCTGTTAGGTGTGGTCGGACAACACATAGCACGACCTCCATTGTTTGGCGTATATATTGAACCTTTTAAAAGCGATGAGTTGGGAAAAGACAAAGAAAAAGGAGAGTTTTCTCGTGAACAAAGAAAAATAAACACCGCTCTTAATTCGAGCCCCTGTGGGAGCACAGTTGGATGCACTGGCTAATGGCCTCTTCTCTCCTGTATGTCAAGTGATCTGTCAAGAATACCCGTGGGTGTGTTGCTTTTTAATCACGACCCATCAATTCATAAATTAAGACTGATTAAGTGATCAATTTACCTTTTGTCATAGTTCTGTCATCACCAGTTAATGGCCGACTTCGGGGAATAGATGAGGAGATAAGTGGAACTGAAGGCTGCCGGAGTCTGGCTGTACCCTGTGGGACGACGGGCTGCTCCTCCAGGATGATTGCTGGCTCTTATATTAAATTTGTATTATCGTGTCTCGCTCTTCTCTTATCATTACAACATGAACCAACTCTGACGGAAGCCACGGTGACGATTTGTTTTCTAAACGGCGGCTTACCGGATTTATAACACTATACACTACACGGTTGACTTTTATCACTGATCTGCTTTGATTTCCCAAGGCCTACAGCAAGTACCTGCTGCTTATATGCCTGGCGGATGCTCTCCTGACACTGAAAGCAGCATTAATATAAAAGGATACAATGTGTCTTAGAAAACTGGTGAAGAATTAAAAAAATGAAATGATTGTACAACGGGAAAACTCGTGGTGACAAAACCCAGATAATTATGACCCAACTCTGCAGCTCTGCACATCTCTACAGGGCCCTTTAGGCCTTGTGTAGTATACAGAGTGCACCCCCCTAGTGTTCGATGCAACGAAATGCATCTCTTCACGAATCCTATCAAATTTTTCCCTTAAAATTATTTATCGAGCTGTATTAAATTCATCAATTATTTATTCGTACAGTGCAGTACATTGAGGTCTGTCTGAAATCTGCCAGAAAAAGTAAAGAAAATGTTTTCAATGTACTCAAGGCAAATTCCAGAGATCACCGAGGTTCCCGTAGGAATGAATGGACTAGCTATGGTAAAAACGAGGCGTAAGTCTAATGAGTCTTACCTCATTATTTAGTGTTTTCCCGCCTGCTTTATGCTCCTATGGACCTCATTTCCAGTCACAGAACGTAGCAGTTTTCAGTGAGGAAGCACCGATATACACTTACTGTACTCTACCTACCCAGCACCAATCGTCAGAGAGACAAAACTAGCAGCTAGAAAGAAAAATCTAATTACATACTCGTCTACGCATGAGGGCCTTATAATAACACGTTTCTATTAGTCTTACTATGGAAAATCATGATGGTGTGACATTAATTGACTAAACTCAAAATGTATTACTAAAAGCATTAAAGAAATTCTACCAATTTTATTTCACTGATCTATAGCTCCTTCCCCCACACCATTTCCCTGGCTTTTGATAATAAGGCTGACATAATGATGCCAGACCTGTGGACTTAGGGACATCCTTTTTAATGGAGGAGTCATGTTAGTGATTGCCTGGGATTAACCTCATGTTAGAGGTAACCCACATCTGATTGTGGGAGCTGGTTTGGCAGGTCATGGGGTTCCCACTTAACATAGAAAATCAGCTCAATAAAGGGAATCAATAAAGCCAAAGACAAGAGAGAAGGGAGTTTTTTTCTTTGCTTACCAAGGTGGTGGAAAGCTATTTGCACAAAGCGAAATTAACCTTTTCCCCTTGCAGGTAAGCCACATGTTATACTCTCTGATGAGCCACTCAGGAATTCTGGGAGTCGCTTGTCACATGAATGAAAAGGATTGGAGGCTAGATATTCTGCATTACAGCCAATACTTCTGAAATTTAAATACTGTTCCCTTTACAAACCAGTCTCTTAAAGACCGCTGGTTAACGGAGTGAAACATCTTGTTGAAGTAGGTCTAATCAATACAGAAATATGGTTACAAATTGGCATCTCACTTGGTTATATGACATTACAGCAGCATTTTAGATATCAGCTTAAGAAAAAAGATGCTTTTGTTCCCTAATAAGAACGCCTGTTGAGCAGAGGCCTCCTACGGGACTGTCAATAGAGTCGCCAACTAGCCAGCCCCAAGTGATGAGCAGATGTCACCATGGCAGCCTTTAGTCACAATGTTGAACCTGCAATCTGGACACTTAGATAAAAGAAAAACTCCTGAAAAGGTCATCAAATAAATGAAAAAAAGATAGCAAAATGTGTAAATACTACACTGTTTGTTGCTTTGACTTAGTTAAGTTATGTCAAAGTAAAGTCTCACATTTATCACACTTAAATAAATTAGCCCTATGTGAAATGATCTGGACTAGAATAGGCAGGTAGTTAAGAGAACTGAAAAAGTAGTTGGTTTAACATATTTAATTAACTTTTTACAAATGTGAATCAACTCGGTTCAACATAAAAAGAAAATAAAAAATGTCAACTTATATTAAGTTAAGACACGCCAGTTTACAGGGGTTGATAAGAGATTTCCAAAACTTACCATGATAAGCCAACTAATACTTACAAAGCTACATGAGAAAAGTTGAGTCCAACCTAAACATTAACACTTTGCTGAAAAGACATATTCCAATCAGGACTCAAAACTGTATTTTAACTCCAACACACAGGCAATAAGTGTTCAGTGATGCTTTAAGGGAGTTCCAATGGACAAAAAAAAACCTTTGGGTCATGTAGACAAAAAAAAAAGCCTTGACTCCCTCTCGCACATCCTTGCTCTGGCTCAGGGCCACTGAAAATAGAGCATCCTTCCTTTTGGTGGGGAACTCAAATTAAGTGATTTGTTCAGCAGATGAGAACCCTGCTCATATCGGTCAGAACTTCAAAATGAGTAATTTATTCCCCAGGAGTGGTAGCTGGCACCGCACAAGGCCACCCGAATTCCAATGAACCAGGACTGAATCACCACAAAGGTGTATTTCAATTATTTTGGATATGTCGAGAAACATTAGTCATTGGTCATTCTATGATTGGGTTGACTACTTAACTATTGCCCTTTTGTTTAGGTCAGACAGATCGTAGGGCGCACTGTAGTCTGTTTGGCTCGTACGAATCAGAGTAAAATTTATTGTTTTGGTACATTTTCAATTTAGTCTTGCTCGGTTTCACAGTGCACAAATAAAAATAAATTTGACTTGGCACTGACCTAGTGCGTGCACGAATACCTTCTCCTCCTGTTTATCTCGAACGACTTGGAACGCCATCATCTGCTGAACTGTCGAAAGGTAGACAAGGGCAGAAGAGGGAAAAAAAGGAAGAGGTGGCATCTGAGTGCACCAAGCCTTGTCAAAATGAGCAGCATGTGCCATAAATGCAGTGCATTTATTTGCAACGGACATGCAACAACCACCACGTATTGTCCAACATGTGCATTAGAGCACACAAAATGTAACCGCTATTGATTGACGGATTGTGAACATTGTTGTTGTTAGTAATACCATTATCTTCTTTAATGTGCTCGAAATTCATTTGGTTTCCATGTGTAGTTTTTGTCTTTTTTCCTTTCTTTTTCTCATAAAAAGATTTGAAAGCAAACACCACAGATGTTATTGTAAGGCACTTAAAATGGTTTCAAAATAAATGTCCTTGTTAAACTTTGACACAAAGTAGTCTGTGATAAATAGAAGAATATATTTCAACCTAGTCCTAATAACCTCCATTAACAATGCAGAATCTGGAAGGAAAACGGGTCAGGATTTTGGTATCAGAAGCGTTCTGGTTCCCGTTTGTTGTCCGAGTTATATTGACCAATCACGCTTGAGTAGGCTTTGGTTGAATGCAGGTAAACAGTCCGGTGGAGAGAGAAAAAAAGAGATCTCGTCTGATGATGAATTGGTAACTGGTTACTTATGTAGCAATCATGTCGTACACGTCGTCTCTCAGCTCCAAATCCAGTGTCACATCTCAAGTTGCCAATCAGACTGTAAACAATGAGCAACGCACAGAAAAGGAAGTTTTTTGCCCAGATATCTGCTGGCCACACCGGAACGCCAGAAATACAGTCCCCTTGCCACCAGAAGCTTCTCGGTTGTCATACCTACTGCAGTTCAATCAAGAGAGACCAGTTGAATAAAGTAAGGATAATTGTTTATTGTTAACAGAGGATATGTGATGATAAAGTCTCAGAGTCTTTGGCGCTTGGACTCTACAGGGAGATTTGTAATTGAGGGCCGTCTGACCTAATCAGCAACAAGATAAATCCCCCGTGGAGTCCAGACCTGGTGGTGGTGGAGGCTGATGAGGCTGATAGAATGATGAGTTGATGAAGCTGATGGATCTGCAAAGACTGGGCGGAGATGGGGATGTGGAGGGGTGTGTAACAGCAACATGAATGGACTGAAGGTAGAGAGACAGTCACATTTAAAAGAGACAGCAGCAAAATGATAGGCTAACCATGTAATTGTTTCATTGTGCTTATGGATGGAGGAGACCAGCTGATCTCGACAGCTGGTGTCTGATTGACAGCCCCGAATAATAACAGCAAGTAAATGAGTGAGGATGCGTGAGAAGTGATTGGCAGATGTATGAGAAATAAATATGGGCTGACAAGAGTATGGTCTTCTGACTGAACTTAAGCTATAGCTCCATAACTGATATATATAGACTTTGGATAAAAAGCGTCTGCTAAATGTAATGTAATGTAATGTAGACGGACAACCCTTCACGCCCACATTCACAACTATGGGGCAATTTAGAGTCATCAATTAAGCTGCCTGTCTTTGTACTGTGGGAGAAAGCCAGAGAACCCAGAGACAACCCACGCTGCTATGGGGGTGGGAAATGCCAACTCCAAAAGACAAGGGAGGAAAAGTCAAACCCTTCGTTCCCACCTCAAAGGCCTGGTCAATCGCTGCATGAAGCAGCTGTGATTGTCGAACTTGCTGGACGCAGCCCCTGCTTGCAGACTCTGTTGGACGATAGAACAAGCACTTTGCTTGACGCAAACTGCGGCCTTGACACCTAATCCTTTTGTCTGTCACTAGCATTGGGCTATGACATTGTGGTGATTTTCCCTGACCTTAAATGCAATTACTTTAACGTTTATCCACTTTAAAAACAATCTCCTTCATGGGTACCACTTGGACAAATCAATGGCCTTTTTACACACGATGGCCACGGTGCTCGCTCAGATCCTGCACACGTTTCTGAGTGCTCAGTACTCTTGAATGACATTCAGCCCCGTTGTCTGAAGCCATCTGATGGGGTTTTCAGTGCGGTTAATAGATAATCAATCCTACATGTCTTTAAATGTTCAGTGGCAATGGCTAGTTAAAGACTAACTGCACACTTAGAAGTGTTTTTTTAGCTGGGAACTATATGATATGATTATACTGTGTTGAAACAGATCTGTTCTAGTGTTAATATTGACATTTCTCACCAAGTCAGAATCACAGCACAGCAAGAGACTGTTCACTCCTTTCTGTGGAATTAAGCTATCAGCACATTACAACATCTGGTGAAAAAGTGTTAATGATTATCTGGGGATGGAAATGTGCTTTTTCACGTTGTGACAAGAGCCTGTAAATTAAGCATTAAGTTGTTTCATTTTGTCATTTAGCAACTGGCTAGTTAGCTGGCTAGTCAGCTAGCTATTGCAAGCTTGAAAATTCCACCATGTTTTCATGCAAACAATACACCGGTTACAGAACATGAGCAGAACAGCGGTGCTGGTGTCCAGCCCCTGGGTCCCTGCTTCCCGCCGACTACAGCCGGGAGAAGAGCCGATGGCCGGTCCAGAGATGGAGGCGCTAGGGTTCTTGCTGGCTGAATTCGAGTTGCTACAGCCACGACGATCCGTTTTTGAGGATGGTGCCCACTCTCATCAAAGTAGTCTCTCGGCAAAGTAGTCTCCCAGCGGTGGACAGTAAATTGGGGAAAATGCAGGGTGTAATTCTTGTCTGATTTATGGTCTGATAAACAATAAATTCATCAAATGCAGTGCCCCACGCTACATCACAATTGTTCAAGCTACTGTAGTTGTCATATTTGTTGACGTTGCGTAGTGGTTTACGTAGGGGTGGTTTAATCTCTCAGACCCTTGCCCTTTTTTTTGTTGCATTTTTCTAAATGATGCAATGTGGACTTGGGAGTGAAGTTACACCTAAAATAAAGGTTGTGTACTGATGACATAGTGCCAAACTCTCGCACATCATTCAACAAAGACGATATATCGGATAATAATTTGTCTGATTTCTGACAATAACATTGTAGCAAGCAATTCAGAAAGGTGTTTTAAGGTTTCACATCAAATGATAATGCATGGATGGCTGTCCTAAATTGAGTTGCATGGTGAGAAGTTTAGCATGGCTGCATTGGGATGTCTTTATGCTGGGCAGCAACAATAAGCACAGTCCCATCATGCACAGCAGTCACGATCATAATCGACCAGTGTCATAGTGATTAATAGCTTTTATTCAGGCAATCGAATCCCGCACCTACTCAGATGATTTCTGCATTGCTGGATTAATTTGCTGGGTTCTTCATCCGATGCTGCATCTCTGCTGTCTTGTTATCAGAAACTCACCAGCAGCCTCCGCTGTCACGACGAGGGTTCTCTCACGTCACCTCCCCTGGTCTCTTCAAAGCTGAGCAAACACATGCCATTAGGGCGATCAATACTTCTCCGGGGCACCGGTCTATCATATCATCAGCTCATTTTATGCACTTTAAAAACAAGGAGGAGGTGGGCACAGTGCACAGAGGTGACGTCTCCATTGCAGCCAAGCAAGCAAAATACCACAACAAATTGAGCCTCGATTTTAGTGGCACTTAACAAACATCATTTCCCACCAGTCTGAGAACAGTTGCAGGATTAATACAGGCATCAACCTCTGGTTCTGCCAAGTGAAGCCAATGCGGAAATGTCTCAAAACTTGCATTCGTTCTACTGACCAGCAGGGGGCAGCTCCTCTGGTTGCAAAAAGAAGTCATTTTGTATGGAAGTCTATGAGAAAATTACTCTAATTCTCACTTGATTTATTACCCCATTTATTAAATCATGGCCCATTTAGAGTAAAATAGACCACATCGATGGCCAAAGTGCAAAACCTCCTATCTGCTAAATGATCCAGAAAAAGTGGGGAATAACCCTATCTGCACTTAGTATATTTTGTATTTTTTTGTGTTATGTGTCCTTAACAAATAGCATTCTGCTTTTCACGGGGTTTTTTTGTATTCTCAAAAAAGGGCATTTTTCAGATAGGAGGTTTTGCTCTTCGGCCATCGATATATGCTTTAAGGCGAGTTTAGTGTAATTGACAGGTCGCTGCCTCTACCAGAGCCGTATCCGGCATTATTACATGGCAACGGCCATATTCCAAGATGGCGACGGCGAAATCGTCAAACTCGAGGCTTCATAACAACAGTCCACAAACCAACGGGTGACGTCACGATGACTACGTCCACATGTTATGCACAGTCTATGGGTTTAATCTCATTAGGTCTTCTTCCAAAAGCATGGAAAGAAGTGAACAGAAGTATGAGAAAGGATTAATGTCATACATGTACCCTCACGCTGGACAAATTTTGGAGATAATAATATACCTTGGATGGATAGCAAACTCCAGGAACACGTTTCACTTACAGAAGGAAATATATTGGAAGCTAGTGAAAGAGCTCTCTAGCTATGGGTGTAAACTTCTGGAGTCCGAAGGAAATACGTCATTCTTGGATTCTGTACCTCGCAATTCATGTCCAGTACCATCGCGCAGATATTGTAGAAAGTGGGAGCTGTAATAGTATTGGCATTGGATGTAGGGACGGGGCGATATGTCCTGAAATCTATATTACAGTATTATTGGGGGGTTTTGCGATGACAGTGTGATATCAAGTTTTACTCTATTGGCAATATAAAAGAACATATGTAATGTAAGAAGAAAAAAAGAAAAAAAAAAAACATGTTTATAGGCTCTGAATAAGAATCAAAATGAAGTATGTTTTGGTAGGTGGAGCCTGCTCCCTAATTCAATTAAATTTATTTTGTATAGCCCAAAATCACAAATTACAAATTTGCCTCAGAGGGCTTTTCAATCTGTACACATACGACATCCTCTGTCCCAGGACCTCTCATTGGTTCAGGAAACCCCCCCCCCCCAAAAAAAAACTTTTAACGGGGAGAAAAAGGGAGGAAACCTTCAGGAGAGCAACAGAGGAGGATCCTTCTATCAGGATGGACAGAAGTGTGATAGATGTCATGTGTACAGAATGAACAACATTCAAAGCGTATGACAGAAATGATTCATAAAATGAGAGTAGAGGGCATGATGAAAAAGTTACAACTACCAAAAATAACAGCAGCAGTGGATATAGTACAATAATGATAACTAAAGCTGTAACGATATTAGCAATACTAATTGTAATGCAACTAATAATAAATTAATGTAAATGTAATGTGATTCCTTCACAGTTAGCAGCCTTGGAACAGCCATGTTGTTTTGGGTTGTGAGTGAGATATTTCTCTGTGCAACCTGGATTTCAGCAATGTTCCACATATTTTCTATTTTATTTTTTCTTTCATTTCGTTCATTTCTCTTCACCTCTTTTCACCACAGCAAAAAAAAAAAGGTATTACATTACACCTCAATCCCTCACCACCTCAAAACCTCAGCAAAATCTGACATAACCTTTCACATCATAACCCTCGTGAAGAACGAGTTTGAGAATGTGCTGCGTAGATGCCGTTGGACTGGCACTCTACAATGGACACATGGAACGCGGCTCATCTTGAGATTCGGCATGTGTCTCCCTTTTTTCTAATTTATTTTTTTATAACTCAGCAAAATTAATCTGCGGTGATGCAGAATCATCCGGTATTGACATTCTTGTCTGATTGGGTTGGGATCTCAGGTTTCTATATTTTGCAGGTGTACATAAAGAAAAACTATATTCACAATCCAAAGGGCAAATTGGCATAAAGTCATATTCATGAGGACAGTCCTGAACTGTCCTTCAGACATCTAATGTGCTTTCCTCCAGCCCTTCCTTCAAAATGTCACCTTTGCACACAGGATATCTTGTCATCTAACAGGCTGATTACCTTGAAACTTGCTGAGCACATCCTTGTTTTCAAGAGGTTTTTTACCACTTTTAACTGCATCGTGGCGTTTAATGAGGTCACATGTCACCCCCACTTTTCTTTGTGTTCCGTCCAACTCTTCTGAATGGCACAGTGTAATTAAAGTTTAAGCCTCTTGGGGCTGCTAGCAAGTTTCCTATAGTACGCCAGCACCTAAATGAGCTCTACAGCTGTGCATAAGCCACCGTGCATGAAGCACATCCAAACGTATTGTTTCACATCGCAGTCGCGTCTAGGGGGAACATCAGGACCACTTTTATCTGCCACTGATCAGAGGCGCCACTGTCACGAAGAGGCGGCAGCAGATGGCACCGGCTAATGCCTGTGACTCTCTCCTCTGCTCCCGTTCCATTTATTTGCTCTGTGCGGTAAACAATGATTGGTGTCTGGCTGCCCTGTGTGAGGCAAATCAGCTCTCATCTGCTGTGATGAAAAGTGACATGAATAGATTTGGTCTGAAAGGTTTCCTTTCCCGTGATTAAGAGCCTCACAGGACGCAGCCAGAATCCTGATTTCGAACACATTTGCTTTCCATATGCAAACCAGCCGCGAAACAAACTCATCAATATCGCATCAGCTTTCATTTCGCTTAATGGCCAGCCATTAACAAAACCAATCGTCTCCCTCCTGGCTCCCCCTCGCCGTGTTCCTTTTGAGCTATCAGAGCACATGGAATCATAATGCGCGTGCACACGCGCCAGCGCGCACGTGACGACTCTACTTTACCAGGCGGCTCTGTATTTGTTGTGGCACCAGATGGCAGAGATTGTTACCAGCACTTACTCCCGGGCGAGGATCACGAATAACTTTATTGCACATGTCTCGGAGTCTGGTTCAATACATCTCGATGCATTTTCAATAACGTCGCGCCTCGGATATTGTGCCGTGTGCAGCCACGCAAAGGGGGCCCGTCATGAATAAATGCATGTTTTAACGCAATCTTAAAGACATGACAGTGATGCTCCTGATGGAGGGTCAGCACTGTCACAGGATTGCTCTGTTCTCAATGTGCTCATCTCTTCGCTCTCTCTCTAGTGTTGGGGGAAAGGAAAAGAGATTGCTGTGGATGAAGAGTTGCTGATTGCTTTATCAGTATAGTTAGGTTTTTTTTTACCGCCGATTTTATTGCTTTTTTTTTTTTTTGTGCCTTTATTGGACATTTAACGGTACGAGTGACAGGAAATATCCACAGCTTGAAACATCCTGTCCGTCCACAAAGCAGAGGAAGAGTTACAGTGGCTGAGCGTCAAATGCATCTGGAAGCCCCGCTACCATAAATCAGAGAGGGGAAAGATGACACATTTTCACTCCCTTTTGAAAATGAAAAATGAAACTGTAGGAAAGCAAACCAGATACTGAGTTTTATTACTTAATCCAATTGTGCCACTGTCATATGGGTCCTCTTGGTATACAGTAAACCTAAAAATCATATTTATTTTTTAGTTAATATGCTAAACCAAATATGCTTTTCAGATGAACAAGTGAACGGTTATAAAGAAGGCGTCGGCTGAAGTCTTTTTGCATTGAAGCAAGAGGCCAAAACGTTAACGAACTGCTCGTGTTGGTGAATTTCTAATGAAAAAAATGAAGAAATCATGAAATGTTCACATCCCTCAAATTAGGGCTGAAACGATTCCTCCGAAAGTTTTAGTAACTCGATAACCAAACATCATGCATCAAGGCTTAGTTTACCGTACTTTTGTCACATGGCTTACAGACCTAAAGGCAGGGTCAGTAGTCTTGAAAAACCAACAAGAATGTGCAAGATTTTCAAACTGATCCAACCGAAAACACCGAGCTCAGTGTTGCCAACTCTTTTCGAATAAAAGTAGATAGCAGCGCTATCTACTTTTATTTATGTATATATATATATATAAACATATATATATATACATAAATATATATACACAAATATATATAAATAAACAAACATATACATATATAAACATAAATCTACATATATAAACATACATATTTATAAATAAACAAACATACATATGTATATATATATAAATATATATATATATACATATATATATATACACATATATATACAAATATATATATATGTATATATACACATATATATGTATATATATACACATATACATATATATACACACATATATATATATATATATACACATACATATATATACACATATATACACATATATATACACGTGTGTATATATATATATATATATATATATATATATATATATATATATACGTATATATATATATATGTGTGTATATATCATCGAGATGTGTATATATATTGAAGAAGTTTTAAGACACTTCCTCATTGACTTCACTCGGCAGAACTTGCCTGTGGAAGACTCTGGTGACAAGAAACTAATGCACGGGCTGAATATCCACAGGCAGGTGAGTTGGTAGTCCATCCAATCATTACATTCGGACTTACAGTCCACAGATACCAGATTTTTTTTTCTTTTCTTTTTTGCCACAAAAATATCCAAAAAGTTTTTGAATTAGATTACCAACCCTGCATTTAAGTGACGGCAGTAAAAGTGTCATTATTTTAACACCAAACCATAATCTTTCCTTAGCCAAACTACGTGCTCCTGTTTGTTTTAATTCATGACTTTAATTTTCACTTTCCCAACGCGGGAGGCACAGTTTGACCCGTGTTTAGCAATAGCATGGTAGTGATAACCGTTCATAACACTCACTCATTCCGCTGATAACATTCTAAATGGGTGGGTTAAGCTGGATCAGAACCTGCGTTCCTCCCATAGACTGTATAATAAAAGTGGACGTAGTCATCGTGCCGTCACCCATTGGTTTGACTGCCGCTATGAAGCCTCGAGTTCGGAATACGGCCGCCAACATCTTGGCTTTTTTGCAACCAATAAACAGAAGTTACCATATTTGGAATGCGGAGGAGTCACGTAGAGACGCCACCATACAGCTCTGGTAGCGGCAACGACCTGTCAATCACAGTAAGCCCGCCCTAAAGCATATCCTGCTTTATGGTCTATTTGACTCTAAATGGACCATAATTTACTAAATGAACATCATGCTGTATTGAAGAAGACTTGAAACTAGAGATTAAGACCAAAAACTAAGGTAAGGTAATAAATCAAGTGAGAAGTAATCATTTTCTCATAGAATTCCATACAATCTGACTTCTTTTTGCAACCAGAGGAGTCGCCCCCTGCTGGTCAGTAGAGATAATGCAAATTTTAAGACACTTCCGCACCGGCTTCGCTCGGAAGAACCGAAGGTTGCCGCCTGGTTCCTCCACATCGGAGCCACCTCACAAAACTCCTTCCACTAGGCCACTTAATGAGACTCGTTGGCAAGGTTCAAGGAGAGAGAGTTTATATCACTTAAAGCTTTATGACCGCAGTATTTGTCAAGAATCATATTGTGGCAGCGTTCGTTTTTGTGTTCATTATCTCAAAAGTGTTGTGGAACAACATGCACGAGGTTATGAGGTGTGAGCAGCCAACATGATCCACTCTCAGCGAGTGTGCTCTTATCCAAAGCGTTTACTGCACCACTCACAGTATGGCTGAGTTAGATGACGGCTCTGCTCCCTAGGATGCTCAGATCTCTGCAGGGCTGACAAATTCAGATTCTGTGCACACAAGCCTGGGAGATGAATAGTACTATGCCTGTGCACTGGATTCCATTATATTGCACTGTATTGCAATGAATTTATATCATTTTGTATCTCTGGTTGCAAAACAATGAATATTCTCACTGTATGATGCGAAATAATGGAAAAACAAACAACAAAGAAAATAACCACATAGCTGACTCAACGCATTTCCTCGGCCGGGCTCAGAGAAAGCTGAACATTATGGGCTTCCAAATGCCTCACATTTATTACAGGGGGCTGTTTTTGGATTGCAGAAGTGTTTCTGTACATACTCTAGGTTTACTATCTAACAGAGTACAAGTTCTGATGAGGGAAGAGGCGATGGTGGTAGTGGTGATTAAAGGTCTTAAAGCAGAGGTCAGGTCATCGCCATCTTGGCACCGGAGATTGACGCTCCTTTTTCCCTCATCGTGGTACATTTGCTGGGGCCACATGACTTTACCAACCGTAGTTACCTTGACCTTAACAGAAAAAAACAAGCCTAGAGGCAATTTAGAGTGGTACTGGTACTAAGTAAGTTGTTTAATTTCATTTAAACAGTTTTATTAACAGTTCATGGATAAGCTAACAACAGCGCTCATAGATTTGATGGTTGCTAAGCAACATAAAAAAAATAAATGCTCTTATCGGGCAACAAATCGGGCAGTGCTACCCTGCGAATCAAGCTCTTTCTAATCAGGCCCTGAAGCAGCAGAGAGTCGTGTCCAGATGGTAACACTCGATTTTCCGATGGTTGAGGTCAGGCATTGGCCCCTGAAATGGTTACAGTAGGAAAGGTCACCGGGCAGCGAGACTTGCGAGAGTTTTGTGCAAATGTTTTTCAAAATTCTCACACGTTAGTCCTATGGTCTAGGACAGTCCAAAAATATTAAATCTACAGAGATGTTATAGAGGACACTGGGATCACCATGGTGAATGTTCTGTTTCACGACTGAGAACACTACAATAGAATAAAGCTATAATAAAGGGTATAACAAATAAAACAAACTAAATCAGTCTCCCATTCGCCGTTGTTAAGTATTATCCAAGAAGTCCTTCGTCTCTCCGGAACTTTTCTCAGAATACAATACCGTCTATGGAGCAGCTCCACACTTAATACTTGATGATATCACAAGTTTGAGACTTCCTTCTCTGGTTTCTGGCCGTGAGAGAGAGATAGTCTCTTATTAATTCCTTATTTAAACTTTCCTCTGCCATAGAAATAACATATTGGAATTCTTAATTAAGGTGGTGTTCCCCTTTAAGTGAGTAGTGTCCAAAAATGTGTTTTTTGACACCACCCCCCATTCATTTAAAAGGCTTTTAAATGAATGGGTCCACATTTCGTTTCTCTCATGCACAAGCACACAGGTGATGCAGTCCAACTTCCTGCCAATGGTTTTCACACTATCCCACTGATCTACAGTTAGTGGCAATATAATGAACTATATAATAATAAACTTTATTTATGAAGCGCTTTTTACATGGTTAAACAAGGATTAAAAAACATTTCAAAGAGTTCAAGCATCAAAACAATTGGAAATATAACCGCAAGAATTAAGAAAAAGGTTCTTTTTTTTTTTGATAAGTGATTTAATAGATCACTGATTCTGCAAGCCTCAGCCCCTCAGGCAGGGAGTTCCCTAGATGAGGGGCTTTGACCACATATTTCCAGTCATCTTTATATGTGTATATGCCAAGAAGTTAGGGGTGTCCCTGACTTCAGAATTATAACATAGTCAAATCTGATTAGTCAAGTCTTGCCTATCGTCGAATGATTGTTGAATCACAACTTTAACATTTGTCTCTGTTTCCCCCCACACCAAATAAAAAGGGCTGAAACACCCAATTGAACAATGTGACTCCTTCACTCTGCAGATGGAACTCACAGCGATCCACAGACAACATGGAGGGACAGTCAACAGCTGTTTCTACACGCCTCGTTCATAAATTAAAAATGCATTTATTGCTCCGATAGTGCTGCGTTCTTATGAGTGCTCTGATTAATGAATGAATTCCTTGATTTTGAAACGGCAGCCTTATGTTGTTGTTATTTAGCCTGTCTGAGGCAATACGAGGGCATTTATTCACACACGCTAAGGAGTACTGATTGAAAGCACACAGTTATTAACACTATAATTTGTAGGCTGATAATGGGGTATTTTCATGATTTTCGGGGAGAAACCAAGCAATTTGGAACGATCTTTTTTTCATCACCACAATTGTTCGCCACTGCGACGATTCAATGTTTTGATCGGGAAGGAATTATTTCCTTGTGACAAATTGAAAAGATAAAAGAAAAGAAAATAATAATAACAGCACAGTGCTGAACATCAGTGACCCCAGTTCTCCTTTTGGGTTTGGAGTGCAAAGTGACCACTACATGCAATCCTTCGTAGTTCTTTCCACGGGGTCGTATGGAACCAACGCTTGCCATTTCATTCGGACCGGGAGATGAAGACCGCTGTCCCGACCCAGTCTTTGGGAACGACTGCTCTCGAACATTAATATGGAAATTACTTGAAATGCCCAACCCTAATAAGCACGAGTTATCTTTTGAATTCTGCGCCGCTTTGCATCCAACCCCTCGGTCATCAGTCCCCCCCCCACCACCTAGCCACACGCAAAAAAAACATGTGATGTTTTGTTGAGCTACAACGTGACAGCAGGATGTTGTTTTAGTCAAGTTTTTGTCGCCGTGGTAACCCTTTCATCAGCGCTGCACATCAAACGCACAAACGGCGTGTCGCACGTGGCACTGCCGCACATCGGCCACATTATGTTGATTTCAAAGACAGAAGAAGAAGAAAGAAAAAAGCACGAGGGTGCCACGATCACAGACATTTTGTGTTTTTGACTTTTTTTTCGACGGCCCCCGCACAAAACTGAAAGACATTCAGGCATATCATTTTCTCCGTCATATAATTTCTGTTTTTTTTCCGCCGTTGAAGAGGCCAGCCGCTGCTGAGGCACCTGAAGTAGGAATTATCCCATCAGCAGCTGTCAGATGCACCGCCCACATCTCCCCGGGATACCTGGGGAGGGACGGCCTCCTCCGCGGAGCCTGACGCCGCAGAGACCTGTCAGTCAGCCGGACTCTGCTGCTGCTGCTGCTGCTGCTGCTGTTGCTGCTGTTGCTGCTGCTGCTGCTGCTGCTGCTGCTGCTGCTGCTGCTGCTGCTGTTGCTGCTGCTGCTGCTGCTGTTGCTGCTGCTGCTGCTGTTGCTGCTGCTGCTGCTGCTGCTGCTGCTGCTGCTGTTGCTGTTGCTGCTGCTGCTGTTGCTGCTGCTGCGGCCTACACATGAAACTTTGAGCCTGAAAACTCAATGAGGGGAGGAGGAAATGATGACAAGCATTAGGGGTGCATTGTCTTAGTTTCTCTTTTGTTCTTTACACCCTCTGATATTACGTTTTTTGGCTGATTCAAGGAACAAACCTCGAAGATGCTTTGTTGAGGCTCAGACAGGAGTCGACTTGCATTGCTAAACACAAATTTAGGAAAATTATAGGAGGTAATCTGCAGATTTAAGACTATTATGGATCATTGCAAACAAAAGAGGATTGTAACTGGGTGTGATTTCATCCTTCGTCTTATCGTCACCCTGTGAAAAAAAAAATCTGTCTTTTCTCAGACAACACTGCAATCTCAACACTTCCGTCTGGTTTTGTCCAGGCACGTCAGGGAGAGAAAGGCAAAGCCAGGAAAATAACCTGTCCATTATATGACAGCAATGTGAGCAAAGTAATAAGAAAATGTTCTGGAGCCTTTAAACTAGCTGCTATAACAAAAAACAATAAAAAATCGGTTTTCTGCTGATACGACTCAATCCTCGATTGGCAATCGATATTGGTTGTGGGGAAAAAAATGTGATCGGGGCACGTCCAAAATTTATATTTGCTCCTTTTTTCTCTGCTGATCAGATATGTGACTCACAACCATGACACGATCCATATCGCAATTCTCACCACGAATGAAACTACTAAGTTCAGGAAACAAAGCTCAGGAAACATAAATCCACACATCCCAGCGGGCCGGTCGAGACGTTGGCAGTTTGAGCCGCCCATTACACAAAAACGAGAGAGAGAGAGAGAGAGAGAGAGAGAGAGACCCACTTTGATTGTGCAATGCCAACAAAATGAGAGCCTGAGCAGAAAGGTGGAGTGTCCTTTATGACTGCAGCAAGGTGGGGTGTTGAGGTAACAACGATCTTCCCCTGACCGGAACCACATCATATAGATTATATATACGCTATAGTTGCAATGTACAGATACTGTGGAAATAGATAAGTTAATGGTTGCCACGTTTTTATTTTTCAATTACAAAACTTTCTCTCACTGCTTAAATTCTTACAAATAAATAAGACAGACATCATGAAATATTATTCCTTGCTCATCACGCAAGGAGTAGGAAAATACCAATTCTGACACTACTTCTCGCCATTATTTGGAGCAAAAGAATTGCAGAATGAAGTAAGCAAAATACCAAGAATCAGAATGTACCAATAACATAATACAATGAAGGATTTTCTTTTTTTATTCTGATGAAATAAAATAATCCTTTAGTTAGTCCCACAGAGGGAGAAATTTGCAGGATTACAGCAGCATAGTGGACAGTGCAAACAAACAAACAAACAAGAGACATGGGGAGAAAAACAGATCAAAACAAGTAATAAATACGTAATCACACAGTAACGGTATAATAAATAAGTAAAGATTCGATATAGTCCGACTGATTTTTTGTTAATAATGCACAGTGGATTAAACAAATAATTTATATTGTACATTAATGAATAAATGATGAGGAATTGTCTGTTTTTGGTGTGTGTGGTCTACTGGGAGCGGGGTTGGTTGTGCAGCCTGACAGCGGCAGGAAGGAAGGAGCTGCACAGTGCTGTGAAGAGTGTCCTGCATGGACTAGATCCACTTCCACTGGATCTAGTGGGCATCCCAGGACACAGCCGGCCTTCTGATGCAATTACTAATTGAGCCTACCTACCTATCATCGTATAAAAGTTTCTGTGAGGAACTAGTTATCATACGGTCTCAATTTAATGAAGCTATAGCATAAATTCAGTCAGAAGACCATACTCTTGCAAGGCCGTCATTTATTTCTCATACGTCTGCCAATCACTTCTGACTCACGCTCACTCATTATGTACTTGCTGTCATTTCTCAGGGCGTTCAATCATGACATCAGCTGGTCTCCTCCATCCAATAAGAACAACGAAACAATTGCATGGTTAGCCTATCATCTTGCTGCTGTCTCTTTTAAATGTGACTGTCTCTCTACCTTCAGTCCATTCATGTTGCTGTTACGCACCCCTCCACCTCCCCATCTCCGCCCAGTCTCCTCAGATCAATCAGCTTCATCAACTCATCATTCTATCAGCCTCATCAGCCTCCACCACCACCAGGTCTGGACTCCACGGGGGATCTATCTTGTTGCTGATCGGGGCAGACGGCCCTCAATTACAAATCTCCCTGTAGAGTCCAAGAGCCAAAAGACTCTGTCAAGACTTCATCATCACATATCATCTGTTAATAATAAACAATTATCTTTTCTTTATCCGACTGGTCTCTCCTGATTGAAATACTGATGCCTCTATGTGACCTACATAAATAAATTAGACCATCAGCGAGGAGATTGGCTATTAATAAATAGTTATTCTTAATGATAAGTCATCAGTGCCAATGCAGGCAGATTCTGAATGAAATCAGATGAAATTGTGACTGTACCCTACTGCAGTTAAATGAGAGGTTTTTCTAGGTAAGCTGGTGATAATATGACCGCTGTCATCCACAGGGAGCACCCAAAATCAACACAAAATGAAAGTTACTTGTAGAGGCTTTAAAGTAAAGTAACTTGAATGCTTCCCATTGCATTTAGAATACAAAAAAACTATTAATAAAAAATTGAAAAAACAATAAGACAGCTTGAAGTGAATTTACCTACTAATTTTAATGTCAGTGTTTTTTTAAGCAATATTGATATTTGAGAATGCGCTGTACAGTTTCCACCAACAGGAAGTGCGCATGAGAAAGTAAGCGACAATCCCTGGTTTTAAATAGGGAAGCCAATACTACAATTCTACTGGCCATCAGGGGGCAACTCCTCTTATACATTAATTGTATAGAAGTCTATGAGAAAATGACCCTACTTCTCTCGATTTATTACCTCAGTAAACATTGTAAACATGAGTTTATGGTCTCAATCTCTAGTTTCAAGTCAAAGTCAAAGTTAGCTTTATTGTCAATTTCTCGACATGTACCAAACATACAGAGGAATTGAAAAAACTTTTCTCTCTTGTCCAACGGTGAAGAAGCGCATAACAGATAATAAAGTGCATGCAGATAATAAAGTGGCAATAGATAAAAAAAAACACATTTCTAAAGACTAAAATACAGACGTTTTTGACGATCTTTCTATATTAGCAGAAGTCAGACAAATGATCCTTCCAGCTGTGTTCACTATGCGCTGCAGGGCTCTTCTGTTATAGTCAGTGCAGCTTCCGCCCCACACAGTGATGCAGTTTGTCAGGATGTTCTCAATGGTGCCTCGGTAAAATGTGCACATGATGGGTGGGGTGGGGGTGGGGGGGGGTTCTCGCTTTCTTGAGTTTGCGGAGGAAGTAGAGGCGCCTCTGGGCTTTCTTCGCCAGTGATGTTGTGTTGGTTGTCCACGAGAGGTCCTCACTGATGTGCACCCACAGGATTTTGGTGGTGCTCACTCTCTCTATATCAGCACCATTGATGGTCAGTGGTGGGTGTTGAGTGTGGCCTCTCCGGAAGTCAACAACAATCTCCTTGGGCTTGCTGAAGTCTTCTTCAATACAGCATGATGTTCATTTAGTAAATTATGGTCCAGTTTAGAGCTAAATAGACCATAAAGCAGGGTATAAGGAAGTAACTACCTTGTGACCACGGCGTTGTCCGGACTGGTGCTTGTCCGTGTTTTGGTATTTAACCCTTTCACATTGCTTTTTCATGAAAGTGTAAAGTTTCTGTTGCCTAACAACGTCTTACTCAGCTTTCAGTTGTACTTAGCTCCGCCCTCTCGTATCACTTTGGGTAAAAAGCCAAGATGGCGACGGCCAGAACAGCAAACTCAAGGCTCCAAAACCTTCATGGTCCACTATACACTATACACTGGTTTCAAGAAGATGACGTTTTACCGGCAGCAGAGGTAACATGTAGGCAGACGTTAGTGTGGGAATAGATGCTGGTTGGTTTTGTTAAATACATGAATAAAATGTTCCATGTTCACCTGTATCTCTGGAAACATAACCTTGAGCATTTAAATAGAATAGTGCCTTAAGTCTGCTATTCATAATTCACACATATTTTCACAGCTGGAAGGCATATTTAGCTGTTACCTTTTTTGTGCTTTACATTCAAAATAATGGCGCAATTTCGACAGTGTGAAAGCATTTTTTCACCAACGTTTAAAACCATTATAGGAGACTCGAGTCATGAAAATTGTAATCCCTCTAATAGTCCCCATTTCTACTAAATGTATCGGTAATCTGATTACGTCTATTTTATGGGCTGTGGACTTTGTAATGAACCAGAGACAAGGGTTTTATTGCCTCAAAAGAAAAGCAAGACTTGATGAAATGGAAGATATTGTAATTGTAACATAATCCAGGGTTTTGAAGAATTCTCTTTCTGCCTGGTGATACTGTTTGAAAAATCTAGATCGTGGTTAACATTAGGGGTTGCCATCATGGTAAAATAACTCAATGTTGTTGGAAGATTTTATTGTTTTAGTGGCATGCTAAATACTCCATTTGACCATCCAATTAAATAACAGGGTTTTGGGCCTCTCTCGGCCTCTTTTGGAACTCTGTTGTTTCATAGTTTAAAAACTCATGGAGGCATCCTTTGTCAGAGCTTTTCATTAGACAATATTGCTACTAATTAGCATTCATATCACTCATCGCCTGCCTTTGTATTCGGTATTTATTCACTTCAAAGTCCTTTTTCATGTAGTGTTCCTAATATTTTATTCACCCTCTGTGGTGTTCTCTCTCGTTTGCTCCATATCTGCTCATCTCTTTTGCATCTGTGTGTGTGTGTGTGTGTGTGCGTGTGCGTGTGTGTGTGTGTACGCAGGCCCATCACCATCGCACCGGAGTGAAACTGACATGATCGCATTTATGGTCCTCACCTAACTACATCACGTCCCGCCCACAAGAGAAACACTGCTAATGGAGTCTTCTAGCAAGGCGAAGGGGGAGCGGAAGTGGTGGGCTGTAGCCAGCCATGGGAGGGATGGATGCATAAATAAAGAAAAACATATATAAAGAAGTGAAAACAACAGTCGAAGGCACAGTTGACACAATGGTTCTAGTGAAGCTGAATTGATTTCTAAAAAATAAAAATAAAAACTAAGGGTCAGAGGGGAACAACGGTAGTAAACACTGCTTTTGGAACAATAATTTAAAAACCCCACAAGCTGTCCTCTGCAGCAGTTTGAGCATGTGTTGATGAATACAGAGGCTGTTTGGGAAAGCAGACGTACCAAAACAGATCTATATCTGGTCAAATATCCCAGACGTTTGGAAGGCTGGCCAGGTTATCCCGCAACACAAAGGTAGTGATCCCACCTTAGAGGACCTGATGGATTTACAGCTGTTGCCATTTCCAGCGATAAATAAATGTGATGAATAAAGATTGTAATAAATGATGCTGTTGATGCCATAGACGATAAAAATAATTGTGTTGGAGTTCTTATTGACCGGGATCAGGAAAATAGCCTTTTTAGGTAAAACTAGAAAAGTGCAGATCTCTTGCACATCCTAAAAACAGATACCCTCTCTCTGCACCAAATGGTATCATCTGAATTTCTCCTTCGTTCTTTTAGAAAATATGCTCATTTTAGTCTATTACATAAAGAAATGCAATGTGATTAAATTAATGGTTGTTGGTTATGTATTAGCTGTATGATTTCATTGCTCCCAGGCACGCTCAGTCCTCCCTCAGCTCCACTGGCTCCCACATAACCTGGAAAATTTAATTTATGTAGTCTGCTTTTGATATAGTTCAGCTTTTCTTTATTAAACAAAAGCATGTGTGAAATGCAGAGAACAAAAAAAAAACATGTATTTTTAACTGAAGATGATCTGCCCAGTGTTTGTGAAATGTTGTTATTATTTGGTAATCTGGCAGCAATACTTTGTTTTCCAATTTCAAGTTAATGAGTCAAATTCCAAAGCATTTTCTATCGTTGCTCCAAGACTATGGAAGCCCTCACTATCGGATCTATCACCGCTTTTAAATTCCGGCTTAACACCCACTTATTAACAGCTGAGCCCCTTTAATTAATAATATGACAATGATTGATTTACTTTTGTATGTTACAGTGGGCAGACTGTCAGACCCTACAGCAGTTAAATGAGAGGTTTTCTAAAGGGAATCTGGTGCAGTGAAACAGTACCGCTGTCGTCCACAGGGACCGCCAAAATCAGGACAAAATGAAAGTTCCTGGTAGAGGCTTTAAAGTAAAGTAACTTAAATACTTCCCATTGCTTTTGGATTACTTCAATTCCAAATTTGGAAATAAAGAAAAGAGAAAATAAATATCAATAAGACAGCTTTAATTGAACTTACTTACTGAATTAAATGTTTGTTTAGGCTGCAGTGTTATTTTAACACAATATTGATGTTTGGGAATGCGCCGTGCAGTTTCCACCACCAGGTAGTGTGTGTGTGTGTGTGTGTGTGTGTGTGTGTGTGTGTGTGTGTGTGTGTGTGTGTGGGCGTGCGCGAGAGATAAGCAAGATAAAAAAGTTGAAGAAGAGGAACTGTACTTCATCTATCTCTGTTACCTGCTGTATGAAGTAAGCGACAATCACTGAATTTAAATGGCAATGGATAAAAGGCTGTGTTTTAAGACTAAGACCAATGTGAAACACCTGACAGGCTCTTGGTTACGGTGAAATAGTATCTGCCTCCGCATCTACCTCAAACCCTCTCTGTGTGTCCCAGTGTATATATTCCTCACTCACCATGCTCTCCTTGTGTATAAAGGTAAGATGGTGTGAGAAACAGAAGGGTAAGCTGCATTATTTATCTGCGAGGCTCTCCTGTGTCGCAGCCAGCAAGAGAAACAGCCGACTGCTCCTTTACTGCTCAGCGGAGTAATGCTGACACCTGTGAGGGAGCGGGTGTGGCCCAGCAGAGGGGAGGGGGATAATTGCTGACACCCGGAGAGAGAAGCATTGTGGGGAGGAGGCATAAGCTAGTTAATATGGGCCACACTATGCACACTGTGACAGGCCTTAGTGCACACTAGTTACCAGTTATTAAGTGCGCACACACACACACACCAACGTCTCATCACATGATCAAATGAGATTTGACATCGGACAATACCAGCATACATATTACCCGACAATCATTGCAAAAAAAATACCTCACAAAGAAGCAATTATTAATTTTATTTAGTTTGTTTGTTTATTTATGGTGTATGTAGAGTAAGTATATCATTTTGTTATCGTTACTGACTATTGCACCATAAAAGGAAAGTAAGCGTGATGGAGATGAGTTTGCCTCATCGGGGGTTTCCAGAAAATGGCACCGAAGTCAGTTCAATGTGAGCTCCTCTTTGAATTTTAAGTCACATATACGTTACGTAACAGGCGTACTTATCTTAACACAAACCAAGTTTTGTTGCCTTAACCTAACGGCCACAGTTTTGCAACGTTAGCCACATGTTACAGTGTTAACCACAACCGTTTCAAAACATTAGACTTGTTACAATGCTCACCGGCACTGATTAAACACACCCATTGTCAACGTTAACCACGTGTTACAGCGTTAACCACGTTTTACAGCGTTAAACACGTGTTACAGCGTTAAACACGTGTTACAACGTTAACCACGTGTTACAGCGTTAACCACGTGTTACAGCGTTAACCACGTGTTACAGCGTTAACCACGTGTTACAGCGTTAACCACGTGTTACAGCGTTAACCACGTGTTACAGCGTTAAACACGTGTTACGTTAAACACGTGTTACAGCGTTAACCACGTTTTGTTAAACACGTGTTACAACATTAAACACGTGTTACAGCGTTAACCACGTTTTACAGCGTTAAACACGTGTTACAGCGTTAAACACGTGTTACAACGTTAAACCGTGTTACAGCGTTAAACACGTGTTACAGCGTTACATTTCGTTAAACAGTGTTGCGTTAAGCCGTTTGCGTAACCACGTGTTAGCGTTAAACGTGTTACAACGTTAAACACGTGTTACAGCGTTAACCACGTTTTACAGCGTTAACCACGTGTTACAGCGTTAACCACGTGTTACAGCGTTAACCACGTTTTCGGTTACAGCGTTAACACGTGTTACAGCGTTAAACACGTGTTACAGCGTTAACCACGTGTTACAGCGTTAAACACGTGTTACAACGTTAAACACGTGTTACAGCGTTAAACACGTGTTACAGCGTTAACCACGTGTTACAGCGTTAAACACGTGTTACAGCGTTAACCACGTGTTACAGCGTTAACCACGTTTTACAGCGTTAACCACGTGTTACAGCGTTAACCACGTGTTACAGCGTTAACCACGTGTTACAGCGTTAACCACGTGTTACAGCGTTAACCACGTGTTACAGCGTTAACCTGGTTGTGTTTTCTTACCTTTTTGCTCCTGTGATGTTACCTGGAGATTATTGGATCCTCTTACAGAATTGGTGACGCTCTCTTCTAATGCTGGACACTGCCCGCGGTTAAATCCATCAACTACCAACCAATATATGGTATTTTTCTCATCACCCATCTAATAAGAAAATAAACCCCACTTTGCACTCTCCCCCTCAAAAAACAGAAACATTTTAAGATTAGATTGATTTTTTTTTTTTTGTCCTGAATTTTCTTTTGTTGTTAAATGTTTGGAAGAGAATGAAATAAGATCTGCTTGAAATTACATTGGATGTGATTATTCTAACAAGGTTTTTCCTTAGTATTATCTTCACAACCTATCTTACACGGCGAAGTTCAGTCTAAACTGCAGTCGTGGATGTCTGGTACCCAATTAACTTAGTACCTGAAGGCCTTAAATTACACCAGAAAAATCATCAAAAAGCACACGTTGGTCTTAATGAGACTAAAGGTTTAACTACCTTGCAAAGCACATGTACCAAAAATGTCATCTTTCACAATTAGTGTCTGGGAAAACGAGTGGAAATATGATATAGACGAGTGGCTGTCATATTTAAAGGCCACATATCCAAAGGCCAGAGTAGAAGGGAGCGTTCTTAATGATCCAGATGTTGTTTGACATGAGATCACACAGGGGAACACACACACACACACAAATAGACCTACATTAGAGTTTCCTGGATGCACTTGCAGGGCCTCATGTCCTCACCACAACAGTGTTTTATCTTGTCAGGATGCATCTCCTCTAGCTGCTGAATATAGTTTCTCAGTTATAGGTGCTGACAAAGACTGCAGAGGAAAGCCGGGTCTGCGGTTTGTTTGTGTGTGCAAGTGTGTGTTTGTGTGCACACATGCCGAGTTGAATGAAATTCATCGCAGCTCGCGCTGCCGCTCCCACCAGTCTCAGAGTACACTCCTAAAGTGAACATCTGCTACGATATAAAGCTGCGTGGCAAGAGGGAAATCCTGCAGACGTGTGTGTGTGTGTGTGTGTGTGTGTGTGTGTGTGTGTGTGTTGTTGCTGTTGCAAGGCTCCCAAAGAGACGGTGTCCTTCAGAGCTGGTGAAGATTTCTCAACCTGACAGGTTGTCCTGCCTGGAGGGTCATCCTTAAACTTTTCAGGAGGTCTTCAAAGTGCTGAGGTTGTCCTCATGTAGTCCCTCTGTACACACACACACACGCGCACACACGCGCACACATGCACACACACACACACACACACACACACACACACTCGTGTAGGACAGCTAGAACTGGAAACAAAGCTGTGGAACTTTTTTTTCTGAATGGGGAATGTCCTCGTGTCCTGAGTCACTTAATGACTCATACATGGGCTCATCCGTTCTTAGATCAAGAGTTCAGATCAGTTTTGGGGGTAATTTGAGCACTCGCACTGCATTAAGGGTCATCCAAGAGATGTGCATTAAAAGAGATAGTCCCAACAAATCCTTATACTGCCATCCATCCATCCATCCATCCCACAAGTCCTTATACTGCCATCCATCCATCCATCCATCCTATACTAACTTATATGTGAGGGATCATGGGGGATAGAGCATATCCCAACTAACATTAGGAGAAAGATGTGGTGCCAGGCTTTCACGAATAGATAGATAACAGTTCACACTCGCATTAGCACCTGCCACAGACTGCACAGTTAACGTAGTCACCGTGATGGCACTAAATGTTTTGTGGATTACGGTTTTGCCATCTTTTTTTTTGCAACCATAGGTGACACAGGAGGTTGGAGCTTTGTCCAACCGAAACAATGACCAAGACATTTTTAGGTGAGCAAAATGTTATATTTAACTTTCATAAACTGAAAACACACTGAAAGGGTTAAAGTTCTGAGACGAAAACACGGACAACTCCCAGATTGAACACTGCCGGCGTTACGAGATGTCAATCACAAGGTAGCCATGCCCTAAAGCATATTCTGCTTTATGGTCTATTTGACTCTAAATGGACCATAATTTACGAAATGAACATCATGCTGTATTGAAGAAGACTTGAAACTAGAGATTGAGACCATAAACTAATGTTTAAAATGTTTACTGAGAGAACAAATCAAGTTAGAAGTAGAGTAATTTTCTCATAGACTTCTATATAATCAAACTTATCTTTGCAAACAGAGAATTGCCCCCTGATGTCCATTAGAAAGAATGCAGGTTTGAGGCACTTCTGCATTGGCTTCACTTTTCAGACAATTAAACACAATGAAAAGTTGTGAAACTAGCCAGTCAGCCTTGTATCCTAAAAAATAACCTTTCCATACAACAAAACTGCGTTGTAAATTTCGTTTTGACTGAAACATATTTTCTCCTGGATTACTTTTTTTTTGTGGACGTATCACAATGACGTTTCTCATCATAGTCCGCCGAAGTGGAGGTCCGCATATATACATATATATATATATATATATATATATACATATATATATATATATATATATATATATTGAGAATACAGTTTAGTTGTATGGGAACGCAATTCTGCAGGAGACAGGGTTGAACCTGTATGTCTTTTGACACCTGAGCACCCGGAGGACTGAGCACCCCAGTACAGGCTTGGGGAGAACATACAAACCCCACACAGGGGTCTGAACCCAGAACCGTCTACCAACCAATTCTCCTCCATCCAAAACGACCCATATGACCGTTATCGTGATGATTTAAGACCATTACCTGACTAGTTTTCCTGCCTCCATGGATTATAGTTTCAGGTTGTGTTTCACTTCTGTCCACACCCAGCATCACTGATGCCATCCGTAAACACACTCGATGGCGTTGTCATGGTGTCCTGTGTACTGCTACATATTTTTTTCAAACAACATTGACAGTTAAATGTCAGCAGTAGTAGTGTTATACGCTGCCAAGTGTATGAGTAAAGATTTTCTAGTTGTAACCATGGGAATCTTTCCCATCTCTACAATCTATTCCATGTGGTTTCAGTGTTGCATGAGTACTTTATCTGTCTGTTTTGGAGTAAATCATGTGTTTATTTTCTTTTTTTTTAAGTCATGGGGGAATGGGGACCTCATGCTTTATGCACTCCTTAATGCTTTCTCTGACTGATTCACATATTGTTATCTCCAACAGGAGATTATGTATTTAGTCGTGTATGGGTTTGCATCTCTGTGTCTGTCTCTAACGGAGACGAAGGACACAGAGGAACACAGGAAGTGTCTTCTATGAACACTCCCCACAAGTCAACAATAGCCTTCAAAGACTAGCTGGGGTGGAAGAATAGTGACCAGAGGTCTCATTTATTACCGTTGCATACTGACAAAACGGGGACTGAAAGAGGCGTACGCCACTTCACACAAAAACATTGTGATCTATAAAAACAAACTTGAGGGGAGAATGTGCGAACCTGTGCGGAAAACTGTGACCCGTGCATACAAACATGTTGGAGACACGGCGGAAATTACCGACGCAGATGGGGAGGTGGTGAATTGAAGCCAGACTGTAAAGAAATTGGACGTGAGAGGCATCATTATATGTATAATGACATTTCTCTCACATTTATCATCTATTGTTTGTTTTTACCATGTTCTATTGTTTGTTTTTACCATGTAAAGTGCCTTGAGTACATCGTAAAGCACTATACAAATAAAATGTTATATTATTATTAATTAATTTCATATCACACGTTACTTTGCGTTTATAAATCCTCTTTATTGTAAACATTCACACCAGCAGTGCTCCATGTGCTAATGAGCCATAAATATTCCATAAGCACCTTTCACTTGTAAAAGATAAAAGATCACAAATGAACCTACGGAATGCAGAGGACAGGGGGGCGGACGGTCTGGTCATTAAGAACAAAATGGTCTTAGAATCAAAGATAACCCCAAATAGTGGATACACTAATTGACACGATCATTTTGGCAAGGCGTGGAGCAATTGCTGTACACACATAAATACATAAGAAATATAAATAAATAATAACACTCGTGCATATCGTGGCACGATGGATGCACTGGCATTGCTGGAGGACTACATGAATGGAAGTATTTGGCGTGAACGAGTGTTTAGGGACCATGAAGATTTCCTGGCCCATGATGATGACCATGGCTAATAAGCCGATTTAGATTCCTTAGAGCCGTGATCTTGGATCTATGTGCTGAACCGGGTCCAGCATGAGACAGGCCAACCAGACGGAACCGCGCCATTCCCGGTACAAATGACCACTCTTGGGTTTCTGACAACCAGCTGTTACCAGCGGGAATTAGCTGACAGGTATGTGTTTGATTTGAATAATAAGATGTTTGCCTTTCAAGCTCCTTTTTTTGTGAACATTGTAATACTGTTAAATAATAACTTTATCGCAGCCGTTCTTGAGTGCTAAAATTCCTGCCATCTTGGATGGCATTATTAATATGAGTAGTCAATGCATCAAGTTTCCTTAAACTGTGGGACAACTAGCCAATGCAGCAATGTCTGGTTATCCAAACGTAATCGGCGCAAATTGACTGCACTCATATTGCTATAAGGGCCCCGTATGAAAACGAATATGTCCACGTTTAATCGAAAGCACGTCCATTCGATTATTGTCCAAGTCGTATGTGACTCCAAGATGGTCCCGACCGATGCGGTGGCCCGGTGGCCCGGTGGCCCGGTGGCCTGGCTCAACACATGACTCCTTTAGCCTGACTCATTCAGGCCTCCTGGCCCCACACCACTCCTGCATGAGGACCCTGACCCACAGCCACCTCCACCGACAACGAGGCTATAAACAGGGAGCAAGGATCCGCGAGGATGTAATGCGGAATCTGTAAAAAGACGGCAAGTATGGTTCATTTTTTGACAAGACCTTTTCATGCAGTTGAAATGTCAACTCAACACAACCTTGTTGAAGTTCCTCTGCTATGACATTTATAGCGCCGATTGTGTTCCTTTTGCGTTCGTAGGACTGCATCAGTCAGTACCTGGCCACTTCCAGGCGTGCTGTGCGCATGAGGCGCACTGGTGCTCTGTGGCTGCTTTCCTTCAGATCAGACCCCTTTTTAAAAAGAATCTCTGGCCCTGTTCTCTCTGTAGCATTAACAGCTGCAGCAACATGTTGCCACTCACTGCATCTAAAAGAATTGTGATCACCAAACTAAATGTCCCTTCTGAGCAGTCTGATCCACATTTCCACATGGACTGTAATTTATAACGGTGAAAATTGCCCGCAGGTGTGCGCACGCACGGTGTTATAAGTACGATTTTTTATTTTGCTTGCTGGCTTTTGTGTGCACGTACACTTTTTGTAGGGATCCTACGCAAAGTTTTGTAAATGAGACCCCAGGCGTTTTCTCAGGGCGACCGCAGTTAACTATAGCTTTTGAAATGACATTCTGCATCTCGGCGACTAACTCTAACAGAGAGACCACTCTCGGGTACCTGCCATTAAACAGCAGCAGTGATGATAAGAACATTTGTGGGCTAATTTCAATAATTGGGCCTTACTAAGCCATTACGAGCTGTCTGCTCCTAATTATCACTGGAGGCAAGCAAACTCAGCGACGTAAATGATTCTATAGAGTGCTCTAATTTAAAACCCAGGTATTTCACACTCTCCCTTATAATTAATGGGAGCTGGGGTGATTATATAACATGACACTTTATTGCAGTGCTGAAGTGACCCAAAATTGATTCGTTAATAGGCTAAAGACTCTGAATGTGGTGCTTCTCTCCCCGCCTGGGAGTCAATTTCTTCATCGTTCATGCAATGGGTAATCTGGTCATCATCTCCTCTGCTGCAGCTCCTCTGCAGGATTCACAAAATACAACATTGACTTTAATTGAATATTGATTTGTTTGTCTCACTTATTTCTCTCTCTCTCTCTCTCTCTCTCTCTCTCTCTCTCTCTCTCTCTCTCTCTCTCTCTCTCTCTCTATCTATCTCCCTCTCTCTCTGTCCATCTCCCTCTCTCTCTTTTTCTTCTTACTCCGCCTTTCTCAAAAATGTCATTAGATATTTGGGCCCTGCATTGAACATGCATGTATAAGAAGGCTCATCAGAGGCTGCAGCCCTGGAGGCCTCATTTGATTCCGTTGACAGGGTCGAGGCTCCATGAACACAGCACATGAGCATAAATCACATTTGAGCGTATCGGAGCATAACACCGGGCGTTTAATGGGAGTGGAGCAGGGGCCTGTTGACACTGATGCCATTTCTTTTCATGTGTCAGTGAGTAATTGGTGGAGAGAGTACAGGAAGGACTGGGGGAACAGTTTAATAAAATGTAAACCGCTACGGCTTTTAAGCTGTTTAATTTCCACGCGTCGATTAATGAAACAATAAGTTGGGTGTGAAGAACGCTGCAGAAACACTTTTCATTTAGTCTGGATTTTACTGTTTTAGACTCTTTCTTGTTAATTTAGTCCAGCTCGATATAAGATTGATATCTTTGGGTGGGGTGGTCACAGCATAGCCAAAAAATACATTATCAACAATTGGTGCAGTCTAAAATGCAAGATTTCACTTGAAAGCCATGACAAACGTGCTCCTATTATATTAAGATTTGAATATATGAAAACGCCATTACAACAAAACAAAGAAATTAATTATTGTATGAAATTGCACTTTGAAAGCAGCATGATGGCACTGTCCGCCACTTTGGCCCGGACTCGAATATCTCAACAAAATACCGTATTGATAGGCACAACATGTGGTACGGACACTCGTGGTTCCTGTACAATGAATGTAAATGGTTTTGGAGATCCGCTGACTTTTCCTTTAGCGTCAGCAGGAGATCACACTTCCAACACATCCAAGACACAACCTGTTCCAACTGGAGGTGTCTGGATCCAGTCTACAAAAAATTGGATGCCTGTTGTTTCATTTTGATTTGGACCCTCATCAAAATCCTTTGTTAGGCGTTTTTTTATTTTTTATTTAAATGATCTGTGTGTTTCAATAGTTCCATATAAGTTCGGTCCAACACAATTCCCCAGTTGAAAAAAAAAAAAGCCAACACTGGTTATTCATTATATATTCGGTGCAAAAGATGTACTGATGATGAAAACAAAACGCACAACAGAATACATAATACATAATACATACATACATAATAATTCATGTAACTTAGGCGAAGCAACAAGAACTGGAGGACCCTTTTAAATGATTGGATGCTGGCTGTTTTTTTCTTAATGCAGTACAGACCCATTCAGTTGTCAAGCCTTTGAATTGGATTGGTTTTAATAATATTGTACAATAATTTAACACTAGCACAATAAAAGATACAGCCAAATACAGTCTAAAACGACATCATTTGACAGGTTTTTGTTGATAAGAAGTTTCTCAGTTTGTGGCTCCAAAATAAACAAACGTGAAATTAAACACCGATGGGAGTTTGGGAATATTGAGTTTTAACACAAAGTTTCTGCTTTTAATAGTTAACAGGAAGTATCGAATCTTCTCTGGGAACCCCAAATCAGTTTGAGTTGAAGACCGTTTTTCTCCTTCCCAGATGTGGATCAGTGGTGGAGCGGGGTCGTCTATCAATCAGGAGGTTCGATCACCGGCTCCGCTAGTCCTTGTCGATGTGTCTTTGGGCAAGACACTTTACCCAATATTGCTCCCGAGGGATGCAGGGTCTCACAGTCTGCCCCCACGCAGTCCTGGTTCTGGTTCTCCCGTGCCTCCCTTCCCTCCAGCAGGCCCAGCAATATGGCCCGGGCCCCCCAGCAGCGCGGTGTCGGCGAAGCTCTGCTCCTGGCCAGAGGGGGCGACGGTGCCATTTCAGGTGCATTTCACACAAAAAAGCATTGCAACATTCAGAGACTGGAGAAGTCTTTTGCTTCCGTTCTGGTTGATGTACAAAACAGACCCACTCGGCAGCTGACGGTTCAATCGGTTGACGCTGATGGTTTTAGTTTTTTGTTAGCATCCGTGTCCACATTACGCTTTTCAATTTACCACTTTGCTACATGATATAAAGTGAAATCGTGCCGATAGCATCCAAATACAGAACTCTAGGTGATGGAAATAATGGCTCGCCACGAGGTTTTAAAATGGCTTTATGTGTAATGGAGCCTATTAGAGTGCAGGTTGGATAGCAGCTGTGCTAACAGCGGCCAGAGCCGGAGAGACATCATCATCTGCATCAGGGCCTCATCCCAGAGCTCTAAATCTACTCACATTAGCCATTCACTACACGCTGTGCCAGTAAAGGCCTTTGAGTGCTCTTCGTAGCCGCAACAACTGGAAATATGGTCAGACGTGTATTGAGTTGAAGGAGAATAATTACATGCACATAACGTAGGTGTGAGGCTATCAGAAAAACAGCATGAATAAAGCAATGACCAGGTCAGAGTGATGAAGAGCCAGGTAGGAGCGAAACTTCATAATTAAAGCCCTTTGAGGCATGGAGTAAGCGTGCAGGCGTGACCTTGTTTTTCCCTTTATTGACGCATGTGTTATAGTGACACATCACAGTCAGCGAGCTGAGTCATGAATGAGCCTCTTCACTTTCAGCAACAATAAATGTAATGGTGCCCTTCCTGTTACACTCAAACTTACTAACATCTTTTATCCTCGGGCAATTTGAACCTGCAGAAAATGGTTGCATTTGAAATCAGCCAGTTTTAGATGTGTCAGATACTGAAAAACACAGCTTCCTAGCTGTGCCGGAGCTACTTATAAGTTCATTTAAATCCAGGCCGATTAATATACCATTCTCTCTACTGGCCAGCAGGGGGCGACTCCTCTGGTTGCAAAAAGAAGTCTGGTTGTATAGAATTCTATGAGAAAATGATTACTTCTCACCTGATTTATTCCCTCAGTAAACATTGTAAACATGAGTTCATGGTCTCAATCACTAGTTTCAAGTCTTCTTCAATACAGCATGATGTTCATTTAGTCAATTATATTCCCATTTAGAGTAAAATAGACCATAAAGCAGGGTATGCTTTAGGGCGGGCTTACTGGGATTGACAGGTCAATACCGCTACCAGAGACGTATACGGCATCTCCATGTCACTCCTCCGCCGTCCAAATATGGTAACTTTCTTTTACTGGTTTCAAAAAATCCAAGATGGCGAAGGCCGTAATCTAGATGGCTTTTCTCGAGGCTTTTAAAGCGGCAGTCCACAAACCAATGGGTGACTTCACGAGCACAGCCTACACTTCTTATATGCAGTCTATGCTTACATCTGTAATCCCCAGGCAGGAAACAGAATAACATCTCACACATTCTGATAACGAGACTGAATGCTCACTGCTGTTTCATTTCACTCCATCATTCCTGTGCAGGTAGCCTAACATTACACTCATTTCTTTTTTTGGGAGCAGTGGCAGGTTTTTACTTTAAAAATATTGGTATACTGTTAGTATAATATTACCTATCTAGTGGACACAAGAGCAACATAAGCATTCATTTGGAGTTTCATACCACCTGGCTTCATCACCGTAAGGCCCTTTTCACAATACACATATTAATTAGATTTATTGGTCATACAGAAATATTGATAAATGTAGCTTTAAACTTATTAGGGGAGTTGCGCGCAGTTTGAACCTATGCAACTTTAATGGTGTGTGATGTGAGACTAAAAGAATTCCATTTATAATGTCGCAATGTAAATACAAAGGAAAATATGCCTTGCACCACCTCAAAATAGTTATTTTTGGTTTGCTTCACAGTCTGCAGACCCCCCAGGGCAGCAGCTGTCATGGAATACGCTGCAATTCTTCACTGTAGAAAAAACACACATACAGTAGATTACATTGTGCGTGTGACAGAGTGAACACATTTGGAGATTTGCACTTGTCATTTTGTCATTTAAACTGATGTTGGGGGAGTTGTATCGCTGTACCCAAACATGTACAACAGGAACCATCTGTTTGAAGCAATTAAACAAACAATTTGACATTTTTATGTTGCATTCCCAGCATGAATACAGGAGCTTTGTGAGATGTTTCAAAAGACAACAAAAGCCTTCTTTTTTTTATATCCGTTTTATATCCACAGAAATTAGACATCATGGTGGCAATCTGACCACTGGAGAACTGTAATTAATTAAATTTTGTCAATTGCAGGACACAATTAAAATGAACATAATAATTACGCAGAATAGCAAACATGTTCAGTTCTTATAAACGGTCGCAGACAATAATTACTGCTCTTGGATATAAATGAGTTGCCTCCTTATTCATTTCTGGCAAGGGGAAATTGGTGAGACGTTGTTTTGACAAGGCAAATAGGGGGGAAAAAAGCAATTACGACGGATAGGTTGCTGAAAGGGTCGAGACGGCAGGTGGTCGAGCAAAAAGCGGGGCATCCACGTCAAAAGGCTGTCTTCGGAAGGCGACCGAGAGAATGCCGAGCTGGCTTTGTCATCTAGATAAATTTAGATGTTTTTTTTGTTTTTTTTCTTCTTTTGAGGCAGCAAGGCTTTGCGGAACATAAGAGCCAGTGTGACAGGCGCAAAATCTTTTTCCTCCTTAATCTCCAAGCTGACACCACTGATATCTGCATGAAAGAAGCTGTTACACAAGCTTTGAAAGCTTCCGCCATACAAGCTGAGCGTCATGTCCTTTTTCTCAGTAGACAGTAAGTGTTTGTGTAAGGGTATCACATTGACCGTATTCAAACTATACAGAAAGGCAAGATGGGAATTTTGTTGCATATAACCGCGGTAATGAGCCTCATCCTTGGAAGGTTTGCTCAGCCATTTTGGTTGACCACATTTTGAGCTGTAATATTTTGCTGAAAAAAAAAAAGTGCTGTTGTAAGTATGTATGTAAGTTAGTGTCACACAAAATCTGGGCATGCGGCATGTTTCAGTTGAGTTTAACTTTTTGATAGCTTACTGAACAGAATGATGGAATTGCATTCCAGTTTTTATTTTTATATCCTGACCACTTTGTAAAAATGTTTAGAGTCGCCAGCCATGCTAGCAGCTTTGTAAGGCTGTGGTTTGGAAAATTTTCACTTTGAGCCAAATGCTAATGTCTTTTCTGACCATAGACGGTATACCAGAACTGTACGTTGTCACCATGACGTTAGCCATTAGTTTGTGGACTGCCATTTTGAAGCCTCAAGTTTGCAGTCGTCATCTTGGTTTTATGGAGCTAGAAGTGGCCATATTTGAATGAGAGGGTGGAGATGGGGAGGAGCAAAGCCTGGCAGCAGCGTACCATTAGCTTAAGCACTACGTTCTCAGCTTACTCTAGACAGCTTGGTTAGCCAGGTGCATCCATAAATTATGTTAACTCTGATATTAGTTGGGATACTGATTTTCATGTTTTAATGAACAGGGGACTCCTTTAAATGTCTTGTCGTACAACCAAGTATGGTAAATGCAGACGCAGATACCCTCTCATTAGTTCTAACATATAGATAAAATTCCATAATTTATTGGACTTTACTCTGTTTGTACCAAATTTCATGTTAATCCATCAAATATTTGTGGAGATATTTCAGCCTGAACCAAAGTATTGGGGCAGCCACCTAATTAAACCTTTGCCATCCCCAAAGCCGTGTTGCTAGCATTGCCAAATATGCTTGTAATTAATGGTAATGGTAGCATTGCAGACATTTTGTTTTACCATACAATCTGTCATATAAAGACTCCTCCTTAAAAACTGTTGTCAGAATAATAAATGTAACATCCCATTGTTTGTTTGTTGAAATTGCATGGCACCTGCTGTAACCATTCGGCTGCCAATCATTCACAGATATTAAAATTAATTAACTAATTAGAGGAAGACCGCTAATGCTGGGAAGAATGATTGAAAAAGGCCCAATGTAAGCATAATCGGAGTCATGAACACTGCGCTGTCCCTGGAGATCAGACGGAAACGGTTAATTTCCGCCCAATTGGTGTTTTCAGTTTGTTATTTTCACAGTCTTTAGTTATTTTTGAATTACTCTTTATTAAAACACTTTGACAAACAAATTATCTACATATTACACATTGCTCTTTTCTGTAACACCAGATGTGTGATGAAACATTTACACATCACCGATGTAAATGTTTTATTACACATTAGACTTGGAGTCAAAGTGGAGTGTTAACAACGCACCTTCGCTGATTGCATTTTAAATGCTTGTTAGTGTTAGGTTGTAATGAACATTTACATCATTAGATAACTATTTTTATCTTAAATCGATTGTTCAAGTTTAATATTAAGACTTGAGAAACAAGATTCTGCTTGTACCACACACGCTCCCCATGCTTTGCCCCATCGTGCTTCATATTTCCCTACATTATTTCTTCTTTGTGGCTCCCTGATCTTTTTGTCTGATCTCACTGAATGATGCATCTTCCCTCCCTCCTCCAACTCCAATCTGTTCCCTGACACTCGGCTGGTACGTACAGTACAATCCTCAACATTGCTTCATGAATTCATAACAGAATTTCCACCCTGGCAGCCACCCGACTGTAAAGTATTTATCTGTACACGACGCGGCTCAGTATGTTGACATTTGTGAGAGAAATGTAACATAAATATGCTACGACATCTCTCTTCCTCCCCCCCCCTACCCCCGCTGCCCCTGTTGGCAGGCGAGGCGGAAGACCGGGCTCCGGTTTCAGCCAATTAACGCCACCAGACAAAGTCCGAGGCAGTGAAGAGTTTCGTGTTGTGATCGGGGGGCCATGAATTGTTAAAGAGCCCCGGTGCTTTCACGATCTGAGAGAGCTGACAAATGCAACTGCTGCATCTGCCAGACGTGCCACTAATTTGACCGTCTGCAATCAGGGGAGCTCATATTATTGCCGTATCGATCCGAGTTGGGAGAGAGACGAGCACTCACGCCCGGCTCAGTTAGGCTCCGTCGGTTGGTCTAATGGGGAAGAGTCATGGCAGCGGAGAAAAGTGAGGAGGACACTGATGAGACACATTTGGATCTGACTGCACATAATAGGAGTCTAAGTCACTGCGTACTGTAGGAGAAGCTGAACTGGGATGCATGTCAGCAAATATGTTACCTTTTACATTTGTTGCACATCATAATTAGTATATTTTCATGTAGTGCATGCAGCACCTTTTCTGCAGAACAGCGAGGCGGAATAACCTCGCAACAGTCCCTCCTTGAACGGGCTGAGTAAAAGGGTCTTTGGAAAGACAATACCTGACGGCACAGAAATAAATTGTCCTGCATCTTATGCGTCACTTGGACGGCTCTTCAGATCAGCATTTACAGAGACCACCGGTCAAACGGTTTAGAACTAACATCAGTTAGGTCCAAAAACACTGGCTCGTACAGGTGATCGCATGTTAATGCTGTGCTTACAACTGGCCAAAAGACGTACTGCTGCTTTAAGGAATTGTGCAGACGTTCCTCTCGTCTTTCCTTGTGTTCGTTTTATAATTTGTGAACCACTTCACCGTTTCCTTTTAGAATCTTTTTAATATTTACTCAGATCAGAAAGAACCTTTAATGTTCAAGAAATTTTGCCTTGGAACCTTTGATTCAGCTCAGGTATTTGATCATTGCCAAACCTCTCAGTGCAGGAATGTTCATGAAAGAATCAGCAGCGGCAGTTAAGGTACAAATCAAACAGAAGTCAAGTGCTACTTTGCGGGGAGAGCGTTTTGTCTCACAACATAAGAAAAGACAGAAAGACCTTTACACGTGTAATAGACTGAGGCTCGGAATACAAGGTTGAATAATTTATGTGAAACAAATTCTACGTCTTTGCACAGCGAGCCTGTTTTACACGTTCACAAATCTTCGAATCAACTCCAATGAAAAGACAAAGCAAGCCTTAAGGACGGCAATATCATTGTGAACTTCTGCTCTGGGAGCTTGATACTTTTGTACAATCTTCTTTTACGTCAACATATTCAGAACACTTGGCCTTGGAAAACCTTCACCGTGTTACTGTAACCATCAAGTCACGCTGTCCAGAAATAAAGATTCTAAAATCACATGGACCATCATCGACCAGTTTTGTGATGAAGAGCCAGAGTGTGTAATAAGAGTTGCAGAATCCTTAGTCCATTGAGACTCATGCTAGATTTTAAAAGGGGAACCTGAGCACTTTGCTAGTGGCTTGACATCAAATATTTTTTAATCGTTTGTCCTTGTCCCTTATCATTGCCGGAGCCAAAATAACCACAGCTTTCCAAAAGACAAATTCTTAATACAATGCTTAAGAAGTGATACAAGGCAATGTGTGTATCAGTTACACATAATAATAATAACACATCTTATTTGTATAGCGCTTTAAAAAGGTACTCAAAGCACTTTACATGGTAAAAACAGAAACAATAGAGGCAATTACAATGTACACAATAATAATGCTGGATAGATGCAGCCTAATCTGTTAAAACAATTTATTACCATACAACAAAAGTGTATAGTCAATTATGTTTTTCGAGGGGGAAGTATTTTCTCCCGGATTACATTTTGATGCATCAAAAATACTTTTTTTAATTAAAGTCTGCGGAGGTCGTCCTAGGGTGGAGGTCGACGTGTTTGGATGTGCCAAACAAACGCGCGACTTTCACCCAGGAGACCACTATTTATGTCCTGTGTCCAACCAAAAGCTAATGGTGACTTATTTTAATTAATGTCTGTATCTTAAATAATGTAACAAACGTTCATATTTAAAGCCAAACCATGATGTTTTAAAAACACAACAAAGACATTTTTGACGGTTTGTTCAGTTTAGTTTCAGTTTACGACGTTAACAACGTCTTTAAAACTACAACCATAATTCGAAAGAAAATACATTTCACTAAAAAAGCCGATAAAAACACAGTCTAGTTGTATTGGAGCTTTTGTAGGAGACTTGATTAGGCATACAAATGTTAATTTAATGTCAAGCTTTTTTCACTGTGTTCTCATAAATATTCATGAGGGAGGTGCGGGGCATCAGCTTGTCATGAGAGGTGTATCGTCTCTTGATAGAAAGAAAATGGCATGTCGGTGGTTATGGTTCATCGAGCAGATCTGGAAAATAATAAATATTAATTAATCATTTATACATCATAGCAGCTGCAATGCATGGTATGGAAATCTGAAATGAAAACAGAGCCTGGAATATGAAGATTTTACACATTTTTGATGTAATCAGCTTGGCTAGATAAGTAGGATCAGCTTTCTACCATCTTCAGGAAGCATGTGTTATATTGCTTTTTTCAACATTGTAATTGGGTCTGAGAGGCAAGTGCTGTGTCCATAGTACATACTTACTACACTATATATACTCTTTGTTGGATACTGTTTCTTTCACTGTCTGCAAGCAATGTTTGTGCATATATTCAATGTTTCATTGTTTTATGTAAAGTATGGCAAATGTTGGTACATTTTGGAATATTTCTGTTATGTGCAGCAAAACCCCTTTTAAAGACACATTGCAGAGGGACTGGATTGAAAGAAAATGGCACATTAAAACCATCATTAAAAGGGCTAATTTTTGAATGCAGAGCTTATCTATGGTTGAGGATTCAAATTGGAAATGGTTATTTGCTGCTATATCAGTGCCCTGAAATTCAAATTTAGCACCATAAACATCACAAGTATAAATCAATATTAATTGAGGGGGGAAAACAACAAAACATTTGTATTTATTTGTCTAAATGAGACCAGAATATTTTTGTTATGACAGGGCTCCAGCCATTTCCTAAATGAATGAATCAACTATGTCGTTCTTTTTTTACAACAGCCATTAAGGCTCGTCAGGAAAACGGGAAAAGCACAGGGGGAACTATGGTAACAATGGCTCACTTCTAACAGTTAATGCATAGCAGCAATTAACAATTGCATTATGTTTGACTGAAATGTGTGCTATGAAAAATATCTCTTCAACTTTTGTTTCACTTCACATTTTCACCCTGGTCAAGTCCATAACTCACAAATCCATCATGGTCAACAGACATATTTTCTCTAATATGTCGGATATGATAGTATCCATCGTAGTTGGAAACGGTACAAATGTCAACTGTGACTCCAAACGAGCCTGGGATGTTTCTCCACGTTGCCTCGAGTGATTTTATGATAACAATCCATAAAGCGCAGCAGTAACTCGTCTGTTCTAAATGCTCTTGGCCTGCTCTTCTTCGCCAACAGCAAGAATCATACTGCACTCTACCTGGCTGCTTGCCTGGTAATGAGAATTCAATACAGCCGGTCGATACGGCGATAATGGTACTCTCCGGTTCTCTAATTCTGTGAGAAGTGTACCGTATACAGAGGAGGCAGATTTGCTTTTAAACAATTAGAAGGGACGACGAAGGGTGTGTGGTTGGTGTGTGTGGAGGGGGAGGTATCGTTGTGCACACTGTTTTGTGTGAAATCCCTTTAGGGAACTATAATTGTAAGAGCTCGAGAAGCCGCACAATACTCCCGTTTCTCAGACAGATCAGCTCAGTTACTTCAAACCCGGCTTTGTCGGACAAAAACTCTTTCAAACAGATGACATGCTCACTCCATTGACTTAACATCACCAACAGGCTAAGGCGCATCAATCTCCACAACACGCATTGATGATCTTTTAATTTGCTCCATCCTTTACTAACCATCCCTTCCTCAGCACCCGGAGAGAAATTAAACACTGGGCTTGTGCCATGTGAATTAATTATCATGTCAAAGCCCGTCGTCTCCGTGTTAACTTCACTGTTTTTGAGCTGCAGAGCTGTCAAGTTGAGCCCTCATTGTGTTAGGTCTGGAGAAAGAAGGCTTGCATAGTAAGAGCGAAGCCACAAGAGATCTGTGTTGCTTAGCATTGTGCCAATACACTGCCAAAACATTTCAACATCTTTTTGTGTCGCCCTAAAAAGGTGGGAAAGGAATCTTCTCTCTCAGTAAAATTTGGTAGCAAAGGAGTCTGGAGGATAACTGGGGCTTATTGTAACCATGGCATGAAAGAGCAGCCCTGTTTTTCCTTTGATTCCACTCTGTGTTGAAGGGGAGTGGGCAGTCTTTTGTTTCATGCCTGTAAAAAGTCAAGACAAGTAGAGGAGACATTGATGAGGGATAGCCAAAACATATTCGTTGTGTACCAAGACCGGTTTAATTACAATATCTTTGTATCATCCGCATTGATATAGAGGACAAAAACAACACTGTCCGGTAGGGTGAAGGAGGACTTGTTTTGAGGTGAAGAAAATGTGTCCTTTTGTAAAAGTATTGGGACAAGAAACTGGGAATGAAGGACACAATCACACTGCCACGTCTGATGAGTCAGGAGCCTGGAAATTGTAGTAGTGCAGGGCGTAGGAATGATCTTTTATTCTAACATTGATGGGCCATATTTTTTTCAGTTTGGTGTAGGACAAAATACAGCCAGAACAAGAGATGTCTCTTTTTAGATTAGATACATGCATACACTCTTTCCAAAATAAACTTCCTTTGAAGGTTTACTTTAATCTTAGTTTTATTTGGTTCGGTTAAGGAATATATAATGACATGGTTCCTGTTGTATTGGTGGCCTTCATTCCTGTTCATGCCCTGCTTTCTTTTCTATCATTAGAATTCCACCATTTTCTATATTTCAATAAGCTGCTGGACTCAGAACTGAAAGGCACAGTACACATGGATTCTGTCTGTGAATAAGGTTCCCTCTCTAGTTAAGACAGTAGATATTGCTTTACAAGGGCTTTTTCAGTGTAACAGGGTGTACAATTGTGTTCCTGACAGCTGAGCATTTCTGAAGCTATGCGTGACAGGTCAGGTATTCAGATAGCGGGTTTAGCATTTCTTTTTATCTCCAAAGCTTCTCTCTGGAGTGCCTGAATGAAGCATTTTGCCAGTAAGTTATGCTATCATGGCCATTAGGAGAACACAAAGGGAGACCAGCCATCACCGCAATGGTTTTGAGAGAAGCAGCATAAACAGACATCACTGAATGCAGCTGGGGGGGGGAAGTGCAATGGGAAATTGTCTTATTTGGTCCACTGACATCAGAAAATGACTGTAGTTCGAAATAACGTCTGGACAAAAACAAAATTTACATCATTCTCCAGGCTGGAATGCAGGGGGATTTATAGGTAAACAGCAAATCTCCTTGCTTTCTCACACTAATCCACCAGGAGCGATTTGGTACTATTTCCTTTCCCTCTACTCAAGCTCTGGCTGTTCAGGCTACCATCTCCCTCTCCCTCTCTCTCAACTCCTCTGCTTGTGCAATTTCCAAAACAAAATCATCACGTATTCTCCATGGTGCCAATGAGTGATGATCAAAGTGCTGTAATCACAGGCCACAGAGCCAGGGTGGGTGGGGCAACCGACTGGATTAATATGTACCAATTACACTGCCGTGCAGGCCAAGAGTCCATCCCTGTGTTAATTGATCATGTTACCTAACAGGATGAGGGTCATGTAATGAGATTAGCATGGCAGCTGCGGGGGCTGTGTTTTCATGTTTACTATATACCTCAACATGATAGCAAAATAGTACATTTTTGTTTTGCTCAAGGAAAGACAGTCTTACATTTTTGGAAGAGCAGAGGAAGGCATTTTGTTTTCATTTCATCTATCCTTTATGATATTTTTATATAGCTAAAGCTGATATAATTAACAGCAGTAAGATGGCTTTCATCACAATGAAACAAGTAGGTAATGCCTGTTTTGAAAAACACAATCTGTTCATTTTATGAGCGATTCGATACAGAATTATTATCTTGAGTAATGAGGGCTTTTTACACTTTGGAGTACTTTGTAGGCCCCTAGTCACTCCTGCTTACTGGATCATAACTAAAAGCAAAATTGCATTGAAGTAAAATGCGCCACTAGCTTCAAGTTCAGCACCACATTGTGCCCGTTCTGAGGTGAAACCTGTAAGCTGCAGGGATCTGAAATCACACCCTATGTTGGTCTGAATGTTGGCCTGATGAAGCACCACTAAGTATACCAAGTATAGACCCCTTAACAGCAAACGTCATCAAAAATATGCATGCACATTTTGGCAATGGAAGTGGTGTTTTGCCCCAGCCGTCACAAGTTAGCAGGCTTTAAAAATTGAATTACAATTGTTAACAGCATTGAAATGTCTGTTTCTTACATGTTTGGTTGTCAGAATCGATTATATTCCAACAGCGGATTCGAGTTCTACAGAATTCCGACAGGATCGTGACCTTTTCAGAGCAACAGATGTTTCCGTTTCGCGAGTGACCGTGTTAACTGGTGACTTAACTGGTTGCTCATAATAACTTTAATTCCAGATAACAGATGAGTATGTATTTAAGGCTTTTACGAGGACACTAGTTAACAGGGCCCCTCTTTAAACCGATACACCGGTGTTGTCTATGGCTGCAAGCTATTAAACGTGTTGACTACCACTGGAACGCTTGTTTGTTACGGCCATTTGAAAACTCAATGAAGTGGAACCTCAGAGTCTATGTCATGGTATTTGACGTTCTGTACATGACCACAGATCGAGTGTCGAGTGACTTGTATGCTAGTAATGTCTCGCTTGTGTAACGTTACACGCTACATTTCTTCAGCAAATGCATGTATATATCATGACCACTAAATATTTGGCCACTTGCTAATGCATTCTATCCACTCACTAAAAGCACACAGATCTGGAAAGTCAGTTTGTTTAGGTTGCATTCGCAATCTTTGGTGGTTAATGTCCACGCATAGCTTGACAAGCTATCGCATTTGGCCGTACTTCCGTTGCCAAACGCGCCCACACTTGCGAATATCATCATTGTGTACAAACCGTAAAAGGGTTGCTGTTGTGCCTGAATTTGCCTTCTTCTGTACTTTACCATCAAAAAGAAGAACTAGTACAACAGCCTTGATCGATTTGAGATAATACTTTCCGGACGAAATACATGCACAGTACACAGTGTACTATAAAACGGAAGTATCCAAATTGAGATACTGTTGAGAGTCGCTAGCAAGGCATTATAACTTAGTCTTGTTAAAAAGAGAGACTCGGCCCCCTTCCCATGCCACTCATTCCTGTGTAGTCGCAATTACACTCTTTATTCTGAGCATTATTCATGTTTCCTCACAGTTAAGCTCTTAAATTTGACTTTGTTGCTGTACCCACAGCCACGCTGTCAAGCTTTCATATTCCCCTCCCATCGGCATTTGGACACACCCGCAGAGAGCCGCGTGGCGGGGTTTTCATTAATCATGGCAGAGCACCAAGGAAAATTCTGGACACCTTTCATGGCAAAGTTTGCATGATGACAGTCGCTTCACCTTAATGGGCTTCTTAGAGACTCAAATGGAGTGCGGAGAAAGTCTTTCCGATTGGATTTGATTTATGTGCATGACAAACTGGCCGGATCGTCTCACGGTCTGAAAGTAATGCAGGTCTTACCGTTGCCTTTAGTGTAGTGTTTGTGTGACACTGCAACTGCCACTCTTGTTTAATAATGTTGTTTTCTCAAATAGTCGCAAAGTGTGCACTGCCAGTTGACGAAGTACTTGCCCACATTTCACCAGCAAGGCAGGTCCATCAACTCTTTTCCACGGCGAACGACCTTCACTCGTATCCAACCTGCTCTGAGTTAGCACTAAGTGGTCCAATCAACACTCGGCTGTCAGTTAATTGGATGCGTTTCTAAACTGATCTTCAGTGGAAAAACTAAATAGTGGTCTTTTAAGGCCAATTAGCTGCACAAAGTGGCAGTGGAACCCAGCAAGACTGCAGGAAACAGTTTCAAGGAGCACATTTTGTTTTAGGCACAGTGGTGTGTGGGGGTGAGGTGTGTGTGTTGAATTGCAATGCCCCGATAACATAACCAGGCAGTGTACCTCTTCCACATGAAATGAGGGAAAAGATCCTCAAACTTTTCAGTAGGATCTAGGAAATGAAAATGCAATGTATATTTAACCACATTGGCAAAGAAGGATTTTTGCCAGGTTTCTCTACGGCTGGAAATGTCAGTCATTAAGTCGATTCACCACTTTGGTCTGGATATTAGAATAAATTAGAAAGATTGCCATGATATTTTGTACAGACATTATGGTCCCCAGAGGATCGGGTCTACTGATGTTAGTGATCTCCTGACATTAGGCAGATTTTTTCTATTTCCTCTAGCCCCATCATTGGGTCGAAGTTTTACTTTGTCCATAATTCTTTGGTTTAGGACTAAATACCTGCAAAACTAATTATATTCCCATCAGCCTCAGCATGCTAACGTCATAGATTGTTAAAAAAAAAGTGGACATAGTCACCGTGATGCCACCCATTGGTTTCAGGACTATGGTTTTTAAGTCTCAAGTTTGGCATTTTGGCCATTGTTATCTTGTTTTTTTGCAACCAGAAGTGACATGGGAGGGTGGAGCTCAGTACAACAGAACGAGAACCCTTTTTAGGCAACCAAAATGTTACAATTAACTTTCATGAACTGGAGTTATTTTCTCATAGACTTCTATACAATCAGAACTTATTTTTGCAACTGGAGGAGTCGCCCCTTGCTGGTCACTAGAGAGAATGCAAGTTTAAGGACCTTCAGCATTGGCTTCACTTTTTAGACCCGTCGACTGCTGCTCGGCTAACACCCTAAAGTATGTTTACAATGATAAACATTATACCTGGTAAACACCAGCACGCTAGCATTTTCATTGTGAGCATGGTAGGGTGCTGTCGTTAGCATTTAGCTCAAAGCACCACTTTTCTAAAGTACAGCCTCACTGAGCTGCTAGCATGGCTGCAGACTCTTACACCTTGTCTCAACAGGAGACGAGTATAGCACGAGTGAAATGTGAGCTGTTACATCAGTCGTGTAGACAGCTGGATTGATTAAAAAAGAAACATATCTGTTCCATCAGGTGGTGTGAGATGGACAACTGGATAACGTGGTTTGAAACACCTCCTGTGTAAAAACGCCATTATTCAGAAATCTGAACTCCCTGTCCCATTACTCTGAAAAGATGACAATTCAGCCTTTCAAAAGATAATTATCTACTTTATTACAAGAAATAAAGCCATACTGCGACCATTAATGCCTCTTAACTTGAAAGACAATATGGGCATTACAGTTGTGAAGTGCTGAGAGCCATTGTCATGTTACAGTTCTTACTGAATGTCTCTTTAAGGCTCAAGGCCAAAAATCAACATCGATATGGGAGTAGGAGAAGGGTAATCGAACAGCAGCATATGACTATGGTGGACTGCAGCAGCAGAATGTCAATTTGTCTTCTTTAGATAAGATATTCTGACATACTTTATTGGGTGAAGAGGATTTCTTGTGTTGATCTGGTGAAGCTATTTATTCTGTGGCAGTGTGAAAAAAGATTTCCAAGTCATTACTCCTTCCACTCCTCTTCTGCTCTCTGGTCCGTCTACCTCAAACAGCCCAGAACATCTCATCTTTGAATCCCTTTAATTTACCACCTCTGCATGAAAGAGAAATGAAAAGCAGTGCAGGCTAAGACACTAGTCAAATCATCCTGAATCACAAAGAGAGGCTACATTGTGCATTTTTCCCCAATTTACTCCTGATATATTCATGTAGAATACTGTAATTATTTTTTCATCCTTTGAGACTTGCTTGTCACATATGACTATGTAAACGAACAAGTTAACTGGAATTTCAATGCTGATGCATTGAAATTCGTACATACATTCCCAAGAGTGATACAACATACAGATGTATATTTTAATATTCAAAAGGTCTTGGCATTGACCCTGTTGAAAAATCAATGCAAGGATAAGACCCAATAAATTGGATTTGTTTGTGAGATTGTCCCTGGAGAACCATACACAGGGTCCTGACAGATCTGGCCTTGCGCAGATGAAGAGGAAAATTAGAATAATATACAATGAGCACAATATACTGTGAGATGTATACGGTGTAGGAGGACACCTCCCCCACATAGATGGTGTACTTTTGGTCTGTCTGTTTTTTATATATATTTATTGGCATTTTGTTTTTTTTAGCTCATGAAGACATACAAAAATGTGTTTGTATGTTGGTTTAGTATGTTTGTTAGGTCTTCTGAGCAAACCGTTCCCCAACAATGTGTCACTGGCCGTAGAGCAGCGGCTGAGAGGTTCTCAGCAGTGTGTGTCCTGGTAATTTGTTAGCTGTTGTGCCATCGGACAAAACATGAAGAGTAAGTAAACCAACAACCGGTGTACGCAACCAATTGGCTGTAAAGTGTCGCAAAGCGTACTTCATTCAAACTAAAAAAACAAGCTGGGAGGGATGCAAGCACTCAGCTGTGTTAACACTAGAGGCCCATGCCGGCCAGCAAGTTAATAGAAGTAAATGAGGAGTCAGCAGGCAGTCAATGACTGTATAAAAAAAAGCAATAAAAGGTCTTTTGAGAAAGTGTGAATCACCGCAACCACGAGAGGTCCTCGAGCATGCAGCTATAGCTGGTCACTCAAATCATTATTATTATTTTGTACCAGAAGAATGCGAGATTAGCAAAGCTGGTATACAAAAGAGGCTTTACATTATCCTGTCACATTTTATTACCCTAACTCGTTAAGGTCGTACCTACTTATTTCCCAAAGAATTTAGGAATTTCCCCCATATTTTATAAAACGAATCAGGCCTTCCTTTGATAGCAAAGACACAGAGAGGTTTTTCATACACTTACTGATAAGGGTTTTCTGGGGTTTTCCAAAAGACAGATATTGCACGTTTAGCTTAAAGGATAGTGAAAACTAGATTTAGTTTTTCTTGGTGTTATTAAGCTTTGGAATCTCCGAAAACAAACCAAGAATAATCAGTCTGGGACATTCTGGTAGTTTGCCTGAAAGTATTTGTGATAATGTGTCAAGTACACTTTTCCAAAATTCTGTGATTTTTGGACAATCCCATGAGCAGTGAAACTTATCCTTTATCAGCAATGCATTTCACACAATGGTCTGGATTATTGGCAGCAAAATAGTGTCATAGGGAGGATGGAGTTACATAGGTATGCATCATCCATTTGTACAACAGGAATCTAAATCTGGTATTAATAGTTTGAACCTGGGCATACCTGCTCCCATTCATCTTTTTTTTTATGTGTCCAAATCACTACACCAATCACATATCTTATTCACTGACGACACCTCTGATTTAGTTTTAAGTAGGTCATGAATCAAAGACACTTGACCGTCACTTTTTCCCTCATGGTGAGAGGTGGACATCGAGGTGAGTGATGGAGTTGTTTTTGTCATTTTATTTCATTTTTTGTCTCTGTTAAAACTAAAAGGTAGCCTTAATTCTAAAGCATGCAACTCTACAAAACTACTAAATTTGGTTTGTTCATGTTACGTTTAGTCATGGTATTCACATTGTGTCATTTCCTTCTAATAAAATAGCCACAATTAACGTTATTAATTTAATTTACCGGGCCGTCTACGTTCCGACCCTCACCTATGGTCACGAACTCTGGGTCGTGACCGAAAGAACGAGGTCTCGGATACAAGCGGCCGAAATGAGTTTCCTCTGTAGTGTGGCCGGGCTCAGCCTTAGAGATAGGGTAAGGAGCTCGGACATCAGGAGGGAACTTGGAGTTGAACTCCTTCGTATCGAAAGGAGTCAGCTGAGGTGGTTCGGGCATCTAATCAGGATGCCTCCTGGACGCCTCCCGTTAGAGGTTTTCCAGGCACGCCCAACTGGTAGGAGACCCCGGGGAAGACCCAGAACATGCAGGAGGGATTATATCTCCCAGCTGGCCTGGGAACGCCAGAACGAGCTGCAACATGTTGCGGGTGAGAGGGAAGCCTGGGTCGGCCTGCTAGGCTGCTGCCACCGCGACCCGACCCCGGATAAGCAGATGAGAATGGATGGATGGATGGACTTTACGTTATTAGTAACATTAACTTGCTTACCATTACATGAGTCTGGTACCAGTACACATTGACTTGCTAGCTGCCATAAGCCACTAGTATCACATTGTTCAAAGCCGGGTCGATATTGAAGTATGAAATCAATAAATTGGGTCACTACTGGATTAGTGTGCTGCAAGATGGCACGCAATTAAATTAAACAAAATGATTCTGTGTGGCAGACAACAATGCTGTATTACTGTAACTGAGTATAATTATTTTCACACCTACCCTAGGGTATTTGTAGTTGACGGCTAATCTGGCATTTCCTTTGTTTCAAAACAAGTTGGACCACCTAGATGGGTTAAGGGGTAATGACACCATTGACAAGCGACCAAATGGAAACGCATGGTTGAAACAGATTTATCTGGGTTTGAACATTGTTGGAAACATTAGGGTTAATAGAAGTACACAACTCAGCAAAATATGTAACACAGTCTAGTCGCTTTTAGACATTTTTAGGTACATATTTTACCTTCAACTATACCACAGTTGTCTCATCCACTGCAAGGGAGACACACCCAGATGTTTCCATAGATGGTATACAAGAAGTAAACGTAGTCACAGTGACGTCACCCATTGTTTGGTGGACTGTCGTTTAAAAGCTTTGATTTTTGGCATTGTGGCTGTCACTGTCTTGCTTTGTGGATTTCTGCAACCAGAAGTGACACAAGAAGATGGACCTAAGTGCAACTGAATGCTGAATAAGACATTTTAGGTGACTAAAAATGTTACAATTAACTAATCTGAAAACACACTGTGAAAGGGCTGAAGTTCTCAGACGAACACACGGAGAACTCCCAAACTGGAAAACGCCATGGTAGCGACTTGTCAATCACAAGGTAGCTCCGCCCTAAAACATACTCCACTTTATTGTCTATTTTTACTCCAAACGGGACAAAAATGTACTAAATGAACATTGCTGTATTGAAAAAGACTGAGGGAATAATTCAAGTGAGAAGTAGAGACATTTTCTCACAGACTTTGATACAATCAGACTATTTTTGCAACCAGAGGAGTCGCCCCCCGCTGGGGGGCATGTTTAAGGCACTTTCACATTTGCCTGGATGGTTCCCATATAAAAGCCCAAGGAAGTGGCCGTGTGCTGCTATCCATAGTTAGTGGGGATGTTGACCAGACATACAACCAGTTTGTCCTATTTCTTGAAGTCTTTACTCTTGTAAAACCAAAACTACTTTTTGAAAAACAAAATCTGATAAAGCATGAATCTCAGCTTTGCTTGTCAAAGTTCAGTTTTGGTTTTGAAGAATGACCTCATTGTTGCCCCTTGCAGAAAATACTTCAAAGATGAAGGCTAACTGGTCGGTTTGGCAAATGCATATCTGGTTGTCTGGTTCTCTTTCTTTTTCTCAGGACTTTCTCCCACCCAGTGGCTGAAACATTATTAATGTTCTTGTCTTCCTCTAGGGTTAAAATAAATGGGTTTCCCAGTTTCATACAGCAAAAAATGTAATAGAATGAACTATAATAAGGACTGCAGGCTTGACAACATCAGTGTTTGGTCTCAGAAATGCTCCCGGGTATGAATGGAGAAAATCCTTGCAGCCAGTTTTTAAGATCTGGTGTCTTCCCAGAAGACCGGAGGCTGCTATTCCAAGCCGATGGGCATTAAAATGCTGCAACCACATGTCCAGTATTTACATATGTGTGTAATGTTCAGCTTTCCTCATGCTTTGTTTTTTCTGTTTACATTGCATGCTGCTTGCTTGATCACTGGTTATTGGAAAAGCCCACGAGCACAATTAAAAGACTGCATTGGATAATGATTACGAGACAGAGACCCGGAGTGAAAAGAAAATAGAGGGATAATTGTTATTCTACCTGAAGGAGACTAAAAAACTTCATTTCTGGTGTTTGTTTGGTATAAACTCTGGTGGGAGATAGTTTCTGCCGACATCGACGCAATCAATCAAACCTTAAGAGAAGAAAAACAAACCAAACTCATCAGGGTTATTTTGTCCTGGGCTTGGTGAATACGCTTTTTGTTTTGCAGAACACTTTTGTTGTGAACTAGGGGCATGGAGTTTACATAATATACTCATTTTCAGGTTTATACCTGTATTTTGGGAAATATGTTTACGTGCATTACCAATACTTTTTGTCAAACTGCCAGTCCGAATATACCTGTATTCACCCTTTAGCGCCTGTGTCTTTAAAACCGCCTCCTGAAAAAGCCCAGTCTGTTATCATTGGTGAGCGATACCGGTCTTTCGCATCGGCGCCGTCTTCCCAGTGTCACTGTACCTGAGGACTAATGCTGCCTTCACAGCAAGCGTGAAGCCAATTATTTTGCGTGTGCGAAGCGATTAAATATAAAGTCAATGCAAAGACACGAATAGACTCGAGTAGATCCAAATGATTTTAGAAATTTATTTGCAGTTCACACAGTTAAAGTAAACCAGCAGATGTGTGGCTTGCTAGATGCAGTGAATACAGCTCGGTGCCTCTGGGTGATTTTATGAACCCAGATAAGATGGTTTTTTATAGTTTCCCGGGATACCTGGGGCTTCCACGACATGTACAAAGCAGCAATAGTGGTTATTTCAGCCATGATCGGTGAAACGTTGTCTACACTTAGGGAGCCACCGCTCCTCTCCGGCACGTCTTCCACAAGTGGCTCGAATAAACATAAATGCACCCGCGAGTAACACAATGCGAAAATTTGCTTTGCGTATGCATAAGTAAGTGTGTGTGTGTGTGTGTGTGTGTGTGTGTGTGTGTGTGTGTGTGTCTGTGTGTCAACTCCAGAGTTCAGTGACCCTTCAAGTGGTGACTGTAACTATACCAGTTTATAGTTTGAGCATGATACTTTCAAAGTATTTATATAGCACCAAGACCTCCTTTTATAATAAATATAAATAAAAATATAAAACAGACATGAAAATCTCACTTTATCACGATACGGCACCTTTTAAAAGACGTGGATATTTACCAGGCAGGGTGGGTCTAAAGTAACATGCTATTGATGCTATTATATTGGTTGGTCATACTGGTTTGAGCTACACCTGAAAATAAAGTAGAATCTTGGAACCTCTGCAGCTTTGATTTTGTGTTGATTGATTTTCACACAGGTCTCCTTTTAAACTGCAGGCTATAAATGCAAGACCATTTTAAACTCTGCTGATTGGTGCATATTCTCAAATAAAAATAAATACCACACCTTGACATTATGTGGCCCCTGATAAACCGGAGCCTTTGGGCAGTGTTGCCTCCACTTTGGAAAGTGTAACTCGCCAGAATTCCGTCCTTCACGTCTCATCCTCTTTGCATAAAGCATCACAGGCCTAAACGCCTTAAATCAAAGACGACATTTAACGTTTATCGTCGACTGCCATTTGGAGTCAACAGAATGTAAAGTCACCAGGTGCAGCTTTAAAAAAAACCCTGACTGTTGTTGCAACGACTCCCACACAGACGGGACGCCAGAGGTTGCTTGGGATAATGTAGGAGTTTCCACGAATTAGCTTCCACAGCACTGATCCCATTTAGTTTCTTCTTTACCATTTAATGAGATTAAGGGGAGTTTAATCACCTTTTAATCTGCTTGGGGTTTTTTTTCTCTCCAGCTGCTACATTGAACTATATACCAGTCATCTCGGTGTGATGCCAGACCATTACCAACCCCCTCCCCACCTTAAAGGGCTTTCATGAGATGCCGTGGAAAATCCACTGCGGTGCACATTGTTAACCCGCATTCATCACACAGCCCTTTTTAACACATGTGTAAAGAGTCTTTGCCAAATCTGTCGGCTAGGAAGAGCTATGTGCAAACTGTGTCACGTGCAGAAAGGGAGATCAAGTTGAGCAGTCGTCCGCCTCGTCGTCCTGTGTTTGGTACGTCTGATAAAGCCATGTGGGCGGCACTGCCCGAAGGGATCCATCCCCGTGGCTACGATTGAGTTACACAACCTAATTTAGCTCGAGGTGACTCGTGACGCAGAGCAAGTATGTGAAAATAAAGGGCCGTGTCTCAGTTTCAGACACCCTGAAGGATGCATACATCTTAAGTTGTAGTGAACAAATGTTGCTTTAAAATGAGTGGAACTAAAGGCTGTTTTTTTCTTCTTCCTTTTTTTGCGAACGTAGCGGGGCGGGTGATACATGAAGTCATTGAGACCCCGTTTACACCTAGTCACTTCAAGCATCCTACATGGGCCAAGTGAACATGAACGCGTCAACGTTTGATGACACGTTGAGACAGTTCCGGCTGGCCCCTTAGAAAGGCATCATCCTCCTCTGCAGTCCTTTCTCATGTAAAACAAAACCAAATCACTTCATTTAAATCTCCAAGCGAGTTTCCTAGTGCATCTTCTTCTTTTTGCCTCTTTTTGGTGGTCCATGGGAGCCCAAGGTTTTTTTATTTATCATTGTACAACAGGGTTGCACAACAAAATTCTGATTGTAGTCCCATTATGCTTCGTAGGGAAGATTACAAAAAATATATATTATTCATGGCGATTGGAGGATGAGTTAGGAGTCTCAAAGCCAGGAGAAACATCCACTGGTAATTCACAGTTGGTGAGAACCAAAGTTGTAGTGGGTGTTATCGACAATTACAAGTGAAAAGACGGGTGAAGACTAACTGGTTAGTTTTGACAAATCTGTAAATTCTCAAAAGTCTATCTAATTTGCCCTTTAGGTTCACTTTTATTTTATTTTTGGCAAACCTGGCTGCATAAACTGGCCTTGTGTCCTATCCAAAAACAAAAGTAGAAACAAAATTATAATGAAGGTGAGACACTAAGCATATAGATGATATCCATCCAGCCTTGTTACTGGTGTTCAAAGTGATGGATTGTTTTTTGAACGTGATGGATAAACGGGAGAAGATCTTTTTTAATCAAAGTGGTCAGCCATTTTGGACGGTTATCAGACTGGCTGGCACACATTCCCCAACTCATCCATTCTCATCCGTCTCTCCACCTCATAACGCTACATTTTAGTGTACAATGCAGTTTTTATATGTGGTTATTTTCCACATATGCTTTCCACATTGAGTCCATGGTTGAAGCTGCAGTTGGTATATGACCATGTGGTTATTGCTTGGGACTATGGTTTGCAGCCGTCCAATCCAAATATTAAAAAAAAGGACAGAAATCAGATTACTTTTATACTGTGGTACTTGGATTAGGCTACTGATTTAATTTGTGGTAAATTTGGTCCCTTTGCTGTTTCTGGGCTTTCTCAAAGGTTGCGGTCGAAAAGTCTTCTATGCTTCAGAAGGTTCCTAACTGGGTGAAATGACTCGGAACTATCGAAGTGGCCGCCATGATAAGAGCTGTTCGAGTTATCTAAATACTAAGGAAAGGCGCTTCAATGCTTCCTTTCTTCGCAATAATACACTGGACCTTCCTTTACCAAAGGAAAGAAGATAATGTCCTTGCCCCATACTTCCAACATGTAACAAGTAAGAAAGAAAAAAAAAAAAAGAAAAGCTAGGCCTATAATAAATAATTAAAATGTTAACACTTTAAAAAGCTAAATATAACCGAACGGTTGAATCTACAATATTGAATACAAGGAAATATTGATATTGAACCGTTCCATTGATATTGCACATGAGTGAATTGTCAGTTTCTACTGGAGCATGTTGATTGTTAAGTGTGACAGCACCAGGAAGGAAGGAGCTCCGGTTTCTCTCCTCCACACACCGCGAGTGAAGCTGCCTCTCACAGAAGATCTTTATATAGCCCGCATGCTACTGTGTGATAGATTTCATGGAGCCATATTTTAGTTGCGCTTTTATGCAGTCCTCCTTTGTTGTCGGTTCTGCCATGGCAGACCTACGTCAGGGACATCTGCCGTCGCGTCATAATCACGTAGTTGTGGAGTCGGAGTCTCTGAGCGCCGCGCTTTTCTTTTCATATAAATACTTATGAATTCTCCGTCACACCTTTCCTTGACCTCGTGACATTTTAACAATCGAGGTCAAGGAAAAGTGGTTAGGACGAGACGATAGGAGGTCATTCTTAGACTTTGACCCAGGCCTGCAGTCCCGATGAGTGTAATCAGCATCAGCAGCAACATTCCTTTGGCTCTCAGACCTTCGCTCTCTGCGTATGCCAGTGTTGTGGCATTTGGTGTCTTTGGCACCACCGCGTTGATGCACCCACTCCCTCCACTGCCGACTTTACAGATTCCTCCCATCCATCCGTTTGACTTGTTTTTTGGACAACAAGTCACTTAAATGGTTAACTTTACAGCTTGACAGTTGACAGCTGAACGAAATGAGTAGATGAGGCCAGATGTGCCTCGAATGCACAAAATGCAGGCAAAGGGGAAAACACTTTTTTATGTAGCGTCTCCCAAAGGCAAGATTAGCTCACCAAAGTGGTGATAGGCCGGCGGAGAGCCGTCACTTTGTGAAATGACCAGCAGATAGAGAAATCTCTGAACACAATAACGCGCACAAAAAGAAGAAATCTACACAAAAGGAGATGATAAAATAATTGCAGAGTCGATCATTTAAGGCGGCGTGAAGCCGTGCCGTGAATAGGAATTGACTCACGCGCCTTGAATAAGCAGTCAACACGTTCTCCAGATCACAAGTTATTTTCCTCCAGCCCTGCTGCTGGAAGGAGACACCTTCGACTTCCGTCCCTTCGGAGGCAAGAGGAGCTTAGAGGGTGTGATGGAGCCGCCGGTGTGACGCAACGCCGCGCCGATGTGACACTTCCATTTCCTGGAAAGAGACACGCAGTCTTATTCATCCTCGATACAGATGCTCTCACAGCTCGCAGCTCAGGACTCGTGATCGCGACCACGGGCCCCGGGTCACGCAGACTCACACCCTTTACACCCACACCCACACACACACACACACACACACACACACAAAAAGAGACAGACAGAGATTGCTCACACACACGCAAAGGAGCCAAGAGAACCGCATGTTCTACTTTGACATTATATATTTGACGTCAGCGTTAGCCATGGTTTGGTATTTTGTTCGCCGCAAATCACAATTCACCTTTTCACCTGGAATAATGTAATAATAAAAAATAAAAAACTACAACTAACAGTGAAATAACAAATGAAAGAAACAAATGAAGGACAGAACCACGGTCACGGAGGAAAACGCAGAACATTTAATTTTTTCTGGGCCTGAAGAGAAGTCATCGATCAAAGTCCAAACTCCCAGACAAGTTCAACGTTGGGGCTCAATCACAGCAGCAATTATTACATTTTGGACTATTAATTTCAGTGGCCGCCGGTGCGGATTTGCTAGATGAAGGAGAGTTAAATCTGGGCAGTGTCCCCGTGTGGTCAGTGTCCTGGTTCAGGGACCGATGAGGAAGTGGTCTCAGGCCTTCATTCTCCAACCTCCCGCTCTCCTCTTCCTTTAGAGAGGCCACCACCTTGTTGTGTTTTTTTGTCATTTGAACACATCACACTCGTCCCCAAACTGCATGTACAGCTGATGTACAAGAGTATCAGGTCGGTACGCAAGGCTCACAAGACGTTTCGCTCTGAACCTTTTATTCGCGCGTTACTCCTCGGCCACTTTGGGAAAGCAGCGCTCATGTAGAGTTCCACTTGACAAGTTGAACCGTATAATTCAGACATTAAAAGATTTAAAATCCTATCATTAAAAATCCAGGAGAATGGAAAATAAAAAGGAGCCAAGACGGGTATAAGAATACATTAATAAAAGCTACAGTGCTGTGTGAGAAATTACTATTTTGTTCATTCAATAAAAGGCGGAGGCAAAGTCTTCAGCCTTGATTTCAAAGATCTTTGAACTCTTTTCTCCGTAGACTTCACACTTGAGAGAAAAACCAGGGGACTCGCGGAGCCACTTTCTGGTGTGACCATGCACTTATGAGGGTCATCATTATTAGAATTATTTTTCTCATACAAAACGAGTTGTCTCCCGGAAAAGACCCCCCTCTGCAGGTCTACGTTCGGTCTCACCTCACAGGACGACCTGCTTGCACTGTCGCTGGGCAACATTCTGCTTTGTTTGCGGCGCTCTCTGGTTATCCAGACGCGTGGGAACATCGGTGAGTCATTTGACCTCCAACAAATGGATGAAGAGCTAAAGTATAATGAGGGGGGACGGTGAGAAATGGCCACTTTGGGAGGCTGCTCACATCCCTGACGGAGACTAACGACATGGCCGATGCTCATGCTGTAAAGCTTTATTTAGTGGACAGCAGGTTAACAATAATAATCATAAAGTAAAACCTACTGAGGGCGACTTGTGAGGAAGGCCTTCAAATCGTAATAGTTTGCACTCACTGCATCGTCTTCTAAGTAAGCTGTGAGTGCAAACCATTTAGATTTAACCAAGTGGTTTTGGTACCGTAAACTGACTTCCTGTGAAGACAGAAGTTTATTTTGAAAAGACACGACGCATGTAGCAGCTGACACGCCGTCGCTGACACTTCTGTTGGGATCTGGCAGGAGAGAGTTTGGTTATGAGCAAGTGTTAAAATGAAATTACTGATACTAATAAAAGTGTTGATATCATATAGGATTATTAATATATATTCACAATAAATGGGGCACCACCCTAGAATCAGGGACCAATAACCAAACTGTGGATTAAAGTCTCAAAATTAGTGTTCACTCACAATGTCAATAGTCAAAGTGCTGTTCCACATTCAGAGCGAACAGTGCAGGGTTGATTCCGAGCACAGGCTATAACATCTAGCTATTATTACAACACAAATCACAGAAACTGCTCTTTAAAGGATAACAGAGTTTATTTACTCAACCTCCGGTTCTGCCGAGAGAAAACAATGCGGAAGTGTCTTAAAACTTGCATTATCACTACTGACCAGCAGGGGGCGACTCTTAAACATTGTAAACATGAGTTTATGGTCTCAACCTCTAGTTTCAAGTCTTCTTCAATACATCATGATGTTCATTTAGTAAATTATGGTCCATTTAGAGTTAAATAGACCATAAACCAGAGTATGCTTTAGGGCGGGCTTTCTGTGATTGACAGGTTGCTGCCGTTACCAGAGCCGGCGTTTCTACGTCACTCCTCCACATTCCAAATACGGTAACTTCTGCTTATCGGCTGCAAAAGAAACAACATGGCGACTGCCGTAATCCAAGATGGCGACGGCGAAATCGACGAACTCCAGGCTTCATAACAGCAGTCCACAAACCCAATGGGTGACGTCACCATGACGACGTCCACTTGGTAAATACAGTCTATGGTATTGGCACTAGTAATTTTTTCATACGATACCCAGCCCTAGCATTTAATCATGTTAAAGATGATATGCTAACACGGTAACAGTGACAACGTTAACATGCTGATGAGAGGCAGGTACGTGGTTCACCATCTAAGTTTAACATGTGAGCGCGCAACATCAGCACCAAACAGAAAGAAAGACATCTGCAACGGATTTAGGAATGAAGTTGTTATGGTCAGAGTCATCCCTTTCCTGTACTGCACCCTTTACCAGACCCTTTCTTTCCTCCTAAAAACAATAGCCTTTTAGTTCAAAACTTGTGTGTGGGCCATCATTCACGACCAACACGTACTGTGTTCGCCCCACTTTGGC